>JBAMCF010000179.1:0-76396 GCA_037075285.1 Drosophila lutescens
TCAGAGAAAATGGTTTGTTAAAGTCGGGATAAATTAAAATTGGGTCCGAAGTAATTAAAATTTTCATTTTTTCAAATGCTTCTACGTAAGGTTTGTCTTTAGTATTGATTGTGGCGCCTTTCTTTAATTTCAGAGTCATTGGTTTTACGATATGTGCAAAGTCCGGTATGAATTTTCGATAAAATCCACACAATCCTAGAAATGATTTTTATTTTTTTGGAGTTTTTTGGTATTGGAAAATTTATAATGGCACTTATCTTTTTTGGATTTGGTTTGATACCTGTAGTAGTTACTATGTGACCTAAAAACTCTGTTTCCTTTTTCATAAATTCACATTTGTCTAGTTGTAATTTTAAATTTGCATCACGTAATTTTTGGAATACCCTTTTCAATGATAAAATGTGTTCTTCCAATGAAGTGGAAAAATATAATATCATCTAGATATACCAAACAATCCGTATAGATTAAGTCTTCTAATAAATTGTTCATACATCTTTGAAAAGTAGCGGGGGCGTTTTTAAGACCAAATGGCATTCGTGTGTATTCATAATGACCGTGTTTTGTTGAGAATGCTGTTTTAGCTATTGACTCTTGTTCCATTTGGATTTGATGGAATCCCTTGGCTAAATCAATGGTAGTGAAATATTGACATCTCCCTAATTTGTCCAATATTTCATCCATTCTGGGTATCGGGAATTTATCATTAATAGTGATCTCATTTAAATTTCTGTAATCTACTACTAATCTAAACTTCATTTTGCCTGATGCATCACTCTTTTTCGGAACTATCCAAATAGGTGAACAATAAGGAGATTTTGATTTACGAACTATTCCCTGTTCAATCATTTCATTTATTTGCTTATTCACTTCTTCATCAAATGTTTGAGGATATTTGTATGGCTTCCTATATACTGGGTCTTCATGTTTTGTTTGTATTGAATGTTTGATAGTACTTGTAAAAGTCAAATTTTCACCTTCTTTGTACTGTATGTCATTATATTCAAATAAAACCTTCTTTAAACTTTCTTTTTCTTCTTCGTTCAAATGTTCTAATCTGTATTCATTACATTCTTTTAATTCATTATTAATGGCAAAATTAAATGATTGATCCTTTGATAAGGGCGGATTAAGGCATTCTAATGCGGTCTTATCCTCTTCAATCTCTATTTTAACTGATGATGGACTAAGGCATTTTACTGCGGTCTTGTCCTTTTCAATCTCTATTTTAACTGATGATGGACTAAGGCATTTTACTGCGGTCTTGTCCTTTCCTACATCGTTCTCACCATATTTTATGTAAAGTAATGTATCTCCTAATGTCACTGTTTCGTCTTCATAATTTATTTTCGCTTTACTATCTTTCAAATACTCTCTACCTATTAAAATGTCATAATTTTCAGAGAATTTATGTAAATAAAACTTTTGTTTAACTGGGCAGATTTTGCATGAATCCAATGTTATACTTTTATTTAATTCCATTGATCCATTTATTGTGAATACTTTTAATTTCTCATCTTGTTCCTTATTATTTCCAAAATTCTTCGTCATTATATTGATAGATGACCCTGTATCTATCATAGCTCTAAGAAGTTTCCCTTTAATCATTACTCTGACATATGGGCAACACTTTCTGTATCCGAGGCAATTTGCTGAAAATTTACGTCCATTCTATTCTGTGCACTGTCATTCTCTCTTTGTCTTTTAACAGGTGTATTTGGAGAGTTATTAGAAGTTGATGCTTGGAAATTTAAGGGATTTTGGGCCCTACCCACCGGGAAAATTCCTCTGGAAAATAACATATTTTCATCAGGTTTCTCCATATAAGCGGAAGGGACTAAACCTCATTCACCCCTTACATTTCTTCCATCTCTGGTTTCAAAATACACGGGGGTGACACAAAAAGTAAGGGGGAAATGAGGTTTCTATCTGGATCTCTGGCAGAAGAATGCAGGACAAAATCCACTGGTTTTTCGACTTCTCGCATTATAGATTTTCCACACGTGCTCAGTTATGGTTTTCCTCTATTTGCAATATCTGCTTTTCCACGCCCTCCCAGTTTTGGTTTTCCAATACTTTGCAGTATCGGATTTCCCACAATAAAAAATAAATTTGTTTCATGTAATATTTGCATGTGTATTTAATAATAATATTTACAATCGAAGCATTGGAATTAAAAATTGTTAATGCCTGAAGCACTCCCGGTTTTTGCTTGGCCGAATGCAGGTCTTAGGTATCCATGTCTTGTAAGCCTGTCTTCTGAAAATATCAAAAATAATTAAGATATGAATGTAAGACCAGGAATAATAAAAAGAGTAATTACCATTATTACATCTCCATATAAAATTAAGGGATCTCTCCAGAAATTATGCCTAGTTTGCCATGGCCGTTCATTTACCCTCTGATCAGATGTTTAATGTCGGGGATGGGAATTATGAAAAGAAAAAATCACACACGGGAAATGCAAGCGCAACAGTTCTGGTCCCAAGAAGTCTCAATCGGCCTGGCTGAAATAAATGTAATATTTTGATTGAGTTAAACAACTAAGTTAGTACTGAAGTACTATTCATACAACCATTTAATGAACACCGCACACCATTTACCACTGGTGAAGATTAAAAACATTTCAAGTGACACTGAAATGCAGAGTTTGTATTAAAGATAGCATCTGGAGGCTTATAGTTATTAATGGCGAAAATATCTGTGGTACTAACCTCTGTAACGCTGAAACAAAGATTATTAAGCAACAACATTTATGTTATCACTTACCTTTTTCTTGTTTTTTAGAATTAACCGAACGATTTTTCACTTTTGTCACTTTTTTGGACGAAATGTAAAATGATGTGACCCTGCATCATATACTTGATAATACCAAAATGCAAAATGCAGATAAATTTGGTGTTAATTTCGTTGTAAGTTAGGGTCACACCTGCCACGATCTGACGATCAAATTATTTTATTTCACAGAAAATGTTTAAAAATATAAAAAACAATAATATTTTTCTTTGTAATTTTATGGCAATCCTTGATAAATGTGATCAAATTTTTTAATCGTCTTACCACATTTCCCACATTCATTCTTATTATTATTTGTAAAAATTGTGAGTAAAATAAATTAAAATCATCAATAAATATTATGATTATAGACATTATGATTATAGTATTTAGTTTAATTTATTTGATTAAAAATTATTAATATTTTTTCTACGAATTTTAAAATTACTAAAAATTAAAGATAAATGTGAGAACAAGATTTTTGGTTTTGGTGTAAATCATAGGATTTTTGAATATTATAAGTTTGTGATTTTTTTGTTAAAAAATATTATAATCGTAGTGCCACAGAAATCACACAGCGCATAAGTGGCCTAATATTGATGCTACTCAGAAACCCACCCCCATTTAACGCTCAGAAATTATCTATCCCCACACCGCCGCCTGCAAAAAGGAACAGGATTTCAATAACACAAAAACCAACTTCTCACTTTCCTGCTGGGTACCTTGATCTAAATTCCTCCTATACTCATGATAGTTTCCCTGGTTCTGAGGGGGAATCTGATTTCTATTCGGTGAACTTTGAGGATTTGTTGAATTTGAACCATTATTATTTCTTTGATAATTATTATTGTTTTTGGGATAACTATAAGAATTGGAATTGTTCCTTTGATAATAATAATTTTGATATGAATTTCCCGAATTCCTTCGATTATCGTTGCGCCTGGGTTTATAACTATCAAAAGGGTCTGCATCCCAATGACCTAGAATCATTGCTGCTTCTTTTAAATTGGCAATTGTTGTTATATCTTTTTTGGACAAGGAAGTATACAATCTATCGGGAAGTTTCCTTTCGATACAATCCTTAATTGTTTTGTTTAAAGAGCTTGTATAAATTAATTTGTCTGTTGGATCTGATTCTAGTTCTAACTTATTATGTACATGTGATGATCTGGATTTTAGTTCGTTTACGAACTTACTGATGCTTCCTGGGTATGAGGTATCTCGAACGTGTTGTATGATGTCCTCGTATGGCCTGTGATCCTTGAAAGCTTTGATTAAGGCCACTTTTGTTGTTCCCCATGAGTTGGATTTTTCTTCCTCGATGACTGCTTGCGCGGAATCGACGATGGTCCTCTCAATGGCTCCATAGATGATGTGGATTTGGCGAACATCTTGAGTAGGGTAAAGTTGCAGTAAATACTCTACTCTGGCAATGTAGCGACTTAATTCTGATGGATTTCCGTCGAAATAAGGTAACTCCTTGATTTGTCCGATTAATTGATTCATGTGAATCTCAGACAACTGCGGTAGAGCTGGTGCGTTTGCCATGTTTAATGTTTTTTCAATATTGGCACTTTTTGTATTTTAAATTTTTAAGCGCGTATTGACCGAATTGGATTTTATTTTGGTTTCTGCGTGCGAAAATTACACATAGATTCTTTTGCGGATCTCGATATTTGTCGTTTTGTATATTCACGGATTTTAACGCTGATCAGGATAGACTAGTCGTATAGTAATATCCTTTTAGTTGATCAGTACCGATGACTTTTAAAATGACTTCAAGATCCTACCGACTGCGCCAATAAAATGTCTGCACCATAAGTTTAATATAAAAAAAAACTTTATTTAATTTAATTTTAAACTGGTTACAAATATTTTTATTTTGGAAGAACACTGACTGTCTTTGGACAAGTCTCAAACTGAACTCGATTCTTAACTTAAACTTCTTTGACGATCATACCTCGGTTTTGAGCTTTAGAGCTTTCTATGAGTGGAGTTAGCTTTAATTGAGTGAGTTTTCTAATTGCCCTTTGGATTGTTGATTGATAATGCACCGGCGACTCAATCCGTTTGTTTAGTCTAAATCTTTGGGGATTCATTCTCATGGTAATTTTCCATTGAGGGTCCGAAAGTGTGGGAACGAACTGATAACGTAATTTGATTCGTTCTGGATGTTTAGTCTAGAGCTTGGGTACATTTGCAATTAGATATTGGCTGGTTGCAATACTGAGGTTATTTGAAGGGTAGATTCTGGGATGGTGTATGTGTGTGTGTGTGTGTGGGCGTATGGACATGTGCATAGAGTTATGTGGTACTATGGATATGTCACTATATACTTTATGTGGCCGGAAACGTCTCCTTTACTGCGTTACAATATCTGACTGAAATTATAATACCCTCTGCAAGGGTATAATAATATAATAATTGAAAACACCAAAAATACCTTATCTAGCTATTCTTAATTATATCTTTGCATATGTTAAGCTTTTTATAATATAATAAACATTGACTTTTTGTATGAACAATCACAAGAGCCCTCAGAGCGACGTTTGTAGTCGTGAATAGTCAGCAATTTGCTGACGTGTGCACCTTGTACGGGTGATAAGTTCGATACTCTCCGCTAACAAAGTTTGTTGGTCAATTAGAATAAAATCCATATGTATTGCTAACAATAATAATCTTAATCATAAATGGCACCAGCCAATATTTTATTCAATAAAATTATAATGTAAAAACGAATTTAAAATCATGAAGTGCTGAGTTTTCAGACGGGGGTTGCTGACGCGATAAGTGGAGTAGGTGAAGAATAATGACATAACTTTTGACGAACAACCTTGACAATAGGGGATCGTATTGCGCGGCCCGCGACGATCCATTTGGCACACGATTGTGTGAAGGGGAGGGAATGTGGCCGAAACATTGCCCGATCGTGTTACGATCAAGCGACAGCTGAGCTTGATGGGCAATGTAGACTGATGACCGACGGACTTTACGACTTTTACTATTTTTCAGGCATCTTTATATTTATTCTCATTATGTTGGAGAGGAGAAAGTCTTACCAAGAACCCACCCCATCCGGCGAGCTTATGCCGGCAAAAATTGGTACCTGAACATCGGATGACTTTCCGTCGGCCCAAGTCCTTTTCAGGACTAGGGCACTAATATGCCTACGTATACGTAACAAACTTTTGAACGGAGCATTGGATTTTATCATATGACCCCTCATTCGACGGGTATTTTGAATAGGAAAAGAACTAAATCATTGCGTGGGGGCATTTATCCTCACCGGCCCCAACAGCTCCAAAATTCGAAATTTTAACTTTTTTACTTTCTCCGCTCTCTCTCCCAAGCCAATCGATTTACTTAAAGTCTTGGAATGCAATCCTGTTAGTTAGCAACAACTTTCGATTGGTGTATCAATCATTATGGTCGGACCATCACAGCAGATTTTCAATTCTGCGGCTATATATAGTAGTCGCATTTGCACACTCTCCTGGTGCGCTTCGTCACTACATGGACTGCCGTCCATAGTGATTTACTATAGTAAAATATTTATTTGCTATAGTAAGGTTTAGAAAATAGCTATAGCAGCTTTGCTATTGTATTCAAAGTGTGTTCATATATATAGCCATATATAATAGTGACAGCGGAACTCTCTGCTTCTAAAGTAAATAAAAAAGAAAAAAATTACGAAAAACAAGGAATCTAAGGATATTTTAAGAAGGTTTAATGATTGGAATGAAACGCAAGTGCAGTGCCAAATTTGTAGTATGATTTTAAAGAAGGAGAGAATATACAATCTGAAGAAACACTTAGCAGGCGTCCATAAAATTACACCGGATAACACCACTGTAAAAACTGATAAGTACATAAAAAAACGAACTATTAAAGTTGAAATAAATAAACAACAACTAATACGGTCATACATAGGACTCGTTACGGAAAACCATATACCTTTTAGAATTTTGTCAAATTTTTTAATTGTATTTTTTGTCTAATGTTTTTCATTATGCACGTATGCAAATAATCATGTTATGAGTGGAGCGTGGTCTATAAAGGACATGATTGTTATCACAATGCTGTATCAAGTTTTTTTTGACGGCCAGGATCGATCATAGCCATCCAAGGTCCCCCACCAAATAAAACTCAAACAATTTGTATCTTTATATTTATTTAAATAGTTTTAATGAACACTTTTCCGCACCACCATTGAGGTAAAGTTCCAGGCGCGTTTTTTTATAGTGGTGTCCCCCTTAGGCCTAATCCACGCTTCAGATCCGAATATAACAAAGAGTGTCCTAATTAACAGCTGAGTTGTTATCGAAGGTGTCCTAAAAATATATATGCGAAATTTTATGATGTATGTTAAATATGAAATTAAAACATCATGCAAGTACAAATTAAAAAAAAAATGCAACGAGCCATAGTGCGGAATGGTCTCTTTAAGGTCCCGTTACAGACGCTCAATTTTTTGGGTGTTGGCCTTCGTGACTGGGTCAACAAAATTGACGGAGTGGTTGACCTTCAGATGCTGATAACCTTCGTCATCCAAGCAATCATACGCTCTCATACAACTCGATTTTTATAGCAAGTATGAGAAAAGCACCCTTGTTTTTTATAGCAAAACCGGGAACTTTGAAATTCAATTACAAGAGAACCATGGCCGACCGCCAAGTTCTTTTTGCACGTAAATTCTTAAGAAATCGCGGTCCATCGAGGATAATTTTTTCGCGAATTTCGGGGGTGAGCCCGCTAATGTATAGTATTACCGAAAAAGATAATTGAACCCATTTGCCAAGGCCTTAACACTAAGAGTGGAAAACAGTTAACTTTTAAAAGACAAAATTGTAAAAGTGTGCTAGGTAAGGTTGCCAAAAATATTCAAACACATAAAACAGAAGAACTAAGACATCGTATACTTTCGCTTAAAACTGATAACAGAAAGGACAAACTGAAGATTTTGACAACTCTCCCTAGTTGCTGGTCCCTCCAGAAAGTCCAAACTAAATTTGTGTATCCCGAAAAATGGCTGAGGAAGCAAGAAAAATTAGAGAGATCTACGGATATGGAGCTGGACCCAAGACAAAAAAGGGCAAAAGGATGTCATCCAAAATTGAACAAAAAGTACGCAGAC
Source organism: Drosophila lutescens (assembly GCA_037075285.1). Lineage (NCBI taxonomy): Eukaryota > Metazoa > Arthropoda > Insecta > Diptera > Drosophilidae > Drosophila > Drosophila lutescens. Next base: position 7,907 of record JBAMCF010000179.1, read on the forward strand.
ATTCCTAAGCCGGTCGTGTTTTTCTGTTGCTCCAGAATCTTTTGTTTATTTGAGTGATAAAATTTTAAATTTAATCGCTAAATTAGCCTACAAGTTCTGTGGTTCATAAACTCCTCCTGTTCAAATCAAATCCGAGCTCGGACAGTTAATATAAACGTGTTTAATTTATAAACAAACCAGAAAATTAACTTCAGCCAGCAAACAATAACAAAGCGTCTGCTTTGTCACAGCAAGTATTGTGTTGTTGTTTTTATTCTCCCGCTCTCCTGCTTTACGCCTCTCGGAGCTGCCGGTCCGTTACCACTCTAACGGCACTTTTCCCGCTCTCCGCTTTGTGCGTGTCGGCTAAATTCACCGATCAGTGCAAGCCCTCCTGCTAACTTACGCTCTTAAATCCGAACGTTGTAGCTTGCTGCTCTTGATTCCGCTGCTCTCCACGTCGTTGCCTTAATCTTTCGCCGCTCTTACTTTGCTCTGCATAGTGACCTGAGTGCATTCAAAAATGAGTCTATCCTGCTCAGCCAAAAAATGCGAGTTCAACGGCGTTATCGCTGGCGAAACTTATTTGTTGTGCTGGATATGCGAGAATACTGCGCATTGTAAGTGCGCCGGTGTCGGCGTACATGGTCGTATTGGGGATCTTATTTCCAAAAGAATTGGATTTCTTTGGACCTGCTCCGCGTGCCGTGAGATTACGGACGAGATGCGTTCCTTCATGCGGCAAACTCGTACTGGCTTCAGGGAGATCAAGAAGCTGTTTAGTCACCTTCACGAGAAGCTGATAGCCGTTGAGTCCCAGTTTAATGGGCTAAAAATAATCAAGGAAACTCCAACAAAGCTTTCTTCTCCTCCAACTGGCCAATTAATGAACCACCTTACTCCTACTATTCCACCCTCATCCATGAGGGATCCTGGCTCCTCCAATAGCTCACTAATGTACGCTTCATTAGTTTCTGCCAACGCCAGTGAAAACGATAAAAACTACGTATCCTCGAATAACCTTGTGCCTCCACTGCCGGGTCCTTTATTATTGTGCCCTACCATTGAATCAGCCATGTCTCCTACTAGATTGGCCATTCCTGCTCCAGTGCTTAATTTTGTAACTCCTAAGTCTATCTGTGCAGACCTGTCCCCTGGCTCTCATCCTGAGCCTGATCCTGGTGCCTTACAATTCAACCTTCCACAATCCGCCAACGCGGTACCGTCGGTATCCTCCGTTATAACGGCACCGCCAGTATCCTCTGGTCAAGTAACGTCGGTTGTACATAATGGTCCTGGTTCCTCCAAAAGTAATCGCAGGCCCCTCCTGGCTGCGGTTAATAATGGTCATCCAGCAGGCGCAAACCGTAGACTCCTCGAAGCTGTAGCGCCACAAGCAATCATGCCAAAGAAGGCCATTTTTGTGTCTCGTCTAAGGCCTGATACTACCATCGATGAAATTAAAGGTCACCTAAGCGATGAGCTCCAAGCCTCTCCTGAAAACTTTGTTGTAACAAAATTTAATTTTGCTTACAAAAGAAAAGTTTCTTCATTTAAAATAATTCTGCCTGATACACATTTTTCCCGTGCTTTAAATCCTGCACTATGGCCAGTTAATACGATTGTTCACGAGTTTGATCGGAAAGAACCAGCTATAAATACAAATCCGTCAGTTCCAAAAAACTAGATTTTGTATTACATTATCAAAATGTCCGTGGCCTTCTCAGTAAGCTGTCCAGATTGCATACTGACAGCGCTGCTTTTGATCCCAGCGTTATTGCTTTTACTGAGACTTGGCTTAATCCCACGGTATCTGATAATGAAATACTTACCAATAATTTTTTCCTCTATAGACGTGACCGTCCCTCTAAACGAGGGGGGGGTGTCCTAATCGCAGTAAAGTCTGAAATATCATCCCAAGTTGTATCCATTCCCAATGTTGGTGATATTGAATTCATGTCAGTCAAAATATGTCTTCCTAACTGCAACATATTTGTAACCTGCTCCTATATTCCTCCATGCTCTGAGGCTTCGATCTATATGCGACACCTCTCCGCTATCCAGAATATCTCCTCATATGCCTCTGACTCAGACCATCTTATAATATTGGGTGACTTTAATATTCCGTACGTATCCTGGTCTCCTTGTGTCGATCTAATTGTGGATTGGTGGATTGGTCTTGTCTTGATAGTCTTCATCTTGATCAGGCCATTTCAACTTTTTATAATGTCCTTTATTCCATATTTGATGAATTAGTCCCTTCCACAGTTGTTAATAACTCTAACAGCCCTCCGTGGTCTTCCAAACACTTGGCTCACTTCAAAAATATAAAAACTAAACTTTATAAGAAGTACGCCAAAACAGGACTTCAGTCTGATTTTTCCAAATACAGCGTTGCTAAATCCAATTACTTCCTGCATAATTCTGAATGTTATAACAGCTACCTCCTACGCTGTAAAAACGAATTTCGCAGCAATCCTAAATTATTTTATTCCTTCGTCAACTCAAAGCGCAAAGCCAACAAATTTCCTCCATCACTACAGCTAAATAATGTATCTGCATCGAATGATCAAGATATTGGCAACCTGTTTGCGGACTTTTTCCAATCCACCTATTCCACAAATAATACCAGGATCAATTGTAGCTACTCCTACCAGCTACCCCACACTGACGCCATTTTCAACCCTCTAATTGATGGAGAAGAAGTTCTACGTAACCTATCCACGACTAAATTATCATTCTCTGCGGGTCCCGATATGGTTCCAAGCTGTGTCCTCAAACATTGCGCCATACCACTTGCAGTTCCATTAACTATGATTTTTCATAAGTCGATTGCTACTGGCACATTTCCATCTATTTGGAAAGAATCCTTTCTTATTCCGCTACATAAAAAAGGTAGTAAATCTGATATCAGCAACTATCGCGGCATAGCCAAACTTAGTGCTATTCCTAAGCCCTTTGAAAAACTTATTTGCGATCAACTGCAGCACCAGTGTCGCTCCTTAATATCCTCTAAGCAGCATGGTTTCACAAAGTGCCGGTCTACAACAACTAACCTGCTTGAGTTTACGACCTTCATTAGTCAAGGCTTTAAATACACAATGCAAACTGATGTTATCTTTACTGACTTTAGTAAAGCCTTTGATTCGGTCAACCACTAGCTACTGCTCCACAAGCTCCTCCTCCTCGGATTTCCTCCAACTCTACTGACATGGCTTCGTTCTTATTTAACAAATCGTACCCAAAAGGTCCAGTACAATAGCATTTATTCAAAAGCTGTTTCCGTATATTCGGGTGTACCACAAGGCAGTCACCTCGGTCCTTTACTATTTGGCTTATTTATCAACGATCTTCCTCAAGTAATTGAGTTCTCCAAAGTACTTATGTTTGCGGATGATGTCAAGTTGTGTATGCATCTGACCTCACCTAGTTCCTACATGCAGCTCCAGCTCGACTTAAATAACCTTCAATCCTGGTGCCTAGTCAACAAGCTACTGCTTAATCCAGATAAATGTAAATCCATGTCATTTTATCGATCCAATCCATATATTTGTACATACTCAATAGATCACTCTGCACTTGAACGCATTGATACTGTTCTTGATCTTGGTGTCCTATTTGACCACAAGATTTCTTTTAATCGCCACGTCAGTACCATCTCCAATAAAGCTAAATGCTTATTAGCTTTCATAAAACGCTGGTCTAAGGAATTTGATGACCCTTTCACCACTAAGCTCCTTTACGTCTCTCTAATTCGTCCTACACTTGAGTACTGCTCCAGTGTTTGGTCTCCACAATATGAGCACTATCAAAATATGATAGAATCCGTCCAAAAGCAATTTCTCCTTTTTGCACTACGAGGCTTAAACTGAGACGAGGGACACCGTTTGCCTTCTTATAGAGACAGGTTGCGCCTCTTGGATCTACCTACCTTAAAGGATCGTCGGACCTGTTATGGTGTGATATTACTTCACAAACTCATCACTGGCGCCGTCGACTCAGTTGATCTGTTAGCCACCCTCAATTGGAACGTTCCTTGCAGAGCTACTCGCAGATTCCGTCCATTAGCACTTCCTGTGTGCAGGTCAAACTTCTCCCGTTTCGACCCCTTCCGAATCCTATGTGATAACTATAATGAACTTTATCACCTCATATCCTATGAGTGCTCTGCCAAGGCTAATTCGCTAAAAGTCATTGCGTTCCTTTCTACATTGACTTAATTAGTTCTCCTATGGTACAATTTAAATTATTGTTTTTTTAAATTTATGATGTTTTTATTTTTATGCTATGTATATAATTTTAAGTCTTTTGAGCAGTACATTGCTTTAAATAAACAAATAAACAAATTAATTTCTATAACATCTGAAAATACCATCACATCAAAGTACTAATAATTTTGAGGATGAACATGTTGTTGAAGAAAATAACACAAAATACTTAGAAAACCTTGAAACCTTTGAAAACCCTGAAGACGTGTACGTAGATGGTAAAAAAATCTGTCGATGCGCAGCACACACGGCACAATTGTGTGCGATTGATGTAGCAAAAAATACAAACAAACAAATTTTTATTGCAATGCCGAAACATTATTAAGCATATACGGAAGGCTTCAAATGGATACAGTGAACTCTTTGACATAAAAAAACTAAAGTTGCCTCAATTGGATTGCCCAACAAGATGGGGCTCAACATATAAAATGATAGAAAGACTTAACCAAGCAAAAGACATTTTAATAACAATGCAATCAATTGACAACAAGACAGACGAAGAAAATTTTAATTCTAGTGACGCACTTTTGGATTTTATTTCTGGCTACACTATATCTATGAATCCCCTACAAAAGACTATAATACAATTTCAATCGGAAGAACTACACTATGGAAACTTTTACGCATTATGGCTTACTTGAAAACTGCAAACAGAATAAATTGTTGCATCGAACGCTCAGAATTAAATTATTACTTTGATTGGGTTGAGCCTTTTAATGAGTATAAACACAAGATATAAAAAACAAGAGAGAACGCTATAGTCGGGTTGGTGTCCCGACAATCTAATACCCGTCACTCAGCTAAAGGGAGTTCGAGGGAGATGGATATATAAAATTTGTTTGATTGCGAATAACTTTTTAATGAATGGTCCGATTTGAAAAATGTCTTCTACATTTCGATAGGTATTAATATACACAACAAAATTATATTTATACTTCTTGGAAATCTTTAAAGGTGTGGGCGCCAGACACATTTTAAAATCGTTAGTGGGCGTTAGAGGGGGCGTGGCACCTTTTTGAAATAAACTTGCGATGCGTAGGAAACCCAAGAATATGTGTGGGAAATCTCAACCTTCTAGCTTTTGTAGTTTCCGAGATCTCAGCGTTCATACGGACAGACAGACAGACGGACAGACGGACATGACTAGATCGACTCGGCTAGTGATCCTGATCAAGAATATATATACTTTATGGGGTCGGAAACGCTTCCTTCTACCTGTTATATACTTTTTCACGAATACAATATACCCTTTTACTCTACTTGAAAACAATGAAATGCTGGCATGCCTTCATATATAGGTTCGGTTAGGTTAGGTTAACACGGACCTTGAGATAAGTTAAGAGGTTTTTATGCCGATCAGTATAGAGGTGTTTTTGGCGAAGGCAAGAAGTTCTCCTGGTTCCCTTCTGGAGGCGTCTCCTAGTGATGCCAGTACTGGGCCACCGAGGCATCTTCTTCTCGCTCGTGAGAGAGCCGTGCAGTTGCAGATGAGATGTTCCAGGATTTCGATAGCCCCCGATTCATCGCATTTCCTGCAGGTGCGGCTATTGAGTATTCCGAGTGTGGTTGCGTGTGATGCGGCCAGACAGTGGCCTGTAAGGATTCCCACAAATATTCTGCAGTCTTTCCGTGGCAGACGCAGTACACACTGGCTGAGTTTGTCCTTGCGCTCTTTGCAAATTGTTCTTGAGTTTCGTCAAGTCTTGGTATTCCTCCACCTGCTTTTTGCTCGCGGTTCCGCCAGTTTCTCCAGGGCGCTTTGTAGCGATCGAAGGGAAACAGCGCGTTCTCCGTCAGCTATACGCCTCCTTTGCAAGAACAGCAGCTGTCTCGTTGCCATCGATGCCATTGTGGCTGGGAACCCAATAGATCCGCACTGACTTTGTCGTGCTAAGGTTATCTAGTGCCTCCCTGCTCGCCATTGCATTTTTGGAACTGACCGTTGACGACTGCATGGATCTTATCGCCGCTTGGCTGTCCACGAAGAAGTTGACCACATCGTGTGGTCGGTTTATATTTTGAACCACTTCAGCAGCTTTCCTGATGGCGAAGACTTCCGAATGGAATATGCTTAAAAGACAGCCTTATTTCAGGGTCCGTACAGTATAAGCCAGCTTCTACTCCTCCTTCCATCTTGGAGCCGTCCGTTTATATATTGAGGTGTTGAGTCTGGCCCAGATCCGTTTTGCAGTCATCTGGGCCCATGAACGAGGTTGTTTTAACCTCCGGGCACGTTCTGGGGGTCATATAGTCCGTTTTGTTGATCATGCTTCGGCCGATTAAACTATGCCCGAAGATTTACGTCGTCATGTTACCTGATGCAACTAGACGTTGTGCTGCCTTTCCTGCAGTCAGTTGTGCGTGGATGTCTATGGGCTCGACTCCGAGGATCGTTTCTAGAGCTTTAGTTGGGGTTGTTATTTTTGGGGCTCTCCTCTCGAATCTCTTAATTAGATCGTCGACCACCAAATTCCATAGTAGAAGCGAGAGGACCCCACCTTGTGGTGTGCCTCTATGTGCCCCCTTTACCATGGAAGCAGTGCCCCATTCTGAATGTACCCGCCTACAGCTAAGCAGGTTTCTTATCCAAAGGCTTATTGCGGGGTGCGAGTTGGTTGCTTCTAGGCGGTCCATTATAACATCCGTCTTGACATTGTTGAATGCTCCGGATATGGTTAGGTTAGGTACGAACGGCTGCCAGACTATCGTCTGGCACACTTAGACCTCTGTGGGTCCGTTGTGATACCGTATGATCTCGTTTTTCCCTTTTTCGGGTCCCCTGTCTCATATGTCTCATCCTAGAAGCCTAGAAAGCATTTTCGGATGATCAGCATATCTTCCACCCTGAAGATTTCACAAAGGAGTTTATGTCCTTAAGCTTGATCTCCGATATTTCGGTCAGATCGTTAAGGAAGGGGTTTCCTAAGTGCTTCAGTCTAAGTCTGCAAAGGGCTGGGCAGAAGCAGAGAAGGTGTTCCATCGTTTCTTCTTCTTCTTCATCCCTGCAGCTTCTACAAAAGTCATTTTTTGGGGCTTTTAGCCTGTGTGGCCTGTAAGGGCTCGAACTAACATGCCACACTCTGTGCGGCTGAGTTTGAGTAGTGCTGACGTTCTTTTGTTGTTAATCACCGGCCATGTCTGGTGTGTGATACGGCACTTTGGTGCATTTTGCCAATTAGTGTTGGCTAGTTTGATGAATTGATTTCTAATGTTTAGCTTGCAAGTTGCCATGGGCATACCGACACTATCCTTTTCTGCAAGGAGAGGCATGATGGTGCCCTGCCTGGCTAACTCATCTGCTATGCAGTTGCCTACGATGTCCCGGTGACCCGGAACCCATATTAGGCTGATAGTAAACTGTCTCGTGGAGAGATCTGCGACAGTCTGCTATTGTTCGTGAGTTTGTGCTTGTCGAGTAGATTGATTTAATAGCCGCTTGGCTATCACTATATATATTAAGGTGTCTACCTAGGCTTGTGTTCCCTAAGCAGTCAAGTGCTTCCTCTATAGCGTGTACCTCCGCTTAGAAGACGCTGTAGTGATCCGGGAGTCTGAATGACTTCCTGATGTCTAATTGTTCGGAGTATACCCCTCCGCCAACGTGTCCGTCCAATTTTGAGCCATCTGTATAGAAGCAGATTGCGTCTGCCGAGCCCGGTCGGCCCTGCTGCCATTCCTCCCTATCTGGGATCAGGGCCTCGAAGGGTGTGTGTCTATACTCATGAGATTTGCATAGATCCGCTTTCTTCGGAATCGACTTATCATGCTGAAGTATATTGGCATGAACATAAAATTTGGCTTTCCATTGCCCGGTATCCCTCAGTCGAATGGCTGCCGATTTGGCCCTTTCCATGCCTGCTAAGTCCAGGCTCGGGAGGTTCAGGATCGCATTCAGCGCTTCGTTTGGGGTAGTTCTAAGGGCTCCACTAATACACAGAGCCGCCATTCGCTGTACTTTGTATAGGGGAGTTAAGATACATTGTTTTTGTAGAGCGGTGCACCATAGAGCCACCCCGTATAGAAGGATTGGCTTGACTACCGCTGTGTAGATCCAGTTGACAATTTTAGGTAACATGCCCCATCTTAGCCCAATTGCTTTTTTACAGGAGTAAAGTGCAATGGTTGCCTTTTTGGTTCTCTCTTGGTTGTTTAAGCCCCATTTAAGGGGCTTATCTAATACCAACCCCAAGTATCTGGCGTGTTCGCTAAAAGAGAGATTGCAGTTGTTTAATATGGGTGGGTTGAGTTGTGGTATCTTGTTCTTACTCGTAAATAGAACAAGCTCCGTTTTTGAGGGATTTACCCCGAGTCCGTTTTTTATCGTCCATTCCGATAGTATTTTTAGCTTTGCGGTCATAAGATCGCAGAGTGTTTGTGGATACTTACCATTAAAGATGATAGGGACATCGTCTGCGTCTGCCACTACTTTGCATCCTTCTCCTTCCAGAATTCGCAGTAGTTTACTTACTGCGATATTCCACAGAAGGGGGGATAAAAGCTTTTAAGCAGAAATGATGTCAGGCTTATTGGCCTGAAGTCCTTTGCTGTGGTGTGGGTGGCTTTGGGAATAAAGACCACTTTCGTTTCCCGCCATTCGGTTGGTAGCTCTCCTACTGCCAAAATGGTGCGGAAGATTTGAACAAGCCAAATTATAGCTATCTGACCTGCTTGTTGGATATGTGCCGGTGTTATTCCGTCTGGTCCCGGCGATTTGTATGGTTTGAAGCTCTGAATGGCCCATTTAATGTTGCGGTCTGATATAAGGAGATCTAGATTGATCCCTTCTCCGACATTTCTTTCTGGAGGATGCCCAGTTTGTTGGCTTCCTGGGAAGTGAGCGTCTAGAAGTAGGTCTAGGGACTCGTTGCTAGAGTCCGACCAAGATCCATTCGCTTTCTGTAGATAGCCTAGGGGCGCGGCTGTCTAGGAGAGTATTTTCCTGAACCTTGCAGCATCTGTCGTTTTTTCCATGTCAGAGCAGAACGTATGCCATGCGGCTCGTTTCGCTTTTCTAATGGCCTTTTTGTACGAGGCTAATTCGCGTTTGTAGCACAGCCAGTTCGTGTCCTCGTTTCCTGCCCTTGCTCTGTTAAACAGGCCTATTCAGCTGGATCTGAGGATCTGCGTCCACCAGGGGGGTTTTTTCTTCCCTCTTTGTTTCCCTATTGGGCATGCAACTTTGAAAGCCGAGTTGCTAGCATCTGTGAATGTGTCTCTGTTATATCCAACTCATGTGGATCTGTTATGCTTTCTGGCGGTTCCGTGGGAAGGATATTCGCCAGAACTTCTTTGTACATATGCCAGTCAGCCCTTCTGGGGTTTGCGAAGCCGACCGGCAAGGGTGAATCAAGGGACAATATTGTTTCAATGAATCTATGGTCTGAGAAAGAGTGCTCGTCGGAGACGAACCAGTTTCTGACTGCACCTACTAGTGAATCTGATACCAACGTTAGATCTATGATCGTTTGGCACACTTTGGTTATGAAGGTAGGGACATTGCCCCTATTGCATAAAAATATGTTCGAGTTAAGAATAAAATCAAAAAGATACTCACCTCTGTCGTTGTTGTTTGGGCAACCCCACTGAGTGTGATGGGCGTTGGTCCTGTCCTCTGACTAGCGCGTCTGGGGGTTTTCCTATTCTGAGGCCATGTAGGCCGATAGCAGCCTTATGGACCCATTATGGAGCTCCAGGCTTACTGCGGTGTTATCTCCGTTGCTGTAATTGCGAAGCAGAAATATATTAAGATGCTTTTGAATAAAATGCAGGTTCGAATTTTACCTTCTTTGGGGTCAAGCATTAGCTTATACTCTTTTGTTCCTAGTCCAGCAACCTTGCCTCCTACCACCCAAGGTTCCTGTACCAGGACTAAGTCGGCTTCGCCCTGAGTCAGGCGAAGCTGTAGTGCAGCCGATGCTGCCTTACTGTGGTGAAGGTTGATTTGCAGAAGTCTAAGTGACATCTGCATCTGCAACTTTCATGTAGACGGCACTGAACCCGAAGTTCAGCTTTCCTCGAGCAGCCTCGATTGGCGCAACCGACTCCTTATTCAGGACCATGACCGCCTGGTTTACGGCCCCTTCGTTCTCCTTTTCCTTGACAACCCTCCAGTCCTTCGTGGGGAGATGTAGATTACATTCCTGCAGCATAAACAGGATGTCCTCCGGGGATTTTATCGCTGCTGGAAGCCATATGCTGGCTCGGGGTCTACTGGGGACGTCACACCAGTCCAGTGCGACAATGTTCGCCCCTTCGTAAATCTCACCGAGCTTGCTCGTCGCCTGTTTGTATAGTTCAGCCGACAGCTGACTATCGCAGGCTACCACTTTGGCGCTGCCTTGATACCAGCCCGCATCCATGCAGCAGGGCGATGAGCCTGGCTTCTCCCGAATCATGCGCAGGCATATGACGGAAAGGTGGGACTCCACTGCCTTCCACTTGTTCCTGCGTATCCTGCCCTCCGGATTGCCCTTGTCGACTAGACCGAGTAGGACCCGATCCTTGGTGATCTCGGCGAAGAAGACCGAAGGCTCGATCTTAGATCTCTTCGCCGAAGGTCCGGGTAACTCAAGGGACCGCTGCCTCTCCGTTTGAGCACCCTCCTGTGTGGGCTTACTCTGCTCATAGTTGGGAAGTACCAACCTTGCCCACTCCACCTTCTTCTGACATTCTGGCGAAGGCGTGGCGATGTTACTTCTGGCCTGAGAGCGCAGAGTCTGTGCGGCAGTCCGTCTTTCCGCGTATGTGTATTTGGTACCACCAGTGGGTGGCCCGATCGCCTTGGCTGTGCCTACCGTTGCCTTTTGTGCTGTTGCTCCTGAGGCGGACGTATCGGCAGCCGGCTTTCTGCCACCCAACACCCCCAATTTGGTGTTGCTGGTGTTTGCGTTGGAGCCAGTGCTCAGCATTTCTGTGGGTTTTTTAAAAGTTCCCGTCTCTGTGTTAGTGTTAGTTTTATTAGTTGTCGTCTCCATGTCAGATCCCACGAGTTGCGGAGAAGGGAAAGGTCCACCCGGGCAGAGATCCGCGATGCCCGGGTAAGGCGGTAGTTAGAACAGGGGGTCGCCATATCCCTGAGCTCACCGTTCTAGACTGGGCTATTTTTTGATCCGGGCCCCCAGCCAGGCTGACTCTTGGCACGGTCCGAATTACACCGTAGTCCGGCCCAGAGTGAGATGTTGTTTAGGAGAGGATGGGGGTAGGTTGTGTGTTGGGTTTTGGGTTTGTGTAGAGCAACTATTTAGATGCGGCTGAACAACTCGCATCGTCGGTACTGCGTCGATGCAAGATACCCGCTGGTTGTCCGGGGCTGATTATTTGCTGGGGCTTCCGTTCACGATTCCGTGATTGACTTCTGCCACCAGTTTATTCACAGCTGACCTCCGGAAGTAGGTCGTTCGCTATCCGCAACCTGCGACGCGCTCGGTTTCCCCAGCTAGGCGGCTTCGGAACCATCTCATAAGTTCTTCTTCTTCTTCTCCGGATATATCTACGAATACTTTAAGCGCATATTCCTTAATGTGTAGGGCTCTCTCAATGGTTGCTACTAGCGAGTGAAGTGCCGTTTCCACAGATTTCCCTTTGGTGTAGGCGTGCTGGTTGGATGACATGAGCCTCCCTACATCATTCCTGATGTTTAGATCCATCAGCTTTTCCAGTGTCTTGAGTATGAAAGAGGTAAGGCTTATCGGCCTGTAATCCTTGGGGCTTGCGTGACTGCACTTTCCCGCTTTTGGGAGGAAGACAATCCGAGAGGTCCTCCATTGGATTGGGATATAGCCCGTGCTTAGACATATGGCCATGGGGTGATCCTTTCCTTGGCCGCCTGTAACATGGCTGGAAATATTCCATCTAGTCCTGGTGCCTTATAGCCGTTTTAGCTAACTCTGTATGGTAGGTTGCTTTGAAAGCAGCTTCCGGAGTCTAGCTTTTTCCCGGACATTCTCGATGTTGGAGCAGAAGTTCCTCCACAAGCTTCTCTATGCCCTGCGTGTTTCCTTCTTGTAATCCCTAAGAAAGATTTTGTATTCCTCGTTGATGATCTCATCGTCTGCCTTTTTGGCGATTTAGAAGAATTCTCGGAGGTTATTTCTTTGGAGTGTCAGTTCCCGATTCCACCATGGTGGCTTGGTCTTCTTCGTTGTTCTTGAAGTCGGGCATGATGGGTGATACGTATCCAGTAATTCCTTGGACAGAGTCTCTAGGGACCTTTCTATGTCTTTCTCGGATTTTACTACGCCTGGGCTAGTCGCGAGCTTCGAGGTCACTGTCCTTGTAAACTTTTCCAAAGGCGCACACATCCTGCAGACAGGCGAGGTGGAGAAGGACCTAGGTCTGGAAGCCATCGTGGATGCCACCCAGGAACTTGTTCTGGACGACTCGGAAGACGAAGACGACGGTGACCTGACTGTAATAGTCAACCCGTCGAGCGGAGATGAGCCAGCCACCCATGACACTGACGGTGCCTTATAGCCCCCAATGGAGTCTATGGCACAGTTAATTTTCGTAGTTTTTATTAGATTGTTTGGGGGCGTTCTTCGCCAGTTTCTATGTCCTGGTGCGTGCTGGCGTCTAGGACATCCGTGTATCCTGGGAAGTGCGATTGCATACTGCCCTCAGTCCACTGTCCGTCGTCGCGTTTTATCTAGCTCTGTATGGTAGGTTGCTTTGAAAGCAGCTTCCGGAGTCTAGCTTTTTCCCGGACATTCTCGATGTTGGAGCAGAAGTTCCTCCACGAGCTTCTCTATGCCCTGCGTGTTTCCTTCTTGTAATCCCTAAGTAGGATTTTGTATTCCTCGTTGATGATCTCATCGTCTGCCTTTTTGGCGATTTTGAAGAATTCTCGGAGGTTATTTCTTTGGAGTGTCAGTTTCCGATTCCACCATGGTGGCTTGGTCTTCTTCCTTGTTCTTGAAGTCGGGCATGATAGGTGATACGCATCCAGTAATTCCTTGGACAGGGTCTCTAGGGACCTTACTATGTCTATCTCGGATTTTACTACGCCTGGGCTAGTCGCGAGTTTCGAGGTCACTGTCCTTGTAAACTTTTCCAAAGGCGCACACATCCTGCAGACAGGCGAGGTGGAGAAGGCCCTAGTTCTGGAAGCCATCGTGGATGCCGCCCAGGAACTTGTTCTGGACGACTCGGAAGACGAAGACGACGGTGACCTGACTGTAATAGTCAACCCGTCGAGCGGAGATGAGCCAGCCATCCATGACACTGAGGGTGCTGCAGCGGCGGAGCTCCTTCCGAGCCGTCCAGAACAAGTTCCTAGGCGGCATCCACGATGGCTTCCAGACCTAGGTCCTTCTCCACCTCGCCTGTCTGCAGGATGTGTGCGCCTTTGTCGTCGGGGTGTCGCTTCTTGGGCCTAGGTAGACACTACCCATGCCCCACGCCATCTTCCCGAATCTGGGGTGCAGCAGATCCTGCCATCAGATCAGCGTCCGATCACCTTGGATTGCGATGGGGAAGAGCACTTTCGCCTTTGGTATGGATGGGATTAATTCTCTGTCCACAACCTCTAGCTTGGCGCCCTCCCACAGCGCCTCCAGTTGGCAGACCGTTTGCGTCAGCCACTTCCTGGTCGGATCGTCGTTACACTTCAGGACCATCGAATGTGGGCATGGGGGCTCCTTCCATCCGTGCAAAGAGAGACTCAATCAGTCGCGCATGGACGATCTTCCAGCGCGCCTATGTCATCTTCCCATTTTCGTCACTCCTGTCAATGAGTACCTCGATCAGGTGTCGGTTGACTACTTCACTGACCTTAGCCTTCTTGTTGGGCTTCTTTGCCTTCTTGTTGGGCCTTCTTGTTGGGCTTTGGCGAAGGCCCTGTCTCCTTGGGCCCGCGTTTCCGCTTGCTCACCGGAATGTCTTGGCGGCACTCTCGTGTTAGCATTGCCTTTTGTTGGCAAGCATCTCCTCCACCTTGTTGGCAAATCCGACCGTCGACGCCATCGCGGGTTTGCTTGCGAGGTACAGCCTTCCTTCCCCAAGCTTTTCCTTCTCCTTCTGGGAAAGGTTCGCTTTGTCCTGGATCCGGCTCATGATCTTGAGGGCTGCCTTGTATTGCGCCTTAGCCTTCATCCCCTAGCTTGTACGCTTCGGCCCTTCCCTCCGCGGGGAGTTGGAACCTGGTCCAGGCAAGCGGGTATGGCTTGTTTCGGCTTCGTGTAGCACGCTCTCCGAGTCCGAGTCTACTACAACTACGGCACCCGTGCGGCTTAACTTTGCCTGAGATGTTATGGCATTAACATGGCCGCTGGAATGACCTGCTCCCGTCATCCCAGGGGTTCGACCGCTGGCGACACGCAGAGAGGATTGCTCCTCCCCGTGCCCGCCGATGGTAGCAGTCGTACTTCCCACTGACGTTCGGGCTGAAATCCCAGCACTGATTTCCTCCTTATCACCGTCCATACTGGTTTGATTTTCAGGGGAACCACCCTACCTACCGCCAGGCACCTCCAACCATGGCTACTGATTCAAAGGGGTTGAACCAGTCGCCTTACCTAGACACTGCATTGCCCCGGGCAGGACAAGCGACAATGTATTACCATGCTCGGGGTAATGCAGTGACCATTGCCCAGTCGGCACCCTCGTGGAGAGTTCAGCTGGAGGGTTTTCGACAGCCTTCATCATATATTAAACCATAAACAAAAACAGAATGGTACAGAATTTTTGAAAACATTATGGAAGAAGATAATTCATTATGACCCAAAATTAAGCAGTAAACAAGGAAATGCAAGTCTATTGATCACCGACAAAGAAACCAACTCTTCTTTTGATATTTTACACAATTATTTAAGCTCCATTTACCAGAGACTCCTCCTACTGCAGAAACAGATGTTAATAGAAAAATGTAGACTTTAAATCTATCGTACAGGAAAATTAACAATGTATTAAACTTTTGTCTCGAAAGAAAGTCAAGTGATCCGGAATTATATGAACTCAGCCAAATATGGTTTGCGATGCCACCAACACAGGTATACATTTTGTAATTTATTCTATATAATAATCTGTACAAGCTGTATCTTTCATAGGTCACCATAGAAAGAGCATTTTCAATCTTAAAATTAATATTGGCAGACAACAGAAACAGGATGAGTCAAAATACATTCGAAAACATACTTCTGGTCAAACTTAATTCAAATATTTAGATGAAGCTATTCAAAATCTTCCGTTTTTTGAAGACATTAATATCGACACGGGAGACTCAGATACAGAGCCACAATTTTTCCAAATTCTGAAGTTTTTTTTCCGACTGGCCTGAAAGTCTGATTGCCAATTACATTGAGAAGCGTGATGGCTGCATCGGCAGCAAGTGGCATCACATTTACCTCAAGAACTCCTTCGAATTCCTGCTGGGGACCGACAAGTGGTCAGATTCCTGTTCTCCTCGATTGCGTGGCGGCTACATAGAGGTTTCTTAAATTTTAACCTTTTTTCTAAGACTCCAAAATCAATTTTTTTATAATAAACAATCCGGTTTATATATTAATATATTTTTCTATTGGTCCACCAAATCAATCGAATGCCTAGCATTTTATTCTGTAAGGAACCTATACAAGAAATTTATATAGAAGGGTGGAACCTGTAGTAGGAATTTATATAGGGGGATGTAGGACGCCTAGGGACGTGTGCTCTTCGATGGGGCTACCGATCGTAAACGTTTTTCCGCACAGATTCCAGTCGCCTAGTATGCTTCTTTGCGTGAGAGCTGTTAGTGAATCCGATCGCCACCTGGTAGCCTGTGGTGGAAATAGGGCCGACTACACTGCTTGGTGCGAAACCCAGGGAAGATCCGGTTTGCGGCGCCCTTTAGTGGTGGAACGAGGTACTGAGAGGGCGATCGCACGGCTTGGTGGGGAACTTGGATGAGTCCCGTTAGTAACGCCCACTGGTGTCGAAACGAGGTACCGAGAGGACGATCGCACTGCTTGGTGGTGAACTCGGATGACTCCGATTAAAGTTGGCTACGTGGATTCCGCCGGGCGTGAACGGCGGGGTTTATCTGCTCCGGGTGAGCTCGGAGTCTACGGGGGTCGCACACTGCGGATATTCTCGGAGTCTACGAGGTTTCTACAATCCGGATATTCTCGGAGATTATGGGGATTCTACACTCCGGCTATGTTCGGAGTCTACGAGGATTCTACACTCCGGATATTCTCGGAGATTATGGGGATTCTACACTCCGGCTATGCTCGGAGTCTACGAGAGCTCTCGGCCGAGATGTGTCGTGTGGATGCACGCGTCGTCGATCTGGGTCGAGAAAGGGTAGGAGAAGGAGGAGGAGGAAGTATAGTGGTAGAAATAATACGCGGGGTTTTGTTTTAAGCTCAGTTTTATATTTGGCAATTGATAAAAATAGGGCCCTGGCTGCTGCCCTCACAATGGGTATCCTTGCTTACGTGTAATTCTGGTACCTTTGCTGGTGTTGCGCGGTTCGGCACTGAAAATAAGAGGCTTGGATTGCGAATATGTCTCTGCGGTCTCTATGTCTCGGTTTGGTGTGTCGGAGGGATGCTCGCGGCGAAAAGGCGAAACGAAAGAGGCCGAGTCGAATCATCAGAGATCGCACTTCAGCCGAACGTCGTGCTCGCTGAACCAGTTCCCTGCTATCGATTGTGTTATCGATCGCAGGCCTCACGAGTGCGACTAGGCGTTAGGGGGCTCTGTCCAGAGTGCGTGTCTTGGCTCAAAATTAACACCAGTTGAATTAGTTTTTCCTTAACTACTATTATTTCAATTAATGACATGGGGACTTCGTGCCCGAACTTAAAGCTAATAACAATACTAAATAATAATGAACTCCGACGATCCTCGGCACGACTTGTGGGATTTGTACGTCCTTGGTTTAGGGCGTTACATCCCCTCCCTACTTCGGGGAAGAAAAGAACTGTTTTCCGCGCCGTTCGTCTTCAGGGTGACCTGGTAGGAACTCGGTCGGGACCCTGAAGCGTTGTCGCGAGACGCGGGCTTCTGGACGTCGCGCGCAGATGGTCAGCCAGGCGGCGGCCGAGACTTGGCCGTCTGTTGTGTTGCATGTCCACACAGCTGGAAGCGGATAGCGCTCGGCTTTCGGCGGCTAGGTGATCCGCGTTTGGAGCTGTCGCTGCGGACTGCGGGTTGTCGACCTGGCCCGAGTCCCACTCGGATGGCAACTCTCACCATAGTCTCTCCATTTCCGGTGAGATTTACCCCAACAAGAGGTCGAGTGTCGTGGGCGACATCCCCATCGAGGTGTCCGATAGGGCGGATGTGGGTGTTGTTGGGGGATGTGAGTTGTGGGCGACTGCCTCCGTGTCCGGTCCCAGTCTGCCAAATGTGGGTGTGCGCTGGGGCGCCTTGTCGATGGGTGCATAGCTTGGTGGTGGCTGATACGGTACCAGTGCGAGCGTAGGCTCTTTTCGTCGAAAGCGCTGCCCGGTGCTCTCCTCGCCGTCGCTGGGCTCCGACTCCCACTCCACGGCTTTGCCCGTAGGGTAGCGCGGGGGACCGGGCACACCCTGCATGGTGGATGTCCCGAGGGAGAATGTCGTTGACGGCCCGCGAGAGAGCGCGGTGGATGGTCCAAAGGAGGATGTGGTAGTCGGCCCGCGAGAAAGCTCCGCGGACGACACACGTGAAAGCGAAGTGGACGACCCACGTGAAAGCATAGTGGATGGCCCCGGTCCCATCTATTCGTCCTGCGTGCGGGTAAAGTCAACGGGGCGTTCCGTCTGGGCTCCTAGGTCCTCGGCTACCTCGGTTTCGTCGAGCTTCATGATGTACAGGCGTACGGGGGACGGTAAAAAGGTCACTATCGGGTGACCGATACGGTGCCTCTATCTGGATCGTTTCCCAGCTCGTCTTCATGAGGTAAATACAGGAACCCCGGTGGTACCCGCAACGGTCCTCGCCCGTGTACATATAGTGTGCCGCGCCTTCCTGGGGATCGTCGTCGTCCTCCTGGCTGCTTACCGATAACGCATCTTCGTTCAATTTAAATTAAGCGGGGACACAAAGGGAGGTTGGGGTACTTATGATCACCCCCCGTTGCTAGTGTCAGTCGGTTGACCTCTCTGGGACTGTCCGGGTTGGTCGCCGGTGTCCTCCTTGGTGGTTTCGCTGTCTTCATCCTCGGTGGAAGAAGAATAGAAGTCTCCAATATTTGCAAGTCCTCCCTTCCGCTGGCCGGGTAGGCGGATTCGGACGACGTTGGGCGAAGGGAAAGCGACCACTTTATACGGTCCGTCAAACTTCGGGGCGAGCTTTGCTGCGAACCCTTCTGCTGCTTTAGACAGATGGTGTTGTCGCACGAGGACCAGTTATCCCATGTCGGGCTTCCAGGTTCGACGACGCAGGTTATAATGCCTCCCTTTTGCCTCCCCTGGCTTTTTGTAGGTTGTTCCGCACGATCTAAAGCGATGTTGCGTTGCGGTGTTGGTTACGTTGTCGTACCAGGATCCGGGTAGCAGTGGTTCTCAAGCTTGTAGGAGAAAGGCTGGGCTATACCCGGTCGATTCCGAGACACGCGTGTTGATCGCGAGCGAAAGTTCTGGTAGCAACCTATCCCAGGCGTTCTGTCCATTCTCCACGTACTAAGCGATCATTGTCTTGACCGTGCGATTCGCGCGCTTGGTCGAATTGTCTCGGGGGCAGTATGGGGCAGTGAATTGGGGTTCCACTACCGTTTCCTTAAGGAAGTCCTTGAACGCCTTGCTGGTGAACTGTGAACCGTTATCGCATACCAGTTTCCTCGTATCAATGTCGCCGTAGTTGCTCTTCGTAGGAGTTAATCGACCCACTTGGTGAATATGTCGAAAAAGACGAGGAGCATGGTATTCCCCTCTTTGGAGCGGGGCAGCGATCCGACGAAATCCGCACACAGTATGCCAAAGGGTTCGCTGACCTGTCTCGTTTGCATTTGTTCGGCTTGTTGTCGCTGTTCTGACTTGTATTTCTGGCACGGGATGCATTGACGCACGTGTCATCGAAAGCTCGCGAAACATCCCCGGTCAGTAGTACTTCTGGGAGATCCTGATGATGGTCTTCCTAATGCCAAGATGTCCGGCTGTAGGTGCATCATGGCATTCATGTAGGATTTGAGCTCGATGTGCGGCTGCTACGCACAGCTTCCAGGGCACGTAGTCCTGGTCATCTGGACGGTGGCCGAGGTGGCGATATAGCTCTCCGTTTTCAATGATGAAGTCGGGGAACTTCAGGGGTCGTCCCGAACGTCCTTCATCTTTCCTTGCAGCCACTTGCACTGGTGCTCGCTTTCCGTGAGTCTCTGTAAGTGCTCCAGGAGTTGTCGGGATAGAGCATCGGCTAATACGTTACACTTCCAGCGGCGGTAATGTACATCGTATTGATATTGCTGGAGCTCTAAGGCCCATCTGGCAATCCTTCCGGTGGAGTTTTCTGTTTGGTCAAGCCATTACAGGGCCAGGTGGTCGATCATTACGACGAACATATAGCCTTCGAGGTAGCATCGAAAGTTCCGTATTCCCCAGACAATGGCCAAGCATTCTTTTTCCGTGGGCGAATAATTCAACTCCGCGGCATCGAGCTTTCGGCTGACGTAGGCAATGACTCGTTCCTGGCCGTCGATCTTCTGGGTTAGCACTCCCCCGAGTCTGTAGTTGCTGGCTTCAGTCTGGAGTGTCATCTTGACGGAGAAATCTGGGCACGCCATCACGGGTGCGTCTGTCAGCAAACCTTTCAGGAGATCGAAGGCACTCGGCTGGAAGGAACTTCCACCGTTGGTTTTTCTTCAGCAGGTTCGTCATGGGCTGGACCACCGAGGCGAAGTTGGGCACGAATCGCCGGTACCATGAGGCCATCCCGAGGCATCTCCTCAGCTTCCGTAAACTCATGGGAGGGCTCAGGTTTTGTACGGCGGCTACCTTGTCCGGGTCGGTGTGAATGCCCTGGTCGCTGATCACATGTCCGAGGTAGGCCAGTTTTCTCTTGAAGAATGAGCACTTTTCCTGGTGGATGTGCAGGTTGGCTCTCCTCAATCGTTAAAAGACTTTGCGCAGGTTGTCCATGTGATCTCCTAGGCTGGCTCCGATGAAAATTATGTCATCGAGGTAGGCGAACGCGTATGGGTCGAGGTCTGGCCCGATCACGCTATCCAGAACACGCTAAAATGTTGCCGGGCCGAAATAGGCCGCGTCCGGGTACCTTAAATGCGGTACATGCCCGGCTGTCTTTGGCCATGGGTATCTGCCAGTACCCGTTGCGCAGATGCAGGGTCGAAATGTATTTTGCATTTCTCAGTCGCTCTAAGATGTGGTTAATACGCGGCAACGGATATGCATCCGGAATCGCTTTTGCGATTAGTTGCCGGTAGTCCACGCACATGCGCCACTGGCCGGTTTGGGTCTCGGTGTCCGTTTCGTGTGTCCCTCGTGTATTCTCAGCGTGTTTCTCCTGGTTGTGATCTTCCTCATGTTCCCTGTCGTTGTTCTCTGTTGCTATGCTGATGTTTCCTCCTGTGTTGCTGTTCTTGTCGTTTTCCTTGCGTTATGCGTTCCACGTGCTCTGTGCGGCTCTTTGGGCGCATCCCTGTCATGCGGTGGCCCTATTTCATGATTGGCTATACCTAGCCGATGTTCCGTTGATGGCGTGTTTGATGTCCTGGGCGTAGCTTCGTGGCTGAGTGGTCCTCGTGGTCGGGGTCTAAGGTGGTGGTTCCGATGGATTGCCTTGGTTGTCGGGCCCCTGTTCATTTGCCCGATCGTCTGACATTCTCTGGGTCTTCGTCGGGGCAGCGTGAGGCTTGCCGTACCACATCGGAGGGTAGTGCCGATGGAAGCGAGGAAATCCATCCCTAGGATTAAAGGTTCCGGCATGGCGGGCATTACTTGAAGGGGGACCTGAATTGTCTTTCGGGCGAGCGTCACATCTACAACTTCGACTTCGACTCGAGACGTGTCAGCGAGATTAATCTGGGTGCGAATCTCCCTAAACTGGTGTGGCTGACCGACTACGTCGGCGATGTCCTGGCTAATGCAACTCCTCGATGCCCCGGTGTCGATGGTGGCTAAGCGCACGTGTCCGCCAAGGTCGACTTTTGCGGCGATCCTTCCTCTCTCTACCCTAAGCGGTGCGGTTACTGGCGGTTCTCCGGTGGATTGGGTCCCGACGGACTCCGCCGGTCGGACCCATCCCGTTTCCCGGTTGTGGGCGTCGACAACATTCGACTGTCCGGACGTCTCGTCGTCCGCAGTCCCAACAGAAGTATTTTCGTGGATTCCGGCACTCGCGGCTGAAGTCGTCCCGCACGTCGATTCGACGTTCGGGTGCGGTCACACGGTTGACTCTGACGAAGCACGGGGTGGGTTTCCTTTGGGAACTCTCTTAGCGAACGTAGGTTAAGTCTGACCCTGTGAAGGGGAGCGGTACGCTGTCGCATTTCTAGAGGCGGGGTTATAGTTGTTTCTCCCGAGGCTCCGCTTCTGGACGGCCTCGAACTCAGTGGCCAATTGAGCCAATTCCCCAATGATCCGGACCTCGCTACGTCGGATATACATCTGGTATTCCGGCGCGACATTTTCGTATAACCTATCCAGCTCTTGGGTTTCGTTGTAGCCCGCATGGCGCATGAGAACTCAAAGATCTAGCTAAAAGTCTGAATACCCATCGAATTACCCATTTACGAATTCGTTCTGGGACGCAGACAGTCTAGCGAGGTATATTGTCTTTTTAGGTCGGCGAGTCGACAACACACCTCTTGGGTTTGTTCAGAGTCCCTAACTAGGGTGACAAAGTTCCGCCGCAAGTCATCGACGACTCCCTAGGCGGAGAACCCGAATTCGTCCGCAAAGGATAGTAATTCGGCCTTCAAGTGGGAATAAATCCACCGCGAGTGGATCCCAGGATTTTTAAACAAGTGTGGAACGGACTCACCGGCAATTTTCTGGTCGGGGTCCATGTTTGCAGCGTCTCTTTGATGGGTTTTCGTCTTGGAATGATGGGATCGCGAGTAAGCTCGTGGGCTTGATACCGGGCGCGTTCACTAGTTCGTCAAGGTTTTTCTCCCCGGTCAGGACACTTTCGCGGAAACCGTTAGACTACGTCACTCACTCGGGGCCTACGCACTCCCCATACAGGTGGTAATTTTCCTGGTCTTTCTCCCTATCAGGTCCCTGCTCGGGCGCCACTTGTAACGCAGTTCTCTGGCCGGGGTAGAATCTCAATCGGGGCCAAGGAACCTATACAAGAAATTTATATAGAAGGGTGGGACCCGTAGTAGGAGTTTATATGGGGAGGCTGTAAGGCGCCCGGATACGAGTGCTCTTCGACGGGGTAGTCGATCGAAAAGGGTTGTTTCCGCACGGATTCTGGTCGCCGAGTATGCTTCTGCCCGCGAGAGCCGTTGGTCAAAAGAACTCCGCCGGTCATGAACGGCGGGGTTGATCCGCTCCGGGTGAGCTTGGGGTCTACGGGGGTCGCCCACTCCGGATATACTCGGAGTCTACGGGTTTCTACCCACCGGCTATTCTCGGAGTCTACTAGGGTTATACGCTCCGGATATTCTCAGAAACTAAGGGGGTTCTACACTCCGGCTAGGCTCGGAGTCTACGAGGATTCTAAGGAGGGAGCTCTCGGCTGAAGTACGTCGTGTGGATGCGAAACCAAACACGCGTCGTAGATCGGGGTCGAGAACGGGTGGGGTTAGAAGGAGGGGAAGTGTACTGGTAGAGAAATAACACGCGGGGTTTTAGTTCTTAAATTTCAGGTCTATATTTGACAGTTATTGAAAGTAGTTCCCTGGCTGCTGCCCTCACAATGGTTGTTCTTGCTTACGTGTAACTTCGAGGATATTAACTAATGCGGCGGATGAGCACAGTGAATGTGAGGTTAGGCGTTTGGCTTGTAAATCTCTGGCGTGTCGGAGGGTTATTCGCGCACACGTCTACTCGCGGTGAAAAGTCGAAACCAAAGAGAGCGAGTCAGATTCCTAAAGATCGTACTTCAGCTCGCGTCGTGTTCTCTGAACCAGTTCCCTGTTATCGATCGTGATATCGATCGCCAACCTCACGAGTGCGATAGCGGGTTAAGGGGGTTCTGCCCGTGGTGCGTGTCTCGGCTTCACCAGCTAAATTAGTTTCTCCTTAATTACTATTACTTCATATTTATAACATAGGTGGACTCCGTGTCCAAATCTTAAAGCTAATTATAATATTATATTAAATACTAAATAGGTGGACTCGAATCCTCGGCACGATTAATAAAGTTTGTACGCCCTCAGATTTAGGGCGTTACAGTATCTGGTCATAATATACCTTTTTGGAAAGCTCATTTCACGCGCTAGCACGTGTTTGATTGATTGACTTTTCTTTTAAGTCGTTCGTGAGTTATAGCGTTGCAATCTTGGAGAAAAATAAAGAGAAAATACGGCATATTTTACAGTACTACTACGATAAAGGCAAAAATGCATCTCAAGCCGCCAATAAAATTTGTGCAGTTTATGGACACGATACAGTTTCCATTTCCACCGCACAACGATTGTTTCAACGTTTTCGTTCTGGTGCAGAGGTGGTCAAAGAAGGAAGGCCTGTCGTAGAAAATTGCGATAAAACCGGCATAGTAGTAGCCGTAGCATCGGTCAAGAGCTGGGCTGAAGTCATCAAGCCGTTATAAACCATTTGAAGAAGCTTTGAGTCATTTAAAAGCTCGATGTAAAAAAAGGAAAAAATAATATAATAAAACAAGAGAGAACGCTATAGTCGGGTTGGTATCCCGACTATCTAATACCCGTCACTCAGCTAAAGGGAGTGCGAACGCTGTACTCGGGTTGGTGTCCCGACTTTCTAATAATCGTAACTCAGCTAAAGGGAGTGCGAGGGAGATAGATATATAAACAATTTTGATTGCGTATAACTTTTTAACGAATGGTCCGATTTGAAAAATGTCTTCTACATTACGATAGGTATTAATAAACACTATAAAATTGCGTTTATATTTTAAAATCTTAAAAGAAGTGGCCTCCAGACACATTTGAAAATCGTTTATGGCGATTGCGGGCGTTAGGGGGGGCGTGGCACCTCGATGAAACAAACTTGCGCTGCGTAGGAAGCCCAAGAATATGTGTGTGAAATCTCAACCTTCTAGCTTTTATAGTTTCCGAGATCTCAGCGTTCATACAGACGGACAGACGGACATGGCTATATCGACTCGGCTAGTGACCCTGATCAAGAATATATATACTTTATAGGGTCGGAAACGCTTCCTTCTCCCTGTTACATACTTTTGCACGAATACAATATACCCTTTTACTCTACGAGTAACGGGTATAACTAGAATCATTAACTTCTTTAACAATATCCTTAGATCTTACATTCCACAAACTTAAAAAACAAGCACCATAATATCAATACACAAATCATGTATTGATAAAACCATAATAATCTACAGGCCAATCTCCCTCAATCTCTGCCTATCAAAAACCTTAGACAAAATCATTTCAAAACGGCTTTGGTGATTTGGTACATCCAACAAGCTGCTAAATAGTCGTCAACTTGGATTCAAAAAGGGGAAATCTGTTATGGACTGTCTACTTTACGCAGACGCGCTTATAAACAGAGCCCTTACGGAAAAGAGACTACTATCCATCATATCCCTCGACTTCGCCAAAGCTTTTGAAAAAATAGTTCTTTATACAATAACTAACCAACTCTCGGAATGGCGCTGTGGCTCTGTTATAACAAACTACGTCGCAAACTTTATGTCTAATAGAAAAATTCGGGTAAAAGCCAATAATAGCACGTCGAGGATACACCCACTACACAACGGCATTACGCAAGGATTTCCACTTTCGGTTATCCTATTCCTGATTGCGTTTAACAGCCTCTCAGAGATTGTAGACAAACATAAAGCACTGTACCATACAGCATATGCAGATGACTTCAACATCTTTATTAATCTAAAGAAAGCCAAAAATGTCTCGATAAATCTTGATACTCTTTTTAACGAGATTAACGAATGGTGTCAGAAATCTGGGGCCATGCTCTTTATCTCAAAGTGTAATCACATACACATATTGGGTTGTCAAAAAAGTCCTGCGGTATTTATACCCGTTACTCGTAGAGTAAAAGGGTATATTGTATTCGTGCAAAAGTATGTAACAGGGAGAAGGAAGCGTTTCCGACCCAATAAAGTACATATATTCTTGATCAGGGTCACTAGCCGAGTCGATATAGCCATGTCCGTCTGTCCGTCTGTCTGTCTGTCTGTCCGTCTGTCCGTCTGTCTGTCCGTCTGTATGAACGCTGAGATCTCGGATACTATAAAAGCTAGAAGGTTGAGATTTCACACACATATTCTTGGGCTTCCTACGCAGCGCAAGTTTGTTTCATCGAGGTGCCACGTCCCCCCTAACGCCCACAATCGCCATAAACGATTTTCAAATGTGTCTACAGTCAATTTTATACGGGGGTGTCACAGAAACCGGGGACGGATTTGGGGACGGTTGGTTTAGAAACCAACCGATCAAAACCGTAGGTGTCACAGAAATTCGAGAGATCTCCTTTTTTCGGAAAATTTACCGAAAAACGACCAGGGCTGGATACACACACTAAATATCGAATATTCATTAATTATCGAGTTTTATTTGTCTTATTTTGACTATTTTCCAATAAGTTTATAACTTAATTTATGTTTTTCTTGCCAAATTACAAAAAGAATACTTGTTTAAAGCGCATATTGTACACAATAAAAGAAAAAAATGAACAATTTGAAATTCCCGCCAGGCTACCTCTATTGCAGCCCTGAACAGCTGTTTGCAGCGGCTGCGTTTGTTTATTTACGTTTATAAGTTGGCAAGAATTTTAAAGCAAAATGCCATCTGCACTGCTCTAGAGTACTTGTGAGGGCATAAACTGCGAGAGGCTAGGATGCAGAGGAGAATCCCTTGAAGCGGTTTTACATGGTAGTCCGTGGGGATTTAACTCATTGGCCAGGTCCTTCCAAGCAGTGGTCACAAGAACGCGGCCGCCCTGAGTAAATCCTTTGGCAATGTTGATATTATCGCGAATGAATCGAAAGAATATGGCGTCTTACGCTGGTGACCTATGTTTACCCCTGAAAACTAGCAAAGTTTATTAGTTTAAATTGATAATAAAAAAAAATTGTTCACTTTTACATACATGTCTTCACACCCGGCGTTGTATCGGGCAAAAATAGGACATTTTTCACGACAGTGCTGCCACCTTTTTGCAAAGGCGGCATGTTTTTATTAATTTCTCAATAACTACAACTTCTTTTACCATGAAAGTTTCATTTTTAACTGAATAAATAATTCGTTAAAAAAACATTTCGATAACTAACTCCGAATTTGGGAAAAATTTGGTATTTTAAAGTTCTAGCTAGTTGGTAACACTGGCAGGTAGACGGTTTGCCGACGGATTTTTTTAAGCTAAATTTTTCGAGAGGTTTTATAAAAAGCATATTTTTAAATACAACCCGAAGTAAATATAAAAATCGTAGTATGCAGATAGTTCATAAAATTCATTAGAGTTGTCTTAAATAATGTTATATTTTTGGGAAACATTTGTAAGTTGGTTGATTGAACGGGGGATTTAGAAACCGTCAAAAATGACGTCTGTGACACCGAGATTTGCTATTCGGGGGAAATTTGGTTGGAATGGTTTTCTGTGACACCCCCGATAGTGTTTATTAATACCTATCGAAATGTAGAAGACATTTTTCAAATCGGACTATTCATTAAAAAGTTATACGCAATCAAAATTGTTTATATATCTATCTCCCTCGCACTCCCTTTAGCTGAGTTACGATTATTAGAAAGTCGGGACACCAACCCGAGTACAGCGTTCGCACTCCCTTTAGCTGAGTGACGGGTATTAGCCAACCCGACTATAGCGTTCTCTCTTGTTTTATTATATTATTTTTTTCTTTTTTTACATCGAGCTTTTAAATGACTCAAAGCTTCTTCAAATGGTTTATAACGGCTGGATGACTTCAGCCCAGCTCGTGACCGATGCTACGGCTACTACTATGCCGGTTTTATCGCAATTTTCTACGACAGGCCTTCCTTCTTTGACCACCTCTGCACCAGAACGAAAACGTTGAAACCATCGTTGTGCGGTGGAAATGGAAACTGTATCGTGTCCATAAACTGCAAAAATTTTATTGGCGGCTTGAGATGCATTTTTGCCTTTATCGTAGTAGTACTGTAAAATATGCCGTATTTTCTCTTTATTTTTCTCCAAGATTGCGACGCTATAACTCACGAACGACTTAAAAGAAAAGTCAATCAATCAAACACGTGTTAGCGCGTGAAATGAGCTTTCCAAAAAGGTATATTATGACCAGATACTGTAACGCCCTAAATCTGAGGGCGTACAAACTTTATTAATCGTGCCGAGGATCGGAGTCCACCTATTTAGTATTTAATATAATATTATAATTAGCTTTTTAGATTTGGACACGGAGTCCACCTATGTTATAAATATGAAGTAATAGTAATTAAGGAGAAACTAATTTAGCTGGTGAAGCCGAGACACGCACCACGGGCAGAACCCCTTTAACCCGCTATCGCCCTCGTCAGGTTGGCGATCGATAACAGGGAACTGGTTCAGAAAACACGACGCGAGCTGAAGAGCGATCTCTAGGAATCTGACTCGCTCTCTTTGGTTTCGACTTTTCACCGCGAGTAGACGTGTGCGCGAATAACCCTCCGACACGCCAGAGATTCACAAGCCAAACGCCTAACCTCACATTCACTGTGCTCATCCGCGCCGCATTAGTTAATATCCTCAAAGTTACACGTAAGCAAGAACATCCATTGTGAGGGCAGCAGCCAGGGAACTACTTTCAATAACTGTCAAATATAGACCTGAAATTTAAGAACTAAAACCCAGCGTGTTATTTCTCTACCAGTGCACTTCCCCTCCTTCTAACCCCACCCGTTCTCGACCCCGATCTACGACGCGTGTTTGGTTTCGCATCCACACGACGTACTTCGGCCGAGAGCTCCCTCCTTAGAATCCTCGTAGACTCCGAGCCTAGCCTAGAACCCCCTTAGTTTCCGAGAATATCCAGAGCGTATAACCCTAGTAGACTCCGAGAATAGCCGGAGGGTAGAAACCCGTAGACTCCGAGTATATCCGAAGTGTAGAAACCTGTAGACTCCGAGTATATCCGGAGTGTAGACACCCGTAGGCTCCGAGTATATCCGGAGTGGGCGACCCCCGTAGACCCCAAGCTCAACCGGAGCGGATCAACCCCGACGTTCATGCCCGGCGGAATTCCCCTCCCCGTAGCCCCGCAGCCAACTCCAATCGAAATCATCCAAGTTCACTACCAAGCAGTGCAATCGTCCTTGTTAGTATCTCGCCCCGCCACCAGAGGGCATTGCTGACGGGTCTCATCCAAGTTCCCCACCAAGCAGTGCGATCACCCACTCAGTACCTCGTTCTATCACTAGGGGGCGCCTCAAACAGGATCCTCCCTGAGTTTCGCCCCAAGCAGTGTAGTCGGCACTATTCCCACCGCAGGCCGCTAGGCGGCGCTCTAATAGATGTCTTGTCGTCAACCTCGTGTTCAGATCGGTTGACCAACGGCTCTCGCACGCAGAAGCATAATCGGCGACCAGAATCCGTGCGGAAACAACCCTTTACGATCGACTACCCCGTCGAAGAGCACTCGTATCCGGTCGCCTTACAGCCTCCCCATATAAATTCCTACTACAGGTCCCACCCTTCTATATACATTTCTTGTATATGTTCCTTGGCCCCGATTGAGATTCTACCCCGGCAAGAGAACTGCGTTACAATACGACGAATAAAACAACAACTACGCGCTTTCAGCGCCAACTAGCGAAAATACCGCAAGACTTTTTTAACAACCTAATATGTCCTAAAATGACAGGTTTCAACACAAGGTACTAACATCAAAACTGTTAATGAACTGACTCTATTAGGCTTAAATTTCGACTCCAGATACAAATTCAAGCCGCACGTTAAGAAATTACAAAAATCAATAGACAAATCACTAAACATAATAAAATGCTTATCGAGCAGAAAATACAATAGCCACCCCCATACTTTAATTGAAATCGTTAGAAGCCTATGCATCTCCAAAATAGACTACGCTCTGCCCATTTACGGGACCTCAGCACAAGCTCAAACCATTAAAACCTCCCTGGCATATGGATACAAGCTTATTGGACATCCAATTAAGCAGCGTCAAGAAATCATCCACAAATAAGGAAACTTACACAAAAAAATTCCTAGAAATCAAGAATAACCTGACTAACAAGAATTTTAACTTCCTTTATACTGATGGATCCAAAATCCAAGAAATAATTGGCCTAGCAGTTACCTCAAAAGAGGAGGTCATTAAAAAAGCCATTCTACCGAATTACTCATCGGTATTTACAGCAGAGGCAATTGCAATCCTGGAAGCTATTAAAATAGCCACAAAAAAAGAGGGAAAACTGCTTTTTTTCAGATTCACTTTCAACATTGGAAGCTATTCTAAACATTAACAACGAGTCATTCTATATTTCAACGATCCGAGATTTACTCATAAGAAACACGACAAAAATCAAACTGTTATGGGTCCCCAGTCACATTGGGATAAAAGGGATGGGGATGAATGCGCCGATGCAGCAGCTAAAGAATGTAAACCGCACCGACATCATCCTAAGAACCAATCTCCTTAAACATCAGTCAAATCTTCTCGATAAAGCGTCTCCTTGGGACAAAAACATAAGTCTAACAACAAAAAACATCAACGAATTCAACAAAACTTCACAAACTAGCAACCAGGGAATAAAACGCCAGTACATATTCGACGATGCTTTAAAGTTGGCAGATTCAAAAGTCGCAGCCTGTCTCTGTAGGAAGGTAGTCGGCTTCCAGAGTCCCAGTTTAAACGACGTAAGGCAAAAAGGAGAAACTGCTTCTGAACGGACTCAATCATGTCTTGATAGTGCTCATACTGTGGAGACCATACGCATGAGCAGTATTCCAGCGTTGAACGAACTAAGGAAACATACAGGAGCTTTGTGATATACGGATCATCGAATTCCTTGGACCAGCGTTTGATGAAAGCTAATAAGGCCTTACCTTTATTGGAGACTAGCAGGGTGCCCGCAGCTTCGCTTGCGATGGATAACCCGAATATCCTAATTTTCTTTTGTAATAGGTTTGCAGTAGAACTATGTAATTTTGCATTTTAAATATATTTGTAGTTTCGGATGAAACTTTAATTAACTCTCATTTCCACACCACCCGGAGATAGAGGATACGGCGCGTTTTTATACCCGTTACTCGTAGAGTAAAAGGGTATATTGTATTCGTGCAAAAGTATGTAACAGGGAGAAGGAAGCGTTTCCGACCCCATAAAGTATATATATTCTTGATCAGGATCACTAGCCGAGTCGATCTAGCCATGTCCGTCTGTCCGTCTGTCTGTCTGTCTGTCTGTCAGTCTGTCTGTCTGTCTGTCTGTCTGTCTGTCTGTCTGTCTGTCTGTCTGTCTGTCTGTCTGTCTGTCTGTCTGTCTGTCTGTCTGTCTGTCTGTCTGTCTGTCTGTCTGTCTGTCTGTCTGTCTGTCCGTATGAACGCTGAGATCTCGGAAACTATAAAAGCTAGAAGATTGGTATTTGGCATGAAGATTCTTGGAGTTCCTACGCAGCGCAAGTTTGTTTCAAAAGGGTGCCACGCCCCCTCTAACGCCCACAATCGCTTATATACGATTTTAAAAATTTCAATATTTCGGAAAAGTAAAAATGCAGTTTTATTGTGTTTATCAATACCTATCGAAATGTAGAAGAAATTTTTCAAATCGGACCATTCGTTAAAAAGTTATGCGTGTTCAAAGTTTCTATCTCCATCTCCCTCGCACTCCCTTTACCTGAGTAACGGGTATCTGATTGTCGGGCACCCGACTATAGCGTTCTCTCTTGTTTTTTAACGTGGTTTCCCCTAAATAGGCCTAGTCCACAATATAAGTTCAAATATTTTTAAAAAGTTTTTTAAAACCTCTCTGTAAACAACATTTTTTGTTCAGCCATCAGGAGATAGGATGATTAAGCTCTTTGCTGAGCTAACTCTTGAACAGGCCACATAAAATTGTCCGTGGAAAAAAAATCGTCCCTTAGATATAATCCAGCTACTTTCAAAGTCTGCCCTTGTGACTTATTTATTGTAATAGCAAAACAGACCTTTAAGAAGTGTAGACGTTTAAACTCAAATGGTAAGTTGGATGACCTTAAGGGATTTCTTGGTATGAATACTGTCTCTCCATTAGCGCAGCCTGTAAAAATAACGGCTTCAATAACAAATTTGTGAAGAGCTTTCACTTGCAATCTCGTTCCATTGCATAACTTTGGGGGACTTGAGTTTCTTAGCAACATTATTGGTGTACCAATTTTAAGCGTAAGAACGTGCAAAGATAATCCTGCTGGATTCTGCATATTAAGGATAATGCACAGCATCTTCTACCTCAGTAACAGTGTCAACTGATTTGTATGTAACTTCCTCACCGTTAAATGATTTTGAAAGATGATTATTTATTGAAGCAGCTGTGTCATTTCTTGAAGCTAATATTGCTCTTTCTGACCAATGACTTGTGAACGATATTTGAAATATCTGGAAAAATATTTGATGTAAGTTTTTCCAAAGTGTTAACAACTGTACCTAAGCTTGATGAAATTATTATTTTTCCATCTCCTATTTTAAGTAAACTTTGGGCAAAAACACCGGCCATTCTATCACCTAGTAAGTGCACACGCATATTTTTCGTAAGAACCAATTTTTGAATTTTAGACCACAAAATATAAGATTTTATGCAAGATTTTATTTCATCGGTCCTTGTTCCACGGGGAACAACTGGGAGCGTTTGTCGAAAATCTCCAGCCAATTAATAGGTCATTGCCTCTTATATACTTTATAATTTTATCGAGAGCTTCAAATCCCCCTTTATGAGCCATAGTACATTCATCCCAAACAATGAGTTTACAATTTTTAAGAACGAAAACAATGTTGTTACTGTTTGGAAATGTAACAATAGGGTTTTTCCATATTTATTAAATCAAATGGAACCTTAAATGCAAAATGGGCTGTCCGTCCTCCGTTTATTAAATAAAAATGTTTAATTTTTAAACATTTATAATGTCCTAAACTATTCTTTGGCGAAAACACAGATTCGATTGGTTAAACGGTTTAGCGTCCATAATTTTTGAAAAGAAAATTGACCTTTTTTCCAATTGGAAGCGATTGGGCCCACTTGGGGAGCCCCAATAAATCTTAGCAAATCAGTTTAAAGTTATTAGAATGTAATAAAAATGCATGTTAATATTGGAAATCAATGGATTTGGCTGTGCGTTGATTCCCAGTTTTCTTACTGATAGCTTTATATATAGAGATGAACTGGGTGGCAGAATATAAAGAACATACATAACAAATAAATAATTTAGGTAAATATTAAGTTTTATAAATTAATACATGAATTCCCTTGGTTGATCGAATACGTGTGTGTATTTCTGTGTGGGCTTTGCATATGTATATTTCATTCTTTTGAGTGTATTTGTTTTTGAACATATTCAAGAAATTACTATTTGGTATTGGGTTTGCGAAAATATTTTGTGTAATGGTATTTCGAAGAAAAAAATTACAGTCATAAAGCAGAGTCAGGGTGTGGAAAAGAGATAGAGATATATATATGCAAGCGTATGCTGGATATGACGGCTACTTTTTAATCGGGTATTAAAAATAGTAAAAAGTCAAAAATTGAAGCCGTCATATTTTTTAAACATTTATTATGCTTTTAACTATTTTTTAGCGAAAACACGGTATCGATTGGTTTAGCGTAAAGGATTTCATTTTCTAATTGAATGAGTTTTGGGGCACTTTGGTGGGGGGTGGGTCACCAATAACTATAAACTAAAGTCTACAGAAATGCTTTAATGCTCAATTTATATTTTTAAGGAAGCGCAGGGAGAGGGAGGGAGACGGAATCATTTGTTGACAATTTGTATGAAAATTCAGAGAGAGATAGCCATATGCAGGCAGAAAACGTATGATGCTTATGGAGACACTTAAATTCGATAATAGATCGACTTTTTGCTTAGTTTCTTTGTTTAAAAGATAGCTAGAGGAATATTTGATACTCAGTTTAGAAGTGCCATTTTTCGACGTTTGAACATATGTTTGGCTAAATTGTAATTTTAGAATTTACATTTGTTCCAATTGGAAGCGATTGGTGCCACTTGGGGAGCCACAATAAATCTTAGCAAATCAGTTTAAGGTTATTAGAATGTAATAAAAATGCATATTAATATTGTTAACCAGTGGTTTTGGCTGTGCGTTGATTCCCAGTTTTCTTAGTGATAGCTTTATATATAGAGATAGTGCTGACATGGCGATTGAAGCATATCTTATGGTCAAATAGGACTCCAAGATCTAGGACGGTTTCAATGCGTTCTAGCGCGGATTGGCCAATGGAGTATGCACGCACAGCTGGATTGGAACGAAAAAATGTCATGGATTTACATTTATTTGGATTAAGCAGTAGCTTATTGACTTGGCACCAGGATTGAAGGTTATTTAAGTCAAGCTAGAGCTGCATGTGGGAACCAGGCGATGTCATATGCAGGAACCAGGCGATGTCATATGCATACACAACTTGACATCATCCGAATTCATAAGAACTTTGGAGGCCACGATAATTTGAGGAAGATCTTTAATAAATAGACCAAATAGCAAAGGACCAAGATGGCTACCTTGAGGTACTCCGGAGCTTACAGATACAATTTTTACAAGTACATTATTAAATTGTACTGTGGCGACCAATCTGGCAACCCGAAGCGAACAGCTGAGGTCATAAAATAACTCTGGATCGATATAAAAATTGGATGGATATCGATCTCTCTCTCTCTTGCGGCGCAACTAGCATATCTATTAATATAAAAATAAAGTTAAGTTAAGAGTGAATCTCTACATTGGTGACCCCGCAAACAAGAACACCGCAAAAAGCACTATGAATAACAGCCAAGATAATGGAAATGTTCCACCAGCCTCGCCCGACTCGTTTGAGACTCCACATGATAGCGGCAATGTCACGCCGGTTGTGGAGACAATCAGCACATGCAAGCTCCCTGCATTTTGGAAACAACATGTTCCGTTATGGTTTCTCCAAGTCGAGGCGCAATTCCAATGCAACCGTATCACATCGGACAATACTCGCTACTATCACCTCCTTAGCGCTTTAGACGTTGAGGTTATGTCCGAAGTCTCTGATGTTCTCGCTCAGCCACCGGATTCCAATAAGTATGAGCACCTTAAGTCGATCATCATTCAGCGCTTTACAGAATCCCCGGATCGACAACTGCAGCGTGCCTTACTTGAGCTAGACCTCGGGGACAAGAAGCCCTCTCAGCTATTACGGCAAATGACGACACTTGCTGGCGGTCGCGCATCCAGTGACGCCTTACGAGTTCGATGGCTCTCCCAACTCCCTCAACATGTACAGCGAGGTTTGAAAGTTCTGCGTTCAGCTTCTATAGAAGAGCAAACTGAACTTGCCGACATTCTCATGGAGGACAAAACCACTTTTTTCGTTATGGCTGCTGGACATTCTTCATCTCAATCGCGAGGAAACAAATTCGACCAACCCCACTCGGTTTCTAGGGACTCCATGGACGAAGTAAAACGCGAACTGGCTGCTATCAAGACTTCAATGGCCCTTATGCAAAATAATTGGCGTGCCAGCAATTCTAGCCAAGCCGTTCAGAATAGAGTGCAAGGGCGAGCATCTCGTCTATGTTTTTATCATGCTAAATTTGGTAATAACGCTCGAAAGTGTTCGCCGCCCTGTTCGTGGGCCCAGTCACAGCCGATGACAGCAGAATTCCGAATGCTCGCCTCTCTAAAGAATATCGACTACACATTTACGATCGCTGCACTAACATTAAATTTCTTATTGATTCCGGATCAGTCATCTCACTCATTCCGCTTTCATTAGTAAAAAATAGCCTAAGTCGCAAGGACGAACATCAACAAAAGGAGAGCTGACGGAAACAAAAGTCTATAACATTTCTACAATCAACTCACACAACTTCGCCGAAGTAGATCATATTCCAATCTACTTGGTCGCTTTTTGGACATAACACGACCCAATAAACCCCCTGCAACGCGCGTAAGCAATGACGTAGCACATTACATTGAGACAACTGGCCCCCCCGTTTTTGACAAGCCAAGACGGCTTACAGGGGAAAAACTTAAGGCGGCACGTCGGGACTTTGACTTTTTAATACAACAAGGAGTAATTCGTCCCTCAAGTAGCCAATGGGCTAGCCCTATTCATTTGGTCCCTAAGAAAAACAATGAGTGGCGTACAACAGGTGATTATCGAAAACTTAATGCTTTCACAGTTCCAGATCGCTATCCTATCCCCCCTGGTGAGGACATTCTACAGCGTTTGCACGGTTGCACCGTTTTCTCCACGCTCGACCTGGTGCGCGCTTACCATCAAATCCCAGTCGCCATGGGCGATATTTCAAAAACAGCAGTCACCACTCCATTTGGGCTGTTTGAATTTGTTGGCATGCCACCAGGTTTGCGAAATGCAGCACAAACCTTTCAAAGGCATATGGACAATCTTCTCCGTGGAGTACCATTCGTAGGATGTTATATCGACGACATCATTGTTTTCTCCAAGACGCACGAGGAGCACCTGCAACATCTTCAAACAATCTTTAAAATCCTACAGGATAACCACCTTCAAATCAACCCACAAAAATGCCGATTTGGTAAAAGTGATGTTATTTTCCTCGGCTTTGAAGTCAGTGCTAACGGATTCAAGCCTCCTGCTGAACGTACTCGAGTCATTTCGGAATTTCCCAAGCCACAAACAATTATGGAATTACGCAGATTTCTGGGAATGGTAAATTATTACCGACATCTGATTCCGCATGCAGCTCAGGCGCAGATTCTGCTGACAACCAAAAATGACAAACGAGAGATTGCTTGGACCCCCGATGCTGAAAGCGCATTCCACACCTGCAAGCTGGGAATATCGAAAGCAGAAAGCTCTACGTTTCTCTCCCCGTTAGCTCAGCTATCCCTAAAAACAGACGCCTCGGATACAGCGATTGGAGCCGCCCTCGAGCAATTGGATGGCAATGTTTGACGTCCGGTAAGTTTCTTCTCTCGAAAACTGTCTCCCACAGAGCGAGGATACAGCACGTATGATCGCGAGCTACTAGCAATTTTCGCCGGCATTATAGCGTTCAAGCATATATTGGAGGGACGTCCTTTTGTAATTCAAACTGACCACAAACCACTGCAATACGCTTTCAAGCAGAAAGCCAGCAAAGCATCATTGCGTCAACTTCGGCAGTTGGACTTCATCTCCCAATTTTCTCAGAAATCATTTATAATCCCGGAGAGAACAATATAGTCGCAGATGCACTATTTCAGCGCCCAAGCGATTTTTAATGCACAACAAGCTGATGATGAAATGGCAAAGCTATCCAATACATCTCTTAATCTCCAAATCCGACAAATCGATCAGCTCGATATGCGATAGCTCGTATGGACGCGAGCGACCATACTTGCCTGAGAGCTTAAGACGCCAAGCATTCGATGCAGTGCATGGACTAGCACATCCAAGCAGCCGTGCAACTGCCAAGTTACTCAAGCAGCGGTTTGTTTGGCCAGGAATTAACCGAGATGCTACATTATGGTCCCGTCAATGCGTTCCATGCCAACGGGCAAAAATTCATCGACACACACACAGTGCTGTGGACAAGATTGATATTCCTGACAACCGTTTTGAGCACATTCATATCGACCTGATCGAGCTTCCACAAGTCCGCAAACTGCGTTACTGCCTTACGATCATCGACCGCTTTAGTAGATGGCCTCTAGCTTTTCCTCTGTCAAACATGACCGCGGAAACGGTTGCAAAAGCTTTGTACACCCACTGGATCTGTATGTTTGGCTGCCCACTCACCATAAAAACGGATCAGGGCACGCAATTTGAGTCTCGCTGTTTGCCGATCTAGCGAAACTGATTGGAGCTGAAGGTGGAAACATTTTGGACTTACGCTTTGAGTTAACAAAAGAGTAAAATAGCTTGGGATTACTGCGGAATTCATATTTGCAGCGTAACAGGTAACAGTTAAAAATTTAATTAAAATCCTATTTTGTATATTTTAAATAAAAAAATTAAATTAATTTTAATGATCTTACATTCAAGTTTTTTTTCCAAATAAAACTCACATAAATCATTTCAAAGTATTAATTGAAAATTTTTTTTAACTGTACCGGTACGTACCGGTACCAGAACCGGAAGCAAAACATTAATACCGAAATAAAACCGTTTACCTAATAAGCAGATTCGGTATGGGACCAGTACCGGAACCGGAACCGAAATAAGATTCGGTTTGATTCCCTGCTAGCAACTTACCAAGAAGACAACTAACCAAAATCATCAGACTTCGACTAGGACACACGACTGACCCATGAATACCGATTCTCCCAACCAATAAATTGCCAATGCCGATTCTGCACCACCGACACCATATCGATCTCACACATCTGCAACGACTGCACCGCTTTTCAAACACCCAAATATAAAACTAACTGACATATTAATTAATCCTTTATTAAATAATATTCAACAAATCCTTAACTTTCTTAAATCAACCAACCTATTTCAACTAATTTAAATTGTCAACCTCTCTTCCCAGAATTTAAAGAATAGTCAACAAGTAAACTGTTGTTTCAGAATTAATGCATTAGTTGCAAACTTTGTTGTTATATTTTCATTTGATATTTCCCGCTAAGGAATAGGGAATACCTTTAACGCTTTGTATCGATATATCGTAAGTTAAGTAGGCGATAACTATGTATATCTACTGCTCATCCCTAAGAACACACACACATACTTTGAAATCCTAAACAGAAATACACGTGAGGTTAAAGCCTAGTACTCCGTACGACGAAAACTGCTAGCTAAGCATAGGAGTAAGCGAGAGGCAAATAGGTAGCTAACGCCTTTAGCTGGGACTTTTTCCCACCTCGGTACTCAGTTGAGCTAAGGAAATAGTAAGGAAATACCAAAAAAATACCAGATTTAGCGGATGAATTCCGATGAACGCCTTTAGCCGCGGCCCAAAGAATAGAAAATTTGATCTTTGGCTGTGTTTGTGCAGAAGCGGTGTGCCAATAACACATTATAAATGGAAGGAAAACCCCGAAAACCAATGGAAAAGTGCCTGTAGGATTTGCGGCAATACATATCGCCATGCCAACAGCGAATTTAACTCTTGCGACCCAAGTCGGCTCAACATTTTGTAATATTTTAAAATTGGCGCCAGTTGATGTTTGCTGTTTGTCAACAAACCCAGTGAGACCATGCTACATGCATTGCGGATGAACTACAAAAACTTCGGCCACACTAAAAGATTAATATTTTTCGACTAGTAAAACTCGTAGCCGAACTGAGTACTAGGCTTAAGCGCTGAAACTTTGGGTTTTTTACCAGTCCAAATAAAAGATTAAATACAGTCCACAACTTGCCTTATTTGAGAACTGTAAAAATAATCTGATATCACGCCCGAAAGTCATTGCAACTATGGCCGGTTCTTTTCCTGTTCCCTAAGTTTACACTTTCGGCTACAGTGCACAATAAATAAATAATTTCAATTGGATCGGAAAAAAGGGCGGTGAAAGAGTAAAAATTTAGAAAATTGGAGCTGTTGTGACCGGTATGGATAATTGCCCTCTTGTTTTCTTACTGAAAATACGCGACAAATGAGGAGGCCAATCCGATTTTTGGACAAAAATACTTTTTTTTTTTAAGAAAAAGAATATGGAGTTTGGGATCCTTTTTATAAAACATTAAACTAATTTATGCCAAAGTTTAAAGAATTCCAAGTAGAAAATTTATCAAATATTGGTAGAAAAAATATCTAGAAATCATAGATGCTGTTGTAGCTGTTTGTCCTACGAAACTTTAAAAGTGGTTATTTTCAACTTACTTGTTTCCTAAAAGAAATTTATTCGTTAATTTTTACGGCTTTTTAAGCAAATGAGCACTTTACTTTTCGAGTGTTTTTAAGTGCCATCCCTAAATAAAGTAATTCCTTCAAAAAAATTCTTTGATCAATTTACTAAAAATCATATCGCCGAATCGACGATGGTTTGCCTTTGTTTTCGGTAATCGCTTTTTTTAAAAAGGTACTTCCTTTTTAATGCATTTTCTAAATTCATAAATAAAATTTTATATATCCATCTCCCTCGCACTCCCTTTAGCTGAGTGACGGGTATTAGATAGTCGGGACACCAACCCGACTATAGCGTTCTCTCTTGTTTTAAAATTAAAAACCAAGAAGTACTTAACATTTTCCGAATTTGGCTTGGATTATCTATATCATATAAAATTCCAATACATTTTACTTTTAGTTCGTTGAAAAGTTCAGTCTTCTAAGAAAAAACAAGAGAGAACGTTATAGTCGGGTGCCCCGACTATCAGATAACCGTTACTCAGGTAAAGGGAGTGCGAGGGAGATGGAGATAGAAACTTTGATCACGCTTAACTTTTTAACGAATGGTCCGATTTGAAAAATTTCTTCTACATTTCGATAGGTATTGATAAACACAATAAAACTGCATTTTTACTTTTCCGAAATATTTAAATTTTTTAAATCGTATATAAGCGATTGTGGGCGTTAGAGGGTGCGTGGCACTTTTTTAAAGCAAACTTGCGCTGCGTAGGAACTCCTAGAATCTGCATGCAAAATGCCAATCTTCTAGCTTTTATAGTTTTCGAGATCTCAGCGTTCATCCAGACAGACGGACATGGCTAGATCGGCTCGGCTAGTGATCCTGATCAAGAATATATATACTTTATGGGGTCGGAAACGCTTCCTTCTAGCTGTTACATACTTTTGGACGAATACAATATACCCTTTAACTCTACGAGTAACGGGTATAAAAACTACATCCTTCTTACTATTCTAGGAATGAAATTACAGATTTTTGGCCAAAAAATTAACTTTCTGGCCCAGTGTGCACTGTAATAGATAATGCCTGCAAAGGGAAAAAGGCTAGAATAGTTTACTAAATTGGGCCGAATGAGAACATTTTAGAAAGTGTATTAATCACGTGTGTAATCATTTTTCGTCACAAATGTTGATATCAGCCCTTCTGTATGTTGGAGATGCAATCGTCACTAGTTTTTTACCTCGTTAAGATGTTTTTATTTGATCATACATAGTAAATTGTTTAAAATATGAAATTAATAATTTAATTTTTATTACATTTTTATTTCAACGTTTATAATTATTATTTAAATCGTATATTACTAGGACCGAACCTCTAGCATAAAACTACATTTTGTGTGAATTGGTTTAAAGTGCGATATATAAAACATATTTAAATTAAGACAATCAGTTAATACTCAGCTTATACCTGCCGCCAAATACTGGTTCTTGTAATAATATGCACATACACCTACTACAATAGAAACCGCAGTAGTTAATATCACCGACTTTGAAGTAAATATATTTGGAAGCCATTGACTTATGCTATAAAGTCGATTTGCTGTGGTTGGCCTAGACATCTTCCTCCGCCTTTCTATGATCATCTTTTCCTCGGCTTGACGCAGATTTTTCCTATTGCACAAAATAATATATTCTTTTTAAATACCATAATTTTATTGTACTTACTCTTGAAAAATTAGATCTTCAACATCTTTTTCAATTTCTGTTAAGCTATACTTATGAAACAGCTTGCTAGAAGTTTTCAAAAGCTCTTCAAATGGTAAATCGTCTGGTAGCTAAAAATTTTGAAGTCATAAAATAGAATATAATATTATTAAAATCATATTATACCGTTGATAAAAGACAATGCACTGATGCCATATCACAGTCCTCCTTTAGTATTTCATTTGATCGATACAGTAGAATCGCAGCTGTTACAAATATAGGTGTATAAATGGGCGATGCTAAAAAATAGTCATACAAACGGACTACAGCTTTGTAGGAATTTAAACTATGTCCGAACCAAGTCAAATACCATGGCAACGCGAATAAAGTCCCTACCGATGAGCTTTGCAAAAACTTATAAAGTTCTGGATTTTCAACCTTTATGATAGGCCAAATAAACATAAGCCTTCTCTGGGTGGCCTCCATTGTCTCTTGCATACATTCCGAAAAATGCGTAGTGGAGAGCTGCTCCATTATGGCATAGGCGATTTGTTCACCAACTACCAACAGAAATGTCACTGCCACATCATGATAGCCTTGATAATATCGCAAATTAGGATACTTTTGGATCACCCTTAAAATAAGAACAGTAAGTTGGTCTTGCAGTGCAATGCGTTGTTCGTACGGAATACCAGGTGGAAATCTCTTTAAAGAGCGATTTACATCTAATACTACCTGATTATATTCAGGATGGTATTGCAACTCTTCGAGAGATGGAGCTTGTTCTAAACTGTTCACGTCGACACCTGCCAGCTGCGGCCACAAAATTCTGCGCAATTGGTCGTTAACTAGTCCATAAGGGGTCAGTGATAACTGTACAAGCACATCCAAAGGAAGATTTCGTTCGAAGCTTTCTTTAATTAATTCTTCTATCTCCCGTAGTTTTTCGATTTCACCATCACTTTCGGGAGCTTTAAGGAAAGTTTTTTTTTTAATGACTACAACATGGATGACTATTTTACTCACATTTTTCAAAATTAAGTGGCCGCTGATTATCAACATTACTCATTTTCTTAATAGTAGTCTAAGAAATCCGAACATATATACACAAAAGTTTCGTTGAAAATGTCAATTCGAGTTCACGAAAGACCATTCTTGCTGTACATTTTTTAACGCGATACCGAAACGATGAGCAAATAATAGCATAATAATTGAATTTGTAGAAGTTTTGACAATTTTAATTTAAGTCGTTAATTATATAATATTGTATTTGCACAGTGGTGCATCTACTATTCAGTGCCGTGGATATGTGCATATGAAGTCATATGTATAAAGCCATATACCTTCTGCTTACAGCCGCTTAAAATCGATGTTGCAGTTTTATATCCTGTTCAAACAGAGGGGGTTCCACTTAAGAGACCAAATATGCACTTCTTTTAATTTTGTGTAGATTCGAAATACTGAATTAATTTTTAAGGGAGTGCCACCAAACGATGATTCCGTATAGAAGAATGGGTTTTACTATTGCAGTGTAGTGTTGGGTAAAAACTGCTCATTTGGGTGAACATGTTCACGTGATCTTTATACCCTTGCAGAGGGTATTATAATTTCAGTCAGATATTGTAACGCAGTGAAGGAGACGTTTCCGACCACATAAAGTATATATATTCTTGATCAGCACCAATAGCCGAGTCCATCTAGCCATGTCCGTCTGTCCGTCTGTTCGTTTCTATGCGAACTAGTCTCTCAGTTTTAAAGCTATCGCAATGAAACTTTCCCAAAAGTGTTCTTTCTATTGCAGGTAGTACATATGTCGGAGCGAGCCGGATCGGAACACTATATCTTAAGGCTCCAAAACGAATAATCAAACAAATATAAGAAAATTCATTGTAACTTTGCAGGAAGTAGGCGTTTTGATTTCTGACAACTTAAAAAGGTATTTCTTTTATCTGCAAGGGTATATAAGCTTCGGCTGGCCGAAGCTAGCTTCCTTTCTTGTTTTTTTTTAATGAGTCAACTCACTCAGTTTGCTCACTTGTTCACTTGCTCATTTACTCACTTGCTCACTTGTTCACTTGTTCGCTTGTTTACTTGCTCACTTGTTCTATCCTTAAATTTGGCTCTGAGAAAACAGCTTATTGACTGTGAAACCGTATGCAATTCCATATAAAAAGTACAAAAAAATTATTTTTGAGCGAAAAACAGCAAGAGAGCAACTGAGCAAGTGAACTAAAAAGATCGAATAAGCGAGCAAAACTGAACAAGTGAACAAAAAAAGCAAGTAAGTGAGCAAAACTGAGCAAGTGAACAAAAAGGAGCAAGTGAGCAAAAATGAAGAAGTGAAGAATAAAGAACAAGTTCGAAGGAACATGTTCACTCACTCAGTGTAGTGAGCAACTCTTTTTTGTTCACTAATGCCCTTTGCTCATTATGAACGCGTCGCGTTTGCATCCATTTACCGTTGAACGCGACCAAATCCCATACAAAACTTGTAGGCGAGGGGTGGGGTGGGGAGGGTGGAAAATTGTCGCGTTACAGGGCTGGAAAGTGAAATTTGTGGTATTTTCCACCACCATTTACCAGCACTATTGACCAGGGATGGCCCAAAACAGCTGATTGTCAACATAAAAGCCGGCAAAATGGAAAACGAAACAGGTAATTTGTTTGTTTTTAATTATTTAATAGTTTATATTAAAGAATTCTTTTCACAGAAAAAAGAAAAATGC
This sequence comes from Drosophila lutescens, assembly GCA_037075285.1. Taxonomy (NCBI): domain Eukaryota; kingdom Metazoa; phylum Arthropoda; class Insecta; order Diptera; family Drosophilidae; genus Drosophila; species Drosophila lutescens. The sequence continues at coordinate 51,556 of JBAMCF010000179.1, forward strand.
TGTGGACTGCAGATGCCACTGAGTTCCTTTTGTACTTATGGGAGGAGAACCTGGAAGGACTTCGGGGTGTTCGGAAGAACACCCACATATACCAGGAGATGGCGGATGAGATGGCGAGCTATGGCCCCAATCCTGTGGAGGTCAAAAACAAAATGGAAAACCTGACAAAAAAGTACAGGTAATTGGTTTATATTCAAATTCTTATACCGACAATTTATTTATTACATTTTTTTTTACATTGATTTCAGTTTACTCTGCATGTAAATTTGAGAGTCGTGACATCGTCCTGGGCATCCAACATTGACGTAAAGAAACCGATACCTGTAATAGCATACAAATTTGTACTTAAAATAAAATACACAGTAATTGAACTACCTATAATCAACAAGAGCAAATAAAACAGTGGAATGCCATCCTTTGTAATTGTAGTAATCGGTTGCATCCTTGCCTCTCGGCCGTATTTCGATATGACAACCATCTGAAAAGAAATAAACAATCATTAAATTGCATGAAATAATTATATAGACCTTACCCATAGCTCCAAAACATTGTGGGAATCCTAGTTTCTCAAATCCTTCCACACATTCTTGAACCTTCTCTTCGGTCAAAAAGTTTGGGGACAAGTATTCGGGAGCCATTACTGATATGACTTCGACACAGAATTCGTTGACTATTTTGCATACCATGGTGGTTGATATGCCGAATAATCTGCAAATAGTTCTGTATTCTCCGGATGACCCAAGCGTATAGAGAGCAACAGCAATCCGTTTATCCAATGGAATGGCTCGTCGAAAGACTGTGTCTTTTTTTGCCAGGCCTGGCAGCAGCTCCACCAACTTCAGAAATGAGTTCCTGTCTACGCGAAAGGATTCCTTAAAGAACTCGTCTGAATTTTGCTGCACGTCAGTCTCCCAAAAGGTCCCATTTCGATTCTAGGCATACATATGTATATAAATGGTAATTTAACAATAATAATACTTGTTTGTTTTCCAGCTTACGTATGTCCAAACTCTCCTTGACGATATTGCCTTTAGCAGCAGAGCGTGGGATGTGGAGCTTGCTTCCAGCATTTGGGCAATTTGTCCACACATATTTATTGTGTTCAAATGCTGTTCTGAGATTGTATTTATTAGTAATAAATTATTTAAGTCCATTGTTTACTTTAGCTCGCAAATGACAATAGCAGAACAGCTGTTTCAGACGCGTTTGCCAATGGAAACACCTCCCGTCCGCCTATCGCGTTGCCAATCGAAAATACCGAAAAATACCGAAAAAACCGCGCAGTGGAAAAATGCCCTAACTCATGAGCAACCCAACACTAGTATATATCGTAAAACCTCGAAATAAATCCGTTGAAAAATCATAATGGTCTTTCAAAATGTTCCGCACCCAGGTCGCAAGGTTAAAATTTGCTGTTGGTGTTTTTTCAGTGGTTTTTGTGTTTTTTTACTTATTTCATTACTTTAAATGTGTTTTTTTCCAAACCATGTTATCCTCAGCTGAGGATCGTGCATCTCAAAAAGTAATGCTTGTAAATGTTTGTAATGCAATTACTAATGTAGACATTTGTTAAGCAAAAACATTACAAAAATGGATTTTTGACTTTGCCACAACCAAAGTTTTTGAGATATTCTATGTAAGTTAGGTTCAGACAGTTTCTACATTGTTTCTTAACAAAGTTACAATAAATTTTCTTAAATTTCTTTGATTATTCCTATGGAAGCCTTAAGATATAGTGGTCCGATCCGGCTCGCTCCGACATATGTACTACCTGCAATAGAAAGAAGACTTTTGGCAAAGTTTCATCGCGATAGCTTTAAAATTGAGAGACTAGATCGCATAGAAACGGACAGACGGACAGACGGACATGGCTAGATGGACTCGGCTATTGGTGCTGATCAAGAATATATACTTTATGTGGTCGGAAACGCCTCCTTCACTGCGTTACAAACTTCTGACTGAAATTTTAATACCCTCTGCAAGGGTATAACAATGTAATCAACATGCCAAGTTTTGAAATTCCAGCACAATCCCTTATTGATTTAAAAAAATCATGAAAAAACATGAAATAAGTGCTTTATCTCCCCCTTATCACCCCCTTAATTGGTTATTGGCACACCGTTTCTGCACTAAAACATCCAAAGATCAAATTTGTTATTCCGTGCGGCGCGGCTAATGGCGTTCATCGAAATTCACTCGCTAAAAAGTATTTTTTTGTATTTCCTTAGCTACCCATTTGCCTCTCGCTTACTCCTATGGCTAGCTCGCAGTTTTCTTCGATGTGAGTACAAGGCTTAAGCACCTATAATATATAGCTATAAAATTGAGAAAATCCTTTGGTAATTTGATTAAGATGAATAGATTCAATGCTTTCGTTTTAAGGGAATTACCAACCTCCAGATAATTTCCTTCAAGACAAGTCCTGGAAACTGACGCATTTCTTCTATGTCTGAAATTGTATCTAAAATGTAAGCCATTTTAAGGCGCATCCATCTAAGGAAATTGACCAAAACTGTTGCTAACAAAATTAAGTCATATTGTGTGGGAGAATTCTTTTACATATATTTAAAATAGTCCAAACTGTTATCATTTGTTGTCGTGGCGTCACTGCTGGCCAACCGTAGATTCTCATACATGACCAGTTAGCAATGAAATAATCATTTACCGGTAAAAAAATGTTATGTGCTAGCGCTTAAATGGTTTTTAGATTTGCGTTGATTTCCTCTTTCTTTTTCGGGTTTCTTATACCGATCAGCTGTTTCTGCTTCAGCGATATTTTATGTGAATAAAAATCCGCTTGAAATTGCTTTGCATAGAAGATCTGAGAATCAACAAGAGAGAACGCTATAGTCGGGTGCCCCGACCATCAGATACCCATTACTCAGTTAGAGGGAGATGGATATATAAAACTTTGATCGTGCATAACTTTTTAACGAATGGTCCGATTTGAAAAATTGATAAACACAATAAAAATGCATTTTTACTTTTGCGAAATCTTTAAAGACGTAGGCGCTAGACACATTTTAAAATCGTTTGTGAATATGTGTGGGTAATCCCAACATTCTAGCTTTTGTAGTTTCCGAGATCTCAGCGTTCATACAGACGGTCAGACAGACGGACATGGCTAGATCGACTCTGCTAGTGACCCTGATCAAGAAAATGTATACTTTTTATGGTCGGAAAACCTTTCTTCTCCCTGTTACATACTTTTGCACGAATACAATATACCCTTTTACTCTACGAGTTAAGGGTACAAAAACAGAAAATCGGCATAAAGAAACCGAAACTGAAGGAAGGAGACGGAAAAATTTAGATTATTATGCAAAACTAAACAAATTTATACGCTAGCATGTGCTTTCAGCGGCAAATGAGTTCTTTATTGCTATTACCAAATTGGTCAAGGATATGAGTTCCATTAGGCAAGCGTAGTGAAAACTGAATAGGAACTATTGTTGGCCAACAGTGACGCCACAAGGTTTTATATTTTTTATATTTGGACGTTGATGCACTATGATCAGTACAAACAAGTGGCCCTTACGACACCAAGCCCTAAACCGTTTTGGGTAATGAAGCGGAATCGCGGACATGGAAAAAATACGATCTAAGAATATTAATAAATAAACTAAACTAAACTAAACAATAGACAGTTTAAAATACATGCTCACAAAGAATTTACAAATTATTTGAAGACAGAAAATACATAAGTTTATTATAATTAGTAGCATTAGGGGTATCAAACAGTAAGACGTGGCACAGTGAATTATAGTCGTCACACAGAACACGAAAAGGATCATGCAGGGCATAACTAGATCTACATATTGGCAGGGCCAACGGACTAAAACGGCGAACTGTTCTACAGGGGACATTCCAGTTAAGTGAACTAAGAAGGAAATGGGAGTCGACATCACCATTAATAAGTTTGTGTAAGAACATAACTCCATGACACTTTCTACGATGGTAGAGGGTTGGTAAGTCGAGCAGGCGCAACCTCGCAAGATAAGAGGGCAATCGACTACCTGGGTCCCAGTTTAATCCCCTCAGAGCAAAAAGAAGGAATTGTTTTTGGACAGACTCTAACATATTTTGGTAGCAGCTAATTTGAGGAGACCATATACAAGAGCAATATTCCATAGACGGACGAACAAGAGAAACATACAAAAGCTTTGTTGTGTTTGTTGTGTTCCCACATATTATAATCGTTAGAATGATTTCGCATATGATTTTGTAACTACATCTATTTGTAAGCCTGAATATGGACCAATTTTGTGAAACTGATATCCTTAAAAATGGTTTCTTCTTCATGGAAAATTTCAGAATGAAAAGAATTGCGTATAATATATTGGCGCATGTCATGTCAAGAAGAAGAGCACAGCAATTTCTATTTTCACGATGAGCTCATTTGCAGAGTTTTTTTTTAAATATAAAATTTAACACAGTACGCTGGCTAAATAAATAAATTTAAAATAACATTTAGATTATAAAGTAAATTCGCTTCCTGGTAATTTCTTATTTCTTATTATTTGCTTAATACCACATTTCCACCGAGCACCATCTCATTGACAAAAGCAGGTGTTCTAAAAGTTTTTTCCGTTCCAAATTTTCCCAGTTAGTCCCCCAATCAAAATTATCGTTAGTAATAGTATCACCTAAGAGCAGCTGAGCGGGACAAACAACGCCGAAACAGAAGGGAGAGGTGTTGTCCTGAAAATAAAATGCGTTTGAACTCAAAACTAATTACAATTTGATCGTTAGCAAGTGGAATGTTTTCAGCGGCAACAAGAATGAGAATTTCATGCAGGCAAGCTAGTGAAAACTATTTATGGCCCAACCAATTCACAACCCTTATTTTAACAAATATTTTCACCAATTTTGTTAGGTGTAATGTTTTTGTGCAACAGTTGTAAGGTCTCGCCAGGAAGAACATACTCTGGATGTTGGTCATTTCTTAAAAAGAGCACATCATTCACGATGAGATCATATTCCCTTATAACACCTGACTTGTGCCATTTCAGCGTAAATGCATTTCCTTCCAAAAAAACAAAACCCGTGACGCCAACAGCAGAAATCACCTTACCACGTAAAAAATATTGACTAAAAGTACTGAAACACTGGAAGTGCGGTCCCATTTTTCGGTGAAGCAACGTCTTTGCTTCCCGTCTTTTTCAAGCCCTGTATTTCTTATGGCATAAGCGAAAACCCCCTTTGTGTTAAGGGACTATAACCGACCCATTCTATTCAATATTGTAACGAACTGATTTTTATGGTTTGCTCGAAGTTCGTACGGCTAGCTCAGTAGATTGTGTGTTCGTCCCACCAAATTTATATAAACGTGACCGCCCAGTTAACAGTAACAACACTTCCGAATTCAGTTAAGGAGGCGTTTATTTAAGGCTCTGGTTTGCAATGCTCACTCAGTTTCCTTTGGCGCTCCGGTGCTACGGCCAGATTACGCCAGCAGTCCCTGTAACAAACGCCCAGATAAAGACGAACAATCCACCCTAACCTTCCCTCCTGGCTGTTGCGGTCGTACCTGAGGCTTGGCTCTTGGTGCGGTCCCTGGATGCTTGTCCTGTCGATGTCCTGCGCGACTCGTTGCAGCGTTGTTCCGTGTATCTCCGTTGAAGTGCTGCTAGATTAATCGGTATTACAGCCAATGTAGCCGGACTAGTCGGTATTACAGCCAATATAGTCGGGATGGTCGGGATGGTCGGTATTACAGCTAACCTTAGGCTTAGCCGTGTGTTGCCTTCAAGGACCTCAGCTACCTGTGTCGCAATTCGGAGACTTGCTTGGTCCCGAACGTCTTGTCGTAGCGATCTTGCTCCTTGCTGGTTTTCCACGGCTGTTTCTCCTTGACTTTGACTTTTACTAGACGTTGTTCACTCGCGATTTGATGCTCGATGACTGGTCCTATTTCCAGTGCTGGGCCCGCTTAAATAGGCCTCCGGGTCTCGTTAATCCTCAGCCTTTCCTTTTCTTCTCTCCAATCCAGGGTCCAAAGTCCGCGGTTTTACCGTTCGACCCTTCGCCCTCTGCGCACGGCACCACTCTAAAGTTTAAAGTGCAACGCTGTACCGTTCATTCCTTTGCTCACGTCTCTCCCAATCTCTCCAAACTCTCTTTGGTTTTGTACTCTGTATACCTTCTCTCCACTCTCTCTTTAACTGCTTTTTCCAAACTCTCTTTTCCTGCGTTGCCGTTACTACGCGAATTAGTTGCGTAACTAGCAACTGGCAGGTCTCCGTGCAGTTATTCCTAGCATTATTTGAGCGGAGTGTTTTAACTCCTCACAAGACACCAGACACCTAAACAATTACTGACACTGTCAATGAAAATTTAACGGAAATTAACAGGGACCGAAAATAACAGTAAATTTATTATTTTTTATCAAAAAGATAAAATGCTTAGGATAACACTAAACATTTAAAAAACACATCCTGGTATTCCCTAAGCTGGTATAGCCTCTTGCCATAGAGTCCATTCGTGTGAAACGTTTGGATTTTTTGACAAATGTGAAACTCGTGTTCCCACGGTGCTCTGTGGGATAACACATCCGATAACAGCTGATTTGAAGTGGAGCAGCTGCTCATCTCAACACAGACGAAGGAAGATTTCAACTAAACAAAAATGTTGTTTTCCTAATCTTATTGCAGAATAATACAATAAACAGCATAAGATAATAGTTTAAAACATATCTGAGATTTTATAACATCACCACCAAGGAATGGTGGATGTGTCCCTGTGGAAAGACGCTGTTAAATTGCTGAATTGTTAATAATTAAACAAAAAATGAGGGGATTCCCTAAACTGTTGAATTGCTGAATTGTTGAATTTCGGTCAGCTGTTAATCATCTGTTCCATACAAAGTCAACTTTCACAAATTTCAGCAATTCAACAGCATCAAGGTTGTTGAATTGCTGAAATGTATGAAAGTTTACTTTGTGATGAACAGCTGATTAACAGCTGACCAAAATTCAACAATTCAACAGCTGATCATAAAACCAGTATAATACGATCTATTCAAATCAGCATTGACCTTATGTTATTAGGGTGGCAATTTGTTCTTTTATATAAACATGAATTCTTTAATACGTCACCGCGAATTATTTAGGCATTGTCTCTGGCTCTGGCTTTACTTTCCGAGTGCACGGAATTTCACAGCGGCTATAGGAACCACTCTAATCTAATATAATAATGTAAACATCTTCCAGTTTAATTTTTTATTTCCAAAAACTTCCTCTTCAGAATCAGGTGTATTGTCATCACTTAGAAGTTTATTATCGATTTCCTTTAAGTATTGCAAATTACCACAAAACTGTTAAGAATCCTTTTCAAAAAAACAAAAGTCACATGTAAATGAATAGAATATATCACACACGCGTTACATGCAGCCAAATATTATTGTTGCATAAAATATTATTAGCTAAAAACTTCTCTATTTCATGTTAAGCTTACATATAGTAAAATTATAAATTTTTTTATGAAAGAAAACTATATTTTCTGAAGGAATTAAAGTCCTTTGGAGCGAGAAAAATGTTTTTTAGTAGAGCAAACTAAATTTCAAATTCAGCAAAATTTACTTTTGTTTATCTGCCTAAGTGGCTTGGAAACAATTTATTAAAATTTGAGAAAACGCAACACAAAAATATTCAGAAAATAGTGCAAGGAAAATAAGTGATAGGAATGGCCCAGTCCATGATGGAGGAAAAGGTTTATATTACCAGTCAGGATGTGTAGAGCCAGTTGGAAGACTTGACTAATAGCCCCTTCCCACAGAGAGCCCTCCACCATCCGTTGAACGGATGGTCCATAAGGTCTAATAGCCTCTTCCCATAGAGTCCATCCGTGTGAAATGGTTGGGATTTTTGACAAATGTAAAACTCGTGTTGCCAAGGAGCACATCCACCATCCGATTACGGCTGACTTGAAGAGCAGTTGCTTATTTCAACATTAACGAAGGGGGAATTAAACTCGGCAAAACTGTAGTAAAATTGCGTTCTCATAATCTTATTGTAGAGTAGTACATTAAATAGCATAAGATAATAGTTTAAAACATATCTGAACTTTTTAAACATATCCTATTACGAACTGCTAATTTTCCCTTTGGCAGTGCCGCTAGCTCAGTTTTCTCTCAGGGCGGAGTCCCCCTAATGCCACAGCTCGCAACATAAATATCGACGACTACGCGGTCTCACACCACTAAACTATCGGTCATCACTACATACAAAACATAAACATGGCAACTAACTACAAATGACGGAAAATATTGAGATTTCGGTGGCTATTGCTGACCTAGCCGAGCACGCCAACCAAGGATGCCCCGGGGGATTCCGCAGAGGCATCACCCATTTTCGGACCGTCGGAGTCACTCCTCGCGCCTACATCAGTTCCATCTCCCCCACAGCGACAACTCACTCGCACATTTCGGTTTACATATACAATTTAATATTCGCAGTAAGTATTATATATAAACATTGTTAGGATTGTACTTCCATCAACCAATTTCTCTTTCTTCAGCATTCAAGACCACAGTTGGCCGCCGTCTTAAAACTTAGGCGGTCAAAGCAGAGAACTTGCTTCTCTGGGAAAAGGCTACAGGCGCCGCGGAAATTATGCTCCACCAGTCATGTGTTGGTGGAGCTCACACTAAAACGAGGCGCAAATAGAACACACTATTTGTGTGTTGGGTCACCTGATCCTGAGGAGCTCCTGGGGAAAAGAAGGGAAGGCCAAAAATGTGATTACGCGCTGCAATCTTCCCCGCCGAAAACCAAGGCTCGCGACCCTTTTACAGACAACAACGAGGACAAACCACGGCTTTCGGGTCTAAATCCGGAAACAAGGAAAGTATACAAAATAAAGAACTGCAAGGTACATATGCATTTAACAATTATAAATTTCAGCCACTTCCGGGCGAGGCACAGGGCGATATTATAGCCCGTACGAGGGCTATTCCGCCGGAGGACAGCGGAAGTAAAAGCATGGAACCCCACGGGAGACGGTGGTGGCTGATGGAGATGGTGAGGCCGTTCACCGCCGCACAAATTGACGCCGGATGGCCCCGAAAGCGAGTGGGACTGATATCCCGGAACGGACTCACTGGGGATTATAGTTCGGCGTTGGCGGCGTCTCGTAAAGCCAAAGTAAACTGGTCCGAAACCACTGGTCCAAGTTCATTCAGGTAGGTTAAGTGGAAATTCGGGACCTCACCACGTCCGGCTCTTAGGTAAGGCGAAGGGCGTATCCGTATAAAAGAGTTTCCAAAAAAAAAAAAAGCCTCCAAGCTAAACTTCCGGGGCCCTTTGTGTTGGGACCCCGGTTGCCCTACGGATAATTAATTGCAATTAAACAAACCATCACACTTAACATTCTAAACTCTCACTTTTTTTCTGGATTTGGCACCAACACTTAAATGAGGAACTAATCGCTGCGTCCAGCTTCTACGGCAATATGGCTGCGACTATCCTAATCTGCCTATCATCATGACGATATTGCCATATTCCCTTGCCTCTCCCAAAACTGGGTCATCGGACAGATTCAAGGCCACGGGAGAGTAATCCCTGAGCGAACCGGGATTACTTCAAATGGCCAGATCGTCCTCCAAATTCCCCACAGGGGGGCGCCACCGAAACCATCGCCCTATCGTCCTGACCTATCGATAGAATCTATCTCATCATCGACTCCAACTGCAACAATCCTATAACGAGTATGCATACATATTGCTGACTGGGAGAGCCTAACCTCCCGTACCCCACACTCCGCTCTTACTACGCCTCTGTCTAGCCAAACCCGAATGTGTGCTGTTTTGGTAATTTATAGCAACTTTAGAACTTCATTGGAGTACATAGTACACTTTTAATTAATATTAGTTAGTATTTATGAATTGCAGAACATATTCTGAGACTTCGCTGCAAACATTGATGTTTTCGTAGAACAGCTTAAATTTGGCCCACACATAGCATTTCATATTTTTCAATCAAATAATTACGTTTTAATGAGTTCCTATAAAATTAATTAATTGTTTAAATAAGTTCCGATAAAATTATTTAATTGCTTAAATGAGTTCCCATAAAAAAAATGTAGAATTTTGTCACATTTTTTTAATTGTATTTTTTGTCTAATGAAAAAACGTATGCAAATAACACTAGTTTACAAAATAATATTCTTGGAGAGCTCCAAAGCAATTGATGGTTTCTGATGATTCTGTTAGTGTTCGACCCCCAAATCACGAAAATACCACTAATTTTTTTTTCGATGGCACAGTTTTTTAAAGTTTAAAATGTTAAATATCGGACTTTTTCGAATTTCTTCCTATATCTCGGCAAATATCCACCCAATTGGGCCAGTTTTTGTTTCATTATAAAGTCAATAGATCAGAGCTTAACTTTGCCATACAGATCAATATGATTGGATAAGTAATGGCAGCGCAGCAGCTCGACAAAGATGAAAAATGTGTTTTTTGGTCCTCTGTAGGTCGGCTGTATGTATCGTAAAAACTCGAAATAAATCCGTTGAAAAATTATAATGGGTACAAACTTAAAGTTTACATCCCACCGGACACAACAAGCCGAGTATGGCCCAAATTCATAAAAAATTGGATTTATGGTGGATTTTTAAAGTTCGGATTTTTCAACTTTTTTCGGTTGACAAAGTTCAAATTTTAGTTTTATCCTAGGCGGCGACATGTAAACAAAAATGAGTGGTGATGGCAGCCGGGTCAAAAAATAGCTAAATCAGATATTTAAAAGCTAGAAAATTATAAAAATGAATTTAATTTTTAAAAATTCCTTAACAAATATAAAATTGCTTGCGTTATGACTGTGAGTATTTTTAATAAGTAATATCCATTTGAATAAATCATTCTTATGAAATAACCATACTTTCAAAAAAAGCATGCTTTTTTTAATAAGTACTGCAGTATCAAAAAACGAAAATAAGACCACGAATAAAAAAAGAGGATTGTGCTTGTGATTGTGTGTGATAATGAATAAAATTAAGGAATACAATTGCTTAAATGGTCCAGACACTTTTTGCAATGTGTGTGGTAAATTTATTATGAGCAATACATTTCGACCCTTTGACAGTGAGGTAGAAGATCGATATTTCCTCTACTTTCGCATTAAACCAAATCTTGAAGAGGCTTGGACACCGAGGAGAATTTGCGAATATTGCCGCTTGACATTACTTAAATGGAGCGAAGGCAAACGGTATGTTTTTGTTTTCGATGCTTTTTTGAAAGGTCAATTATTGTTTTCTTGACATAGATGCTACATGAAGTTTGACACGCCAATGATGTGGAGAAAACCATCTTGTCATGTAACAGATTGCTACTTTTGCCTTAGTAAATGCTTAGGCCACAATCAGCTTAAATGACCTCCAAGCTGCCGCTTCCACTGATGATAGGTGTCCTTCAAATGTATCATCTCTAAGAAGCTTTTTTATTTCGGGACCTGCGAACACTCCTGCTTTTACTTTGGCATATGAAAGTCCTGGAAATATTGACAACAAGTGGGCAATTGCAGCACCTTCTTTATTGAGGGCTTTAACGAAATTCTTAATAAGTCCCAATTTGATGTGTAGCGGTGGCAGAATAATATTTTCTCGATTTACCAAAGGATTGAATTTTATGTTGGCCTCACCAATAACATCAGTTTTTCTGGATGGCCATTTCTTTTTTTGATAATGCTGTGCATCTGATCGGCTGTCCCAAAGGCAAAGAAAGCAACAATATTTTTTATATCAGCCTTGCAACCCACACAGCATCGCAAGGCAACCAAAATGATCGTATTGGATATATTTAAGAAGTTTAGCCATTGTGTCATACGTTTCTTTGGTGCTAACTGCGTGTGCAATTGGAATAGATGGTTTCGAATTTCCATTGTGCAACAAAACTGTTTTTAAACTCTTTGCTACCATCGATAAAGAGTCTCCACTCATTCGGATTGTGAACTTCTTGTAGCTGCTGAAACATTGCAGTTATGTTATTGCAGTAGCTAATCTGATCTTCTTTGGCGAAATACTTAGAGTAACCTTTATGACGGTTTCTATAAAGAGTGGTTTTCACTCCTGGTTTCAAAAATCCGTGCTGCTTCATTCGAGATGCAAGCAACTCTGACTTCTCTTTTGTCAGCTCTAAATCTCGAATCCAATCATTTAATTTTTCTTGAGAAAGTAGGATAACTTCTTCTTCACCCGGACTGGAGTCATCGGACATAGAAGAGCTATCCGAAGAAGTGTAATTATCTATTTTGTCGGGACATACTGGATATGGGACATTAGCGGAATGAATTTTGGGAAGTGTCACTGAGCGCACTTTCGCGTATTTCCATTTTGCGTTCTTTCCGATGCCTAAGCATTTACTAAGGCAAAAGTAGCAATCTGTTACATGACAAGATGGTTTTCTCCACATCATTGGCGTGTCAAACTTCATGTAGCATCTATGTCAAGAAAACAATAATGGACCTTTCAAAAAAGCATCGAAAACAAAAACATACCGTTTGCCTTCGCTCCATTTAAGTAATGTCAAGCGGCAATATTCGCAAATTCTCCTCGGTGTCCAAGCCTCTTCAAGATTTGGTTTAATGCGAAAGTAGAGGAAATATCGATCTTCTACCTCACTGTCAAAGGGTCGAAATGTATTGCTCATAATAAATTTACCACACACATTGCAAAAAGTGTCTGGACCATTTAAGCAATTGTATTCCTTAATTTTATTCATTATCACACACAATCACAAGCACAATCCTCTTTTTTTATTCGTAGTCTTATTTTCGTTTTTTGATACTGCAGTACTTATTAAAAAAAGCATGCTTTTTTTGAAAGTATGGTTATTTCATAAGAATGATTTATTCAAATGGATATTACTTATTAAAAATACTCACAGTCATAACGCATGCAATTTTATATTTGTTAAGGAATTTTTAAAAATTAAATTCATTTTTATAATTTTCTAGCTTTTAAATATCTGATTTACCTATTTTTTGACCCGGCTGCCATCACCACTCATTTTTGTTTACATGTCGCCGCCTAGGATAAAACTAAAATTTGAACTTTGTCAACCGAAAAAAGTTGAAAAATCCGAACTTTAAAAATCCACCATAAATCCAATTTTTTATGAATTTGGGTCATACTCGGCTTGTTTTGTCCGGTGGGATGTAAACTTTAATTTTGTACCCATTATAATTTTTCAACGGATTTATTTCGAGTTTTTACGATACATACAGCCGACCTACAGAGGACCAAAAAACACATTTTTCATCTTTGTCGAGCTGCTGCGCTGCCATTACTTATCCAATCATATTGATCTGTATGGCAAAGTTAAGCTCTGATCTATTGACTTTATAATGAAACAAAAACTGGCCCAATTGGGTGGATATTTGCCGAGATATAGGAAGAAATTCGAAAAAAGTCCAATATTTAACATTTTGAACTTTAAAAAATCTTTAAAAAAAAACTGTGCAATCGAAAAAAAAATTAGTGGTATTTTCGTGATTTGGGGGTCGAACACTAACAGAATTTGCCATCAATTGCCTTGGAGCAGTTTGGCTGTAAACTAGTGTAATCATGTTATGAGTGGAGCGTGGTCTATAAAGGACATGATTGTTATCACAATGCTGTATCGAGATTTTAGTGACGGCCAGGATCGATTATAGCCATCCAAGGTCCCCCACCATTTTAATGCATTAAATAAAACTCAAACAATTTGTATCTTTATATTTATTTAAATAGTTTCAACACTTTTCAGCACCACCATTGAGGTAAAGTTCCAGGCGCGTTTTTTTATAGTGGTGTCCCCGCTTCAGATCCGAATATAACAAAGAGTGTCATAATTTAAGGCATTTAACAGCTGAGTTGTTATCGAAGGTGTCCTAAAAATATATATGCGATATCTTATGATGTATGTTATATATGAAATTAAAACATCGTGCAAGTACAAATTAAAAAAAAAAATGCATGAAATTAAAAAAAAATCGCGGCGATTTTTCGCATATATATTTTTAGGACACCTTCGATAACAACTCAGCTGTTAAATGCCTTAAATGGACACTGCCTCTTTGTTTTCTTCTTTTTGTTGAAACTTTCAACTGCGAACCTTCGCCGGCATCGTCTTCGACCACTTTGCATGGGCTAAGGCAGGTTGGACAGTCGCGCTTGTCCAAAACCACTCCGTGAAAAGCGGAAATGAGCTTTCTCATCCATACCGAGAACCTCTCCAAACGTTACAGAGCAGGACTGGCACGTCATGTTGAACAATATGAATCAATAAACCAAAATTTTTGATACAAATTTGAATATTACGGAAACTTGAAAGACAACTCGATTTTTATAGCAAGTATGAGAAAAGCACCCTTGTTTTTTATAGCAAAACCGGAAACTTTGAAATTCAATTACAAGAGAACCATGGCCGACCACCAAGTTCTTTTTGCACGTAAATTCTTAAGAAATCGCGGTCCATCGAGGATAATTTTTTCGCGAATTTCGGGGGGTGAGTCCACTAATGTATAGTATTACCAACTATTTTTATACCCTTGCAGGGGGTATTATGATTTATGACGTTTCCGACCCCATAAAGTATATACATATATTCTTGATCAGCATCACTAGACGATAGAGCTGCAAAAACATCGATGGTAGCCCCATCGATAGTTTTCATAGTTTGCGGACTAAACCTCGATACTATCGCGATAGTATCGCGATATGTCAAATAATTATATCTTATAACTATGATATGTTATGTTACATTCTACTTTTGGAAATACCATTGTTTGAGGAGAAGAGTAACTAAAGTTCGATTATATTATTTCTGTATTCAACGAGGAAGCAACGAAAATATACAACCTAATCTATAATAACCGTCTTGTCTTGTAATTGCGGGCTATAACTTCCACAAACAATTCTTGGGAATTGTCTCTTGAGATTGAGCTTAAACAACCATTTTTTTATCTAATTCTGAATTTCGCATTAAATTTCATCAAAGTCGGACGACTATAACATCTAGCTGCCATAGGAACAATCGGAAAATTAATGGGAATGTAATAGGAAATAAATTATTGCTTTGTTTTTATTGTATTCTCCTTTACTCTAGGATATGAATCTTTTTAAATATTTTCGAATTTTGATTTTAATTCAGGGAACGAAAATAACTGTTATTTTTGTTTTTTCAAACAAAAAAATCAAAGACAAGGAAGACTCATAAAAAAAAAAAAAACTATACCACTGTCATTATAAAACATTGTATTTTACATATTCGCAATGATTTTTATTTTGGCAATTTTTATTTAAAACTCAAAAAATAATCGTTATTCTGTGAGTTTTATATAAAAATTGACAAATAAAACTTATTCTCTGAGTTTTATTTTCCGCTTGGAAAATAACAGTTATTCCTTGAGTTTTATATAAAAATCAGAAAATAAAACTTATCGTTTAGTGGCGGCTGTGTAGGCGATAAAAATGTTTTAAAAAACAAGGTATGGTATTTGACCTATTGGGTTTTTTTTTAAAGATTTTTACCAACTGAAATTAATTACCATACGTATGATTAATTAATTAATTTACGTCGCGCAAAGGAGAAATCCAAGTTTTAATTCACGGATCTACGGAATGTGTTATGGGTGATAGACCACCCCCCACTCGAGTGAAAAATTAAAGGAATTTTGGTATTGGTAATTGTTCTGATATCACACCCGACAACAAAATCCTAGTTCCGCCACTGCACTACATATCCGAACCACTGTACATAAGTGTACATTTGGTCAAGAAAATAAATTCTATATACTGGCTCAGTGATAAGTATCAGCTCCACAAAATGGGGGATAACATATGTTCAATTTTTAAAATTTTTACAATTTGTTATAAGAAACGTCTGTTGATGTCTCTATTTTTGTTGAGCGATACATATCACTGAGCTAGTATATAGAATTTATTTTCTTGAAAATGTACACTTATATACGTGGTTCGGATATGCAGTGCAGTGGCGGATCTAGGATTTTGTTGTCGATTACCAATACCAAAATTCTTTAATTTCACTCGGTGGGGGTGTAAATCACCCATAACATTCCGTAGATCCGTGAATTAAAACTTGGATTTCTCCTTTGCGCGACGTAAATTAATTAATTAATCATACGTATGGTAATTAATTTCAGTTGGTAAAAATCTTTAAAAAAAAACCCAATAGGTCAAATACCATACCTTGTTTTTTAAAACATTTTTATCGCTTGCACAGCCGCCATAAACGATTTTCGAAAAAATAAAACTCAGAGTAAGTTTTATTTTTTGATTTTTATATAAAACTCAAGGAATAACTGTTATTTTCAAGCGGAAAATAAAACTCAGAGAATAAGTTTTATTTGTCAATTTTTATATAAAACTCACAGAATAACGATTATTTTTGAGTTTTAAATAAAAAATTGCAAAAATAAAAATCATTGCGAATATGTAAAATACAATGTTTTATAATGACAGTGGTATAGTTGTTTTTTTTTATGAGTCTTCCTTGTCGTTGATTTTTTTGTTTGAAAAAACAAAAATAACAGTTATTTTCGTTCCCTGAATTAAAATCAAAATTCGAAAATATTTTAAAGATTCATATCTAAGAATAAAGAAGAATACAATAAAAACAAAGCAATAATTTATTTCTATTGCATTCCCGTGAATTTTCCGATTATTCTATGGCTTAGATATTATAGTCATCAACTTTGATGAAATTTAATGCGAAATTCAGAATTAGATAAAAAATGGTTGTTTAAGCTCAATCTCAAGAGACAATTCCAAAAAATTGTTTGTGGAAGTTATAGCACACAATTACGAGACAAGACAGTTATTATAGATTAGGTTGAATATTTGTCGTTGCAAACTCGTTGAATACAGAAATAATATAATCGAACTTTAATTACTCTTCTCCTCAAACAATATTATTTCCAAAAGTAGAATAATAACATAACATATCATAGTTATAAAATATAATTATTTGACATATCACGATGCTATCGCGATAATGTCGGTACTGCAAACTATGAAAACTATCGATGGGGCTACCATCGATAATTTGTAACTCTATCTTTAATTGATAATATTCAAGAATATATGTATATACTTTATGGGATGAGAAACGTCATAAATTGTACCCCCTGCAAGAATATAAAAATAGTATAGTAATACATACAGAGTGGACTCACCCCGAAATTCGCGAAAAAAATCGTCGATGGACCGCGATTTCTGAAAAATTTATGTGCAAAAAGAACTTGAGTGGTCGGTATGTTCTCTTGTAATTGAATTTCAAAGTTTCCGGTTTTGCTTAAAACAAGGGAACTTTTCTCATACTTGCATATAAAATCGAGTTGTCTTTCAGGTTTCCGTAATATTGAAAAGTATATCAAAAATTTAGTTTTATTGATTCATATTGTTCAACATGAAAAATTACTCTACAACATTTGGAAAAATTGTCGGTATGGATGAGACAGCTCATTTCCGCTTTTACGGAGTGGTTTTGGACAAGCGCGACTGCTCCTGCCTTAACCCATGCAAAGTGGTGTAGAAATTGCTGGCGAAGATTCACAGTTGAAAGTTTCAACAAAAAGAAGAAAACAAAGATTCGTGTCATTTAAGGCA
The DNA here is from genome assembly GCA_037075285.1 of Drosophila lutescens. Classification (NCBI taxonomy): domain Eukaryota; kingdom Metazoa; phylum Arthropoda; class Insecta; order Diptera; family Drosophilidae; genus Drosophila; species Drosophila lutescens. Next base: position 69,163 of record JBAMCF010000179.1, read on the forward strand.
TTTAACAGCTGAGTTGTTATCGAAGGTGTCTAAAATATATATGCGAAAAATCGCCGCGATTTTTTTTTAATTTCATGCATTTTTTTTTAATTTGTACTTGCACGATGTTTTAATTTCATATATAACATACATCATAAGATATCGCATATATATTTTTAGGACACCTTCGATAACAACTCGACTATTAAATGCCTTAAATTATGACACTCTTTGATATATTCGGATCTGAAGCGAGGACACCACTATAAAAAAACGCGCTTAGAACTTTACCTCAATGGTGGTGCTGAAAAATGTTGAAATTATTTAAATAAATATAAAAATGCAAATTGTTTGAGTTTTTATTTAATGCATTAAAATGGTGGGGATATTGGATAGTATGTGGATCTGGACGTCAGTCAAATCTCGATACAGCATTGTGATAACAATCATGTCCTTTATAGACCACGCTCCACTCATAACATGATTACACTAGTTTATAAATAAATCTTGCTCCAAAGAAATTGATGGCTAATTCTGTTAGTGTTCGACCCCCAAATCACGAAAATACCACTAATTTTTTTTTCGATTGCACAGTTTTTTTTTTAAGATTTTTTAAAGTTCAAAATGTTAAATATTGGACTTTTTTCGAATTTCTTCCTATATCTCGGCAAATATCCACCCAATTGGGCCAGTTTTTGTTTCATTATAAAGTCAATAGATCAGAGCTTAACTTTGCCATACAGATCAATATGATTGGATAAGTAATGGCAGCGCAGCAGCTCGACAAAGATGAAAAATGTGTTTTTTTGGTCCTCTGTAGGTCGGCTGTATGAATCATAAAAACTCGAAATAAATCCGTTGAAAAATTATAATGGGTACAAACTTAAAGTTTACATCCCACGGACAAAACAAGCCGAGTATGGCCCAAATTCATAAAAAATTGGATTTATGGTGGATTTTTAAAGTTCGGATTTTTTCAACTTTTTTCGGTTGACAAAGTTAAAATTTTAGTTTTATCCTAGGCGGCGACATGTAAACAAAAATGAGTGGTGATGGCAGCCGGGTCAAAAAATAGCAAAATCAGATATTTAAAAAGCTAGAAAATTATAAAAATGAATTTAATTTTTAAAAATTCCTTAAAAAATATAAAATTGCTTGCGATATGACTGTGAGTATTTTTAATAAGTAATATCCATTTGAATAAATCATTCTTATGAAATAACCATACTTTCAAAAAAAGCATGCTTTTTAATAAGTACTGCAGTATCAAAAACGAAAATAAGACTACGAATAAAAAAAGAGGATTGTGCTTGTGATGTGTGTGATAATGAATAAAATTAAGGAATACAATTGCATAAATGGTCCAGACACTTTTTGCAATGTGTGTGGTAAATTTATTATGAGCAATACATTTCGACCCTTTGACAGTGAGGTAGAAGATCGATATTTCCTCTACTTTCGCATTAAACCAAATCTTGAAGAGGCTTGGACACCGAGGAGAATTTGCGAATATTGCCGCTTGACATTACTTAAATGGAGCGAAGGCAAACGGTATGTTTTTGTTTTCGATGCTTTTTTGAAAGGTCCATTATTGTTTTCTTGACATAGATGCTACATGAAGTTTGACACGCCAATGATGTGGAGAAAACCATCTTGTCATGTAACAGATTGCTACTTTTGCCTTAGTAAATGCTTAGGCATCGGAAAGGACGCAAAATGGAAATACGCGAAAGTGCGCTCAGTGACACTTCCCAAAATTCATTCCGCTAATGTCCCATATCCAGTATGTCCCGACAAAATAGATAACTACACTTCTTCCCATAGCTCTTCTATGTCCGATGACTTCAGTCCGGGTGAAGAAGAAGTTATCCTACTTTCTCAAGAAAAATTAAATGATTGGATTCGAGATTTAGAGCTGACAAAAGAGAAGTCAGAGTTGCTTGCATCTGGAATGAAGCAGCACGGATTTTTGAAACCAGGAGTGAAAACCACTCTTTATAGAAACCGTCATAAAGGTTACTCTAAGTATTTCGCCAAAGAAGATCAGATTAGCTACTGCAATAACATAACTGCAATGTTTCAGCAGCTACAAGAAGTTCACAATCCGAATGAGTGGAGACTCTTTATCGATGGAGCAACAAGTTTAAAAACAGTTTTGTTGCACAATGGAAATTCGACGGCAAATCTATTCCAATTGCACACGCAGTTAGCACCAAAGAAACGTATGACACAATGGCAAAACTTCTTAAATATATCAATACGATCATTTTAGTGAAAATATGCCGTAAATGTTGCGATGCTGTGTGGAGTTGCGAGGCGGATATACAAAATATTGTTGCTTTCTTTGCCTTTGGGACAGCCGATCAGATGCACAGCATTATCAAAAAAAGAAATGGCCATCCAGAAAAACTGATGTTATTGGTGAAGATAAACCAAATTCGGTCAGCTGGTAAATCGAGAAGATATTATTCTGCCACCGCTACACATCGGTTGGGACTTACTAAGAATTTCGTTAAAGCCCTCAATAAAGAAGGTGCTGCAATTGCACTAATTCAGCTATTTCAGGACTTTCATATGCCAAAGTAAAAGCAGGGAGTGTTGGGTCCCGAATAAAAGCTTCTTAGAGATGATACAGCGAAGGACACCTATCATCAGTGGAAGCAACGACTTGGGGTCATTTAAGCTGATTGTGAGCTGAAAACACTAAGGCAAAAGTAGTCTGACCCATGACAAGGTGGTTTCTCCACTTCCTTAGTATCCAAACTTCATGTACATCAGAAAACGATAATTTCAAAAAAACATCGAAAAACAAAAAAATTTGCCGCTCGCGACAGTGAATTGTGTCAACGCAAATTACTTCTCCGGTCTCGAAGCCTCTTCAAGATTTGGTTTAATGCGAAATTAGAAGAAATATCGATCTTCTACACACTCACTGTCAAAGTCGAAATTGTATTACTTTTCACTGTAGTACACACACATTGCAAAAAGTGTTGAGACCATTTAAACAATTGTATTCCTTAATTTTATTCGTATCACACACAATCACAAGCACAATCCTCTTTTTTTATTCGTGGTCTCATTTTCGTTTTTTGATACTGCAGTACTTATTAAAAAAGCATGCTTTTTTTGAAATTATGGTTATTTCATAAGAATGATTTATTCAAAAAATGGATATTACTTATTAAAAATACTCACAATCATAACGCAAGCAATTTTATATTTGTTAAGAAATTTTTAAAAATTAAATTCATTTTTATAATTTTCTGGCACTAATATAGGGTACCGTATTTTTTGACCCGGCTGCCATCACCCTCATTTTTGTTTACATGTCGCTACAAAGAATAAAACTAAATTTGAACTTTGTCAACCAGCGAAAAATCAGGCTTTAAAATCCGCCATAAATCAAATTTTATGAACAAAGACCATACTCGGCTTGTTGTGTCAATGAGATGTAAACTTTAAGTTTGTACCCATTATAATTTTTCAACAGTTTTATTTCAGTTTTTAATTACATACAGCCGACAGACGAGACCAAAAAACACATTTTTCATCTTTTTGTCGAGCTGCTGCGCTGCCTGTACATGTCAATCATATTGATCGCAACGTAACTGGGGCAAGCTCTGATCTATTGACAAAATAATGAGACGAAACTGTTGATGGGCGGATATTTGCCGAGTTATAGGAAGAGAGCCGAAAAAGTCCCGTATTTAACATTTTAAACTTTAAAAAACTGTGCCATCGAAAAAAAAAATTAGTAATATTTTTCGTGATTTCGGGGTCGAACATAACAGAATAAATCGGAAACCATCAATTTAAAAAAACAGACTCTTCAAAAATTGACCATTTTACAACAAACACTAGTGTTATTTGTTACGTTTTTTTCATTAGACAAAAATACAATTAAAAAAAAAATGTGACAAATTCTACATTTTTTTATGGGAACTCAGGCAAGCAATTAATAATTTAATCTGAACTATTTTAAACAATTAATTAATTTTATAGAGACTCATTAAAACGTAATTGTACTGATTGAAAATATGAAGTACTGTAGTAATTAATGAGCCCAGAAATAAATTTATACGAAAACATCAATGTTTGCAGCGAAATCTCAGAGTATTTTCTGCAATTCATAAATACTAACTAATATTGAGTGCAAAAGTGGTACTTTGTACTCCAATGAAGATACAAAGTACTATAAATTACCAAAACCTGTAGCGCACATTCAGTTTGTAGGACAGAGGCAGTAGTAGAAGCGGAGTGTGGGTACGGGAGGTTAAACTTTCTCCCAATCAGCAATATGTATGCATACTCGTTATAGGATTGTTGCAGTTGGAGTCGATGATGAGATAGATTCTATCGATAGGTCAGGACGATTGGGCGATGGTTTCGGTGGCGCCCCCTGTGGGGAATTTGGAGGACGATCTGGCCATTTGAAGTAATCCCGGTTCGCTCAAGGATTACTCTCCCGTGGCCTTGAATCTGTCCGATGACCCAGTTTTGGGAGAGGCAAGGGAATATGGCAACATCGTCATGATGAAAGGCAGATTAGGATAGTCGCAGCCATATTGCCGTAGAAGCTGGACGCAGCGATTAGTTCCTCATTTAAGTGTTTGTGCCAAATCCAGAAAAAAAGTGAGAGTTTAGAATGTTAAGTGTCATGGTTTGTTTGCCCCGTAGGGCAACCGGGGTCCCAACACAAAGGGCCCCGGAAGTTTAGCTTGGAGGTTTTTTTTTTGGAAACTCTTCTATACGGATATGCCCTTCGCCTTACATAAGAGCCGGACGTGGTGAGGTCCCGGATTTCCACTTAACCTACCTGAATGAACTTGGACCAGTGGATTCGGACCAGTTTACTTTGGCTTTACGAGACGCCGCCAACGCCGAACTATTATCCCCGGTGAGTCCGTTCCGGGATATCAGTCCCACTCGCTTTCGGGGCAATCCGGCGTCAATTTGTGCAGCGGTGAACGGCCACACCATCTCCATCAGCCACCACCGTCTCCCGTGGGGTTCCAAGCTTTTACGGCCGCTGGCCTCCGGCGGAATAGCCCTATTACGGGGTAAAATATCGCCCTGTGCCTCGCCCGGAAGTGGCTGAAATTTATAATTGTTAAATGCATATGTACCTTGCAGATCTTTATTTTGTATACATTCCTTGTTTCCTTGTAAATTTATCCGGATTTAGACCCGAAAGCCGTGGTTTGTCCTCGTTGTTGTCTGTAAAAGGGTCGCGAGCCTTGGTTTTCGGCGGGGAAGATTGCAGCGCGTAATCACATTTTTGGCCTGTCCCTTCTTTTCCCCAGGAGCTCCTCAGGATCAGGTAACCCAACACACAAATAGTGTGTTCTATTTGCGCCTCGTTTTAGTGTGAGCTCCACCAACACATGACTGGTGGAGCATAATTTCCGCGGCGCCTGTAGCCTTTTCCCAGAGAAGCAAATTCTCTGCTTTGACCGCCTAAGTTTTAAGACGGCGGCCAACTGTGAAGGCTGAAGAAAGAGAAATTAGTTGATGGAGGTACAATCCTAACAATGTTTATATATAATACTTACTGCGAATATTAAATTGTATATGTAAACCGAAATGTGCGAGTGAGTTGTCGCTGTGGGGGAGATGGAACTAATGTAGGCGCGAGGAGTGACTCCGACGGTCCGAAAATGGGTGATGCCTCTGCGGAATCCTCCGGGGCATCCTTGGTTGGGTGGGCGTGCTCGACTAGGTCAGCAATAGCCACCGAAATCTCAATAATTTTCGTCATTTGTAGTTAATTGCCATTGTTTATGTTTTGTATGTAGTGATGACTGATAGTTTAGTGACGTGAGACCGCGTAGTCGTCGATATTTATGTTGCGAGCTGTGGCATTAGGGGGACTCCGCCCTGAGAGAAAACTGAGCTAGCGGCACTGCCAAAGGGAAAATTAGCAGTTCGTAATAGGATATGTTTAAAAGTTCAGATATGTTTGGCTTTTTTATTGTCTTATGCTATTTAATGTACTACTCTACAATAAGATTATGAAACGCAATTTTACTACAGTTTTGCCGAAGTTTAATTCCCCCCTTCGTTAATGTTGAAATAAGCAACTGCTCTTCAAGTCAGCCGTAATCGGATGGTGGATGTGCTCCTTGGCAACACGAGTTTTTACATTTGTCAAAACCCAGCAAACTTCACACGGATGGACTCTATGGGAAGAGGCTATTAGACCTTGTGGACCATCCGTTCAACGGATGGTGGAGAGGCTCTCTACAGGAAGGGCTATTTGGTCAAGTCTTCAACTGGCTCTAAACATCCTGACTGGTAATATAAACCTTTTCCTCCATCATGGACTGGGCCATTCCTATCACTTATTTTCCTTGCACTATTTTCTGAATATTTTTGTGTTGCGTTTTCAAATTTTAATAAATTGTTTCAAGCCACTTAGGCAGATAAACAAAAGTAAATTTTGCTGAATTTGAAATTTAGTTTGCTCTACTAAAAAACATTTTTCTCGCTCCAAAGGACTTTAATTCCTTCAGAAAATATAGTTTTCTTTCATAAAAAAATTTATAATTTTACTATATGTAAGCTTAACATGAAATAGAGAAGTTTTTAGCTAATAATATTTTATGCAACAATAATATTTGGCTGCATGTAACGCGTGTGTGATATATTCTATTCATTTACATGTGACTTTTGTTTTTTTGAAAGGATTCTTAACAGTTTTGTGGTAATTTGCAATACTTAAAGGAAATCGATAATAAACTTCTAAGTGATGACAATACACCTGATTCTGAAGAGGAAGTTTTTGGAAATAAAAAATTAAACTGGAAGATGTTTACATTATTATATTAGATTAGAGTGGTTCCTATAGCCGCTGTGAAATTCCGTGCACTCGGAAAGTAAAGCCAGAGCCAGAGACAATGCCTAAATAATTCGCGGTGACGTATTAAAGAATTCATGTTTATATAAAAGAACAAATTGCCACCCTAATAACATAAGGTCAATGCTGATTTGAATAGATCGTATTATACTGGTTTTATGATCAGCTGTTGAATTGTTGAATTTTGGTCAGCTGTTAATCAGCTGTTCATCACAAAGTAAACTTTCATACATTTCAGCAATTCAACAACCTTGATGCTGTTGAATTGCTGAAATTTGTGAAAGTTGACTTTGTATGGAACAGATGATTAACAGCTGACCGAAATTCAACAATTCAGCAATTCAACAGTTTAGAATCCCCTCATTTTTTGTTTAATTATTAACAATTCAGCAATTTAAC
>JBAMCF010000181.1:0-13193 GCA_037075285.1 Drosophila lutescens
ATCAAAAAGTGTCCAGGTGTAAGTACTTCATTTTCCTCTATATCATTATCTGATAAATATAGGGGTCGTGAATTCAACACTCCTTCTATTTGGCATAAAAGTGTTGACATCTCTTCGTATGTCAAGTTTCCGTCACCAATCACCCGTTTTAGGTGATATTTCATTGATTTTACGCCGGCCTCCCAGATACCTCCAAAATGAGGTCCTGCCGGGGGGATAAAATGCCACCAATCCCTTCTTTTCCGAGTTGATTTGCCACCGCTGAATTTTCTTTAATTGCTTTCGCTAACTCTTCGTCTAATTTTCTTGCTGCGCCTACAAAATTTGTTCCATTATCGGAATAAATAGCCGCACATTTCCTCTTCTTGCGATAAACCTTCTGAGCGCAGCTAGAAACGCGTCAGAAGTTAAATCGCTTACTACTTCTAAATGTATTGCCTTTGTTACCATACACACAAAGACAGCTATATACCCTTTGTATGTTTTCTGACCTCTATTCTTAGAACATCTTATATAATAGGGTCCTGCGTAATCAATACCTGTATTTAGAAATGGGTACGACATTGTTACCCTATATTTGGGTAGATTTCCCATTACTTGTTGTGCCGTGACCTGTCGATATCTTGCACATTTCGTACACTCATTTAATTTTTTCTTTAATGAATTTCTCAATCCAAATATCCAATATTTTCTTTGAATGTATGTTCTCATCAAATTTATTCCACCATGTAAGGTTTGGTTATGAGCATCCTCTATAATTAATGAAGAAATATGCCCTTTGTTCGAGAATAATTGGATGTTTTATCTCGAATCTAGCATTGTAATTTTGTAATCTACCGCCTACTCTGATGAGTTTTGATTCTGATCCAATAAATGGATGTAAACTTAGAATTTTTGAAGAAATTTTGACTTCTTTATTATTACTTAAACTGTTTAGCTCTGAACCAAATTGATATGCCTGCTCCTTTTTTATAATTATTTGTTCTGCGTTTCTAATTTCCTTAACCGATAAATAACCCGGATAAGATATTTTCTTTGTTTTCATATTTATAAATCGAACTATGTAGCATATAACTCTTTTTAATTTTTTTATGCAGGAATATTTTTTTAAGAGATTATGAATAATATCCCTATCAGCTGTCAGCACGGTATTTAACACCTGTTTCTTCCTCAGCTTTTGACTGAGACGGCCAATTCTCTTTTGATTCTTTTAACCATTTTCGCCCATTCCACCAAAGATCAAAATTTATCAGTTCACTTGACGAAATTCCCCTTGACGCCACGTCCGCTGGATTATCGTCTGATTTGACGTGATTCCATTCTACTTCAGTATATCTACAAATATAATCTGTCCTATGTTTAATAAATTTGACTTTGCTTTGACCACTTTTAATCCAAGCCAACGTTATAGTAGAATCACTCCATGCGTATATTTTGGCTGCATTATCAATAGATTCTTTGACCTTCTGTATTAGTTTACTCAGCAGATAAGCTGCGCATAGCTCTAGTTTCGGAATTGTTTTCTTATTTTTGATTGGATTTACCCTGCTTTTACTAGCTACTATTGTAACCAATCTTCCTACTTTAGCATATACTACTGCCGCATATGCTTTTTCAGACGCGTCTGCAAACCCATGCAGCTCAACAATCGAATTTAATTTACTTTGGATCCATCTAGGTATTCTGATTTTTTCCAACAGTAAAGTTTTTCTTTATATCCCGCCCATTCCTGGGCATTGTCTTTTGATAACTCTTGATCCCAGCTATTTTCAGCCAGCCAAAGTTTCTGCACAAATAGCTTTCCTGTGATGGTTACTGGAGCTAACCATCCTAACGGATCATAAATTTTCGATAAAGTGGAAAGTACTGTTCGTTTATTTTCTTTTTTAGCATTTCCCAAATTAACGTTGAACTTAAACTCATCCTTTTGGGGTTCCCATTGAAGTCCCAATGTTTTCACGAACTCATTTTCTTTGATACTTATTACCTTGTTGTCGCCAGTATCTTCTACTACTTTTATTATTTCTTTATTATTCGAAATCCACTTCCGTAAATTCATATTAACTTTTTTAAATTCGCTAGAAACTTGCTCTATAATGTTTATGGCACTTTCCACTGAATTTGCTCCTGTCATGAGATCATCCATGTAGAAGTCATTTCTAATTATTTTTCCAATTTCATCATTCTTACAATTATCTGCTATATCTACTAGAACTCTAGTAGCTAAATATGGAGCTGAGGCAGTCCCATAGGTTACTGTTTTCAATTTGTACGATTTTATTTTTGTCTTCAGGAGAGTCTCTCCATAATATATATTGGTATTCTTGATCTTTTTCATCAATGAATATTTGTCTGTACATCTTTTCAATGTCCGCTGATATGACGTATTCCCATTTACGCCAATTCAACATTATATCAAAGATTTCTTTCTGGACTCTAGGCCCAACCCACATGATATCATTTAAGCTTTTGTTGTTAGTCGTTTTTGCCGATGCATCAAACACTACTCTTAACTTTGTAGTTAGACTGGAATCTCTAAGTACGGCTTGATGGGGTAGGTAGTATTTTCCTTCCCTCTTCGACTCAACCATATGCCCAAGATCAATATATTCTTTCATAAACAATTTATAGGCATCTCGAAGTTTTTCATTTCGCGAAAACTTCTTCTCCATGTTTATCAATCGAGCCATTGCTTGCGGCTTTGATTCCCCTAAGGATGTGTCGTCCTTAAATGGAATTCGAACAATATACCTACCATTTGAAATAGAGGTAGTTTTCATAAAATTGTTTTCACAAACTTCGGTCTCTACATCATTTTTGTCTTCATTTTCTAGTTCCCAAAAACGTTCTAAGTCTTGAACTTCGATAGTAGTCGCCACTATCGAATGAGTACCCTTTGACTTAGTGCATCCAGAAATGATCCAACCGAAATTCGTATTCTGGCCTAACAGACCATTAATTTTTGCTATACCCTTCTTTAAAATTTGTGTATATAGATCGGCTCCAATAATTACATCAACTCGGCCTGGCTTATTAAAGTCCGGGTCAGCTAATAAATAATTTTGCCATTTAGTCTTATCTATATTAACTTCTGTAATCGGTAAAGCTTTCATTAATTTGGGCAATATTATTGCCTCAGTTACTAACGACTTCTTCGAGTTAGGAGGTTTTATCGATATTTTAATTTTATATTTGGATACACAAGTATCCGTAGAAGATATCCCACTAATTTCCGTCTTAGTTTTAATTTTTGGCAGTTTTAGTATTTGTGCTGCCTCCTCTGATATGATAGTGCTTTGCGATCCACTATCAATGAGAGCTCTTAAATTTTCAAAATTGCCGTTGGCAGATTTCACTTGAATTCTTGCTGTCGCAAGTAATGCCTGAGTGGCAGTCACACAAGTGTTGACTTTTTCCCGTTTTTGAATATTTATATGAAGCATCGTATGATGCAATTTATTGCACAAGGAACATAAGTATTCGCTTGAGCATTTTTGATTAGATGAATGTTTTAGACATCTTGTGCATAATTGCACTTTTTTAGCGATTTCCATTCGCTCTGTGGGATTCATCCCTCTAAATCTGTGGCATTGAGTCGCGAAATGGCCCATCATTTTGCAGATCGGACATTTTTCTCCCCAATTCGAATAACTAAATTGTTTAAAATTGAAACTATTTGCCACATTTGACATTTTCTTAACAGGTTTTTCTTCCTGAAAAGAGCAAGTCGCACATAACCGCTGCTCCAAAAAATCCATAACATCAGATAGTTTCTGTATGTCTTTTGTTTTTTTAACATGACTTTCGTATAATTGAAGAGTCTGCGTATTAAATTTCCTGAGCACCATATGAGCAAATAACACATCAACTTCGTCGGTCAGATTGGCCTTCAGCTTTACGATGTGTATTGCTTCATTTGCGGTATCAATAAAATGCTTAATCTGCTTGACAGAATCGATATTTAAAACCGTCAAGTCCATCAAGCGATTAAACTGCTCCGAGAAAATTTTTCTATGATTTTCGTACCGCTTGGTCAGAAGCTCCCAAGCGGCATCATAATTATCCGCGGAACCTAATAATAGATGAGCGACAACCTTTCGAGCTTCACCTTTTAGGGCGGACTTCAAATAATTGAATTTTAGGGAGTTATTTAGACCTTCCCTTGTATGTATCAATTCCACATACAATTCATGAAAAAGGTCCCAGTCTTTAGCATCTCCGCTAAATGTGGGTACCTCAATTTTAGGTAGACTTGGTAAGTACTCAATTTTACTTACAGCCTCCATTTTAACAGAATCTTGTTTTATCTGCTCATTTATTTCAGCAGAAATACTCTGAACGTCAAACTCTAATTCGCTAAGAGTTAACTTTCGGTCAAAACTACAACTACCAGCTTCTAATTTTATGTTCGATTGTATAGATTGCCAAAGAAAATGTAACCTGTTCTTTCTGAAATGTAACATACTCCGCTTACCGTCCCGCATTTCTATATAGGTTTCATTCAAGTAGGTTTTAAGTTCATTAATTCTTTTTTTTAACTCAGCCTCTTTATCTTCTTTTTCCTCACTAGATTGTTTTATTTTTAACTGTTCGTATTCAAATTTTAGTTGACTGATTGTCCCTAAAACTTGGTCATACCTCTTTCTAGTAAAATATTCATGGTCTATAGTGCCTGACTTAATTAAAGCTGCATGGTTGGACCGAAATTCACTCTCTAGTTCGTTTATAAACTGCAATTCATCAGCAGTAAAATTTCGTCCACCATTCTCGCTTATTTCTTTGCATTTCTTATTTATCTCGGCCTGCCTTTTGAGCACGTTACAATATTGCTCGGACACCATTTTTTTAAAAATATTAAATATAGAAACAAAAAAATTATCTAAAATATCTTATCTGTTGTCCGTCGCTGCTGCTGTTCTTAGGCGATGCTGTAGTTGTAGTCGCTGACGCTGCCGTTGTAGCTGCCGATGCTGTAGTTGTAGCTGCCGCTGTAGTATTCTCCGCTGCTGTAGTCGCCGCTGATGTACTCGCCGCTGCTGTAGTCTCTGCTACTGAATTTGATGCTGTTGTAGATGCAGCTGTAGATGCTGCTGCAGATGCTGCTGCCACTGTAGACGCTGACGTAGCGCCGTAAATTTTTATATTTTTTATGTACCACACGAAAATTTTATATTTTTGCGTCGATACTACCGGATTTTGTCGATTAGCACTTTGTTTACCGTACTATATACCGATGACCGTATTGCTGATGTTTAGGCCTCAAGCACGCCTTACCGCACTTTTTTTTTTTTAAATGGGTATTTTTGAGAACAACCTTTGGCTATATTTTAAGCCTAACAAAGGTGTTTTTAATTTAAAACAATAAAAATTCTTCTGAATATTTATGTTTTATTTTTATTATTTATTATTCTCTGTTCCTTACCACGGGTGGGGGGTAACAAGAGATTTTATTTCGCAACCTTAGATTTTTTAAGGTGCTGGTTTATAACTCTTTAGTCTCTTACCACTGGTGGGGGATGACTTTTAGAGCTCCTCGAAGGACCAAAATGAATAGAGCGACCCGAAATAAGGACGTCTTCATTTGTTGAGTTACTATTTCAAACTGATTTCTTTATTAATATTCAACTCTTACGTAGCTAACATGAGAATCTTATTTTACTCTTATCTAATGACCCACGCAGACATACCTGCTTATCTTTGGGTTTTTATAGTGCACATCTGTTATCGCTTATGTGCCTAGGATATTCGACCCTTCTTGGGACATCCCATATTTGGGTTACGGTTTATGACCTCATTGTAAAATACGGTCTACACAAATACAAGTATATCTATAAAACGTGTTCATGTTTGAACAAGTACATAATGTGAATGAATGTAAATGATTAGTTAATAAACAATTTTATCTTTTGTGACACCAAAACATGTAAATATAATTAATTAATGGATTCATCAACAAATGATAATGGCATTTTTTATAATTTGTTATTTAAAAAAAAAACTTATTCAAAAGTCAAATATTTAATGTGTATAAATGTAAATTAAAAATTATTATTTTTTGTGATACCTAAAAATGGAAATATATTTAATGTCGATAAAAACTACAAATTCTGCTACAAATGGAATTTATTAATTTATCTGCAAGAACTAATTTCCAAAATTTTCTAGTGATTTTCATAAATAAAACAGTATTTCAGTAAAATCATCTTCATCTTAATTAAGCTTGTATTTCATTACATTTTCCAGTTAGGTTTTAAGACGTCCCACAGAGCTTTTTCTTTAAGCACCTTTATTCTTATTAGTACCTGAAAATGTCATTAGAGGGGGGACTAAATATACGTTACCACCCGATGTGCTGGCTTAACTTTGTTAATGTGGCCAGCACAGAGGACAGGGAAAGGGAATTCGCAAAGGAGATCAGCGCATAAATGGACACACTCATGAACTCCTAGGCAAGGACTCGTCCATAGACGAAAGTCCTGGCATATTGAGCAGGGCGCTTAGTGGCCGGCGGAAATGCCCCGGCAAGCGGAAGTCCACCGACTCCTGTTCAGAACCAGGACCTCCCTGCCATCCCCTCCGCATTACTCAGCTGGCCAGGAGCTGACCAGCGAGTAGTCCATGGCAATGACATTTACTATACACTCCAGCTCACTCGATGCTCGACTGAATGATTGATGCCTTTTATTCGTTTTCACAATTTGCGCAAAAACTTGATTTTCAAATCACATTCGTTAAAATCCCCAGAGCGTCCCAGGACGACCCGGTGGCAAAGGGAATTGGATGGAATGGAAAGGGATTGGGACTGGGAATCCCGTGAGGGGAAATCGAATGGCTGGCACTAATGCCCAAGTCAACATTATGCCAGGGCAAGTTGTTGCTGCCTTGCCTCTCATGTCATGTGACAAATTTGGAAATGACAAAATACACGATGAAAAATGCTCTCCCCTCAGTCTGGATAATCGACATTTTTTCACCGATTTCCCCCTTTGTTTTTTGCTGCTGCTGCTGCCCGTTTCAGTTGTCATAATTGAGTTTTGCAATGTCCTCAATTGGAATTGTAGTGTTTGAAAAAAAATTGAGTTCTGCCGGCTACTTAAACCTCCCACACACACACATACATACTCACTCCTCACACAGCAGCGAAATTGAAAATGAAAATTTAATTAAATTTTGATATCCGCTCTGGCCATAAATGAGTCCAGCTGTAATTTGACCAGCCAGTTTGGTGGCCCTCTGGATCCCAATCCCGATCCCTGGCCAGTTGGGTCACATTAAGACTTGATTTCAATTGAAAATTCAAATGGATTTGGTTGGGGTGGGGGCAGTGCAGTGGAGCAGATACATTGATAGAGGGCCAATATGCTGGGATGACTTTGCCAGGACACACACATCCTTTGAGATTAGTCCTGCCAGATTGCACAAGTTGACTGTGTAGCTGGTGGAGCTGCTGCTTCTACTGCTGCTGGTGTGATTATACTTTTGCCCAGTGACCTGGAGCTGGAGTGTCCTGACTTTCGATTAGTTTGTTTGTCCAACTCGGCTACGAACGTGTCGCCATCACTCGAGCCACTTGGTTATGAGCTCATTTACTCACAACTTTTCTAAGCCACGACTTAAAGTCCTTTGCAACTACTAATTGAATCTTGTCAAGTGCACCAGATGCACTAATTTTAATTTATATAAACAGTCTTATCGCAACGTGGGCAGATAATAAATATTCGCCCATACTCGCATGATATATTGTGCTGGCTTCGCCGAGCGATTAGCATAAATAATTAGATTTGGGTCAAGTCGGGCGGCAATAACGTGGCCGAGAATACAAGGCAGAAATACAAAAGCCTGGCCAACGGACCGAACACTTTCGGCTTTCGGCCTAATAGTGCAGCGGCTTATGCTGACCTCAAAATACACACGAGAACAATACGTTTTTCCATGAAATTAGCTTTCGGCATAAATCTTTCGCAAAATATTCGAGGAGCAGGTTGAGGAGGAGGAGCCCAGGTGCGTTTACGATTGTGTTGGTTAAGTAGCTGTAGTTTACACGCCTGTAGACCAGTCCGCCATTTTTCTTTTGTGTGGGAAGGGGGCTGCATGTGTGTGTGTGGCCTGCGGTTATTGTGGCTGCAGCTGACCACTGACCACCCACTTCGACCCATCTGAAAAGGTATCGCCTGGGCAACGAAATTAATCTCGTAAAATGTGCCAAAGTAAAAATGCAGAAGCAAACAGAAGGGAAAACAAAGGCCTCGCAGTCGTAAGTGTAACTATGACACCCTGAGTCACTCACCCACTGAAACTGAGCCACCCACCACCCACATATGTCACGGCAAAAGTTTCGTATGCTGCTGCTCATGTAATTTATCAGTAAATTAAGCAATTTATTTTATTTATTCCATTACGTAAATCATGCAATTTGGCCCGATTTCATCATAGGTCGATGGCAATGCCATGCCAGGCAATTTTCTGCCAACGCCAGCGATTTCTGGCCAGGATTTACATGCCCCGCAGGCAGCTTGAAGTTGTTTTTACCTACACGCTTTGGTAATTTTATTAAAATCACTTCGAGTGGCGGCTGGAAGATGGAATTTTCGGGATTTTTTTGGGCACTTCGAGCACGCAGTGCGCCCACAAAACCGAACCGAAAATGGGAAACCCCGAGGAACTCAACGAATATCCACCCACGTACGCATATGCGTCAAAACTTGGCTAGAAAATGTATGAATCTAATAAACAAAAGCCGTATATTATTAGCTGCGGATTTGTTTCGCCCCTTTTACGCCACCGAAGGAGTTATCCCGACTTTGGCCAGAATATCGGGGTTGGTCTGCGGTCGCAGCATCCAGCATCTAGTTCCTTTCCCATTTTCCTACTTGGCTTTGCCGTTGTTCAACATGGCACAAATTATGTTAGTCGGCAATCTCTGAGGATTGACTATGCATGAAGCGAGGGCTTTAAGTGTGTGATTGTGATGGCGGCAGAGCTCAGATGTGGAGACTCACACACGGAAATGTTATCATAAGTTATGGACAAAGTTTTTCCAGGCATTAGTTTTTGTGGGCTGCACTGGGGGAAAGCGGGGGGATAATCATTTACAAGTAATCAGCAAATAATGCAGCAAATAGGTGAGTTTAGAGTATGACTTTGCCTGGTGAATATTATTATATCTCTGAAAGTTTAACTTTAATTAAATTCAATGTAATTTAGCGTGTATAAATTCTGAATGAACAAGTTTTATAATTAAAGATCTAAAGAGCTAAGATATATCTTGATAATATAATAATAATCCTCTCTTGATCTCCAGCTAACATTTAAACACCGCTCTATAATAAATCAAATAAAAACACCTCTTAACGAGGTAAAAAACTAGTGACGATCGCACCTTCAACGTACAAAAGTTCTGATATCAACATTTGTGACGAAAAATTATTACACTCGTCATTAAATAGACTTTCTAATATTTTCTCATTCGGCCCGCCCTAGCAAACTATTCCAGCCTTTTTCACTTCACAGGCATTTTCTATTGCAGCGTGCCGAATGAGAAAATTTTAGAAAGTGTATTTAATGACGAGTGTAATAATTTTTCGTCACAAATGTTGATATCAGAACTTTTGTACGTTGAAGGTGCGATCGTCACTAGTTTTTTACCTCGTTAAGAGGTGTTTTTATTTGATATCAGATGTTTTGTATTGTTTACTTTTGCTCTCATAGGAGCTAATATATTGGTACATTTAAATTTAATTATTTATTTAAGAATTGCATTAATGGAACGGTTTAAAACAATTTAAACGATTCCTTGACCCTAAAATACAGTTTGGATATGCACATACACATTAAAAATTACTTTTTGTCATTCAGAAATTGTTAAAACACTTAAAACTTAACTTTAAATCATTAAAAATTGTTAAAGGACTAGTAAACGATGAGAAAACATGAATTCCATAAGGATCCGATACGAGTGAGAGAGTAGCCCTACTTGCTGCGACGTGTTTTCATAGAAAAAAGCAGAGGCCTTGTTAAAAAAAATTCGATATTTTAAAAACTAAAAATGGCTCCAACTGTTTACAAAAACCGATTGCAACTAACAATATGGCGCATACATTGAAATATAAAAAAAAAATTTAAATACAAATTTTTTAGAATCTTAATTTGCTTTTATTTTTAAGAAACTAAAAACTTTTTTTTAAGAAGAGGTTTTAGAGGAATTAATGCAAAAGGCATGAAGTCACGCGGATTCATATAACCGGAGATAAAGATTTTCAATGAGAGGGTACTTTTTCAAATTTGTCAAATTTTGGAAAACTTAAAAAATTCTAACTAAAAAAAAAATTTTTTTTCGGACAAATCCTGATACACGTGATTGCTCATTTTCCGAATAGAACATGTAAAAAAAGTTTCAGGCAAATCAAAAATGTAAAATTTTTTTTTGGCCAAATCTGTTCGGCTTGTAAATGAACGGCCCTTGGGCAGCATTAATTGTTATGAGCTGGCAAAAGTGGCTATTTTCGTTTCTTAATAACTTTTAAACGTGAATTTTTACAGTAATGTGTTATATACCAAAATTTAAGGAATCTCAAGGGCTATACAGTTTAAGGTTTTAAAGAAAATCGTTAGAGCTGTTTTTGAGAAAAATAAAAAAAAGCTAAAAAAAAAGTTTAAAAAATTTTCTTTTGTTCATATCTTTTTAACTATTACATTTACACAAATTGCATATAGAAGGCGTTTATAGCATTTAAAAATACCTTTCAAACGAGATGCAGCACAAGTCTGTAGCTTTAGTAGTATAGAAGTTACGGCTTTCCGAATTTTAGCTATTTATAGCTGTTTTCCCGCTAAATTAGCGGGTTTTTCCAAAAGTGGTAGAACAAAAGTTTTTTATATCGATGTGATGAACGCCATATCAAATTTTCAAAACTTAAAAAACATGTTTTGGACAAACTGACAAACTGACAAACTGACAAACTGACAAACAAAATTAAATTTTCATTTTGGGAAGAAGAAGAAAATCTTATTTTGGCTATAACTTTTAAACGGAGCGTCGGATTTTATCATATGACCCCTCATTCGACGGGTATTTTCAATAAGAACACAACTAAAACATTGCGAGGGGGCATTTATCCCCACCGGCCCCAACAGCTCCAAATTTTGCGGCTATCACTATGGACGGCAGTCCATGTAGTGACGAAGCGCACCAGGAGAGTGTGCGAAGGCGACTACTATTATATAGCCGCAAAATTGAAAATCTGCTGTGATAGTCCGATCGTAATGAGTAATACACCAATCGAAAGGTATTGCAAAAACTTAAAGGATTGCATACCAAGACTTTAAGAAAATTAATTGGATTGGAAGAGAGAGCGGTGAAAGTGAAAAAGTGCAAATTTCGAAATTTGGAGCTGTTGGGGCCGGTGGGGATAAATGCCCCCTCGAAATGTTTTAGTTGTGTTTCTCTTGAAAATACCCGTCGAATGAGGGGTCATATGATAAAATCCGACGCTCTGTTCAAAAGTTATAGCCAAAATAAGATTTTCTTCTTCTTCCCAAAATGAAAATTTAATTCTGTTTGTCAGTTTGTCCAAAATATGTTTTTTAAGTTCTGAAAATTTGATATGACGTTCATCACATCGATATAAAAAACTTTTGTTCTACCACTTTTGGAAAAACCCGCTAGTTTAGCGGGAAAACAGCTATAAATAGCTAAAATTCCGAAAGCCGTAACTTCTATACTACTTAAGCTACAGACTTGTGCTTCATCTCGTTTGAAAGGTATTTTTAAATGCTATAAACGCCTTCTATATGCAATTTGTGTAAATGAAATAGTTAAAAAGATATGAACAAAAGAAAATTTGTTTAAACTTTTTTTTTAGCTTTTTTTAAATTTTCTCAAAAACGGCTCTAACGATTTTCTTTAAAACTTTAAACTGTATAGCCCTTGAGATTCCTTAAATTTTGGTATATAACACATTACTGTAAAAAATCACGTTTAAAAGTTATTAAGAAACGAAAATAGCCACTTTTGCCAGCTCATAACAATTAATGCTGCCTAAGGGCCGTTCAAGCCGAACAGATTTGACCAAAAAAAAAATTTTACATTTTTGATTTGCCTGAAACTTTTTTTACATGTTCTATTCGGAAAATGAGCAATCACGTGTATCAGGATTTGTCCGAAAAAAAATTATTTTTTTAGTTAGAATTTTTTTAAGTTTTCCAAAAATTAACAAATTTAAAAAAGTAAAAAGTGAAAAAAAATTTTTTTTTAAAAATAAGCTTTTAGTTTCTTAAAAATAAAAAACACATTAAGATTCTAAAAAAATTTGTATTTAAATTTTTTTGTATAAATCAATATATGCGCCATATTGTTAGTTACAATCGATTTTTGTAAACATTTGGAGCCATTTTTAGTTTTTAAAATATCGAATTTTTTTTAACATGGCCTCTGCTTTTTTTTATGAAAACACGTCGCAGCAAGTAGGGCTACTCTCTCAATCTTATCGAATCCTTATGGAATTCATGTTTTCTCATCGTTTACTAGTCCGTTAACAATTTTTAATGATTAAAAGTTAAGTTTTAAGTGTTTTAACAATTACTGAATGACAAAAAGTAATTTTTTAATCTTTAAAAGCATTAAATGTTGTATGTGCATATCCAAACTGTATTTTAGAGTCAAGGAATCGGTAAAATTGTTTTAAACCGTTCCATTAATGCAATTCGTAAATAAATAATTAAATTTAAATGTACCAATATATTAGCTCATATGAGAGCAAAAGTAAACCATACAAAACATCTGATATCAAATAAAAACACCTCTTAACGAGGTAAAAAACTAGTGACGATCGCACCTTCAACGTACAAAAGTTCTGATATCAACATTTGTGACGAAAAATTATTCCACACGTCATTAAATACACTTTCTAACATTTTCTCATTCGGCACGCTGCAATAGAAAATGGCTGTGAAGGTAAAAAGGCTGGAATAGTATGCTAGGGCGGGCCGAATGAGAAAATTTTAGAAAGTGTATTTAATGACGTGTGGAATAATTTTTCGTCACAAATGTTGATATCAGAACTTTTGTACGTTGAAGGTGCGATCGTCACTAGTTTTTTACCTCGTTAAGAGGTGTTTTTATTTGATATAATAGTAGTCGCCTTCGCACACTCTCCTGGTGCGCTTCGTCACTACATGGACTGCCGTCCATAGTG
>JBAMCF010000182.1:0-42826 GCA_037075285.1 Drosophila lutescens
CGAGAACAAATCAAATCGATGGCGAAAAAATAATCCTAGTTCATTGTTTTTTGGCCATCGTTGAACTATTTGTATACGACCGGAAAAGCATTTGCAAACAGGGCCATGGGGCCAAAATTGCTGTTCTGCAAAACATCAATGTTTAGAGTCTCAGAATATCTGCACCTATATTAATTAAAAGTGTATATACTCCTAAAGTTTCATCTATAAATGACCAAAGCATGGTTTATTAATTAATTTATGTGATCTTATTCAAAAACATCATTTGATGTACATTTCATTATATGGCAACCTAAAGCCGAAACATCACTTTATGCTTCAGTATCCAAGAACTATTCGACAATGTGGTCCATTAAGGTTCATGTGGGCTATACTTTATGAAGCAAAACACAAGGATATGAAAATAATATTTTCAAAATATTATTTTCATGAAAAAACAAGAGAGAACGCTATAGTCGGGTTGGTGTCCCGACTATCTAATACCCGTCACTCAGCTAAAGGGAGTGCGAACGCTGTACTCGGGTTGGTGTCCTGACTATCTATTGGGGCTAAAGGGAGTGCGAGGGAGATAGATATATAAACAATTTTGATTGCGTATAACTTTTTAATGAATGGTCCGATTTGAAAAATGTCTTCTACATTTCGATAGGTATTAATAAACACTATAAAATGGCGTTTATATATTTTTAAAATCTTAAAAGATGTGGCCTCCAGACACATTTGAAAAATCGTTTATGGCGATTGTGGGCGTTAGGGGGGCGTGGCACCTCGATGAAACAAACTTGCGCTGCGTAGGAAGCCCAAGAATATGTGTGTGAAATCTCAACCTTCTAGCTTTTATAGTTTCCGAGATCTCAGCGTTCATACAGACAGACAGACGGACAGACAGACAGACGGACAGACAGACGGACAGACGGACATGGCTAGATCGACTCGGCTAGTGATCCTGATCAAGAATATATATACTTTATGGGGTCGGAAACGCTTCCTTCTAGCTGTTACATACTTTTGCACGAATACAATATACCCTTTTACTCTACGAGTAACGGGTATAACTATTTCAACAAAAAGTGCCTATAAGTATTTGTCAGAAACAGGGGTCTCTTAGCCGCTTCGCGAGTTGATTTGTCCGTCATGACTTAACTTCCACTTGGGTTTTCTTAGTAAGACGCGCAGCGAGTTGCACTTGTTCGTGTTGCCCGTTCGAAGGTTCTCGAAAGAATGTCCTGAACACTCTATTACTTTGCACAACTCTACGTTGCAACAACAATTGCGCCACACTCGGCTAAGGTGGGTTCCCACCTAGCCACGCTCTTGAAACCCTTAAACGGTCTAAGAAGGTCACACTTCCTTTTCTCAATACTTTATTTAAAATGACAGGTTTCTCTCAGTTATATTTAACATTGATTTGTATTATTACTAATTCTCTCGACACGGCTATCCTGACTATCACACGTCCTCGTGTGCATGGCTTAACATTGGATTGACATCACATGTTGCTAATCTGAAACAAATTTGAAGTTACTCATTAACTTAAATCATAACTTTTTTTTTTTTTTTTCCCTCAATACACCTCTTTTCAAATGACAGTTTGGCAGGATAACTCTTTCTTATTAGTAGCTTGTACTCTTCTGCGCAAACCCGACCATTTGGCTTACAATTTATCACAACACAGTGCAGGCTCTTGCCGCCACTTGCGACGATATGCACCTTTAGTGCCACAATCTCTCATTAGATCAAACTTAGCCTCTGTGTGTGATGTCCTGTGCACCCCTCTTAGGTGACAGATCTCCACTCATCTTCTGCGTCTATTTCAACGCCATCACTCTCTTTGAGCAACTCAGATGCAACTCGATTATCTGGTAGTTTTCGCAAGCTCTCATGCGGATACTTGTATGTTCTTTTACTAGTCAATGATTTCAACAGGTAACGATCACGTTCCAACAATTCTGTTACAACAAACGGTCCCTTGAACTTGGGATCCAATTTCGTTTGATGCCGTTCCTCACTTCTTAGCAAGACATGATCGCCAATCCCATGTTTCACAACTTTTGCCTTATTTTGATCAACTCTACTCTTGTCATATTTTGCATTCTTATCCATATTCTCTTTAGCTTCTGCCCTAGCTTCCTTACAATCTATCTTAGGTTCAGATATTATGGGTAACATGCCCAAAGGTCTTGCCTGCTTTCCTATTAGTAACTCTAAGGGGCTGAAATTAGTCACCCGATTACTAGTACAGTTCATAGCTAATTGGATGTCCATCAATGCATCCTGCCAAGAGCGTTCGCTTGTCTCATCTGCTGTCAACATTCCTTTCAACGTGCTCATCACGCGCTCCACTTGAACGTTTGCCCCTGTTGCAATTAAATGTAACAGAATTTTTTTGATGAACAAAAATCACGGAATCGACCACGGGCAAAGCTCCTACCTTGATCTGCAATGATATAAATTGCAGCATTTTACAAAAAACATACATACACAAACAAAAAAAAATAACACATTTCTTAAAAAAAATAGTCGTAATATGTTAACTATGTTGTTAAATAAACAATGTATATCTTAAATGTTGCCCCATATGAAATGTTAGCTCAGTGAGAGTGCGCCGTTCACAATTATTATTATTATTATTCATTATTTTTTAATTTAATTTTTAATTTTTCATATACACTTGTATATCAGAGATCGCTTAGACACATGTACTTAACAGTGTCTGATCGTGCGACTGGTAAGGTGTCTGCCCTTAAAGCGAGAGGACCTCGGTTCGAGTACCACTGGTGCAAATGAGTTGGACGTTTTTTTCAGTTGTTAAATGCATTTACTATTAATAATATAAAATATTACATTAAAATATAATATTAAAATATTTGTAAGTTTAAATGGATATCTAAATGCTAAAATTTTTGGGTAATATGGACTTTTTTTTAAGACCATCATGGCCTTAAAACAAGTCAGTGTGTTAAGTCCAACAATGGACTTCAAATAAGTCTAAGATTCCTTAAGTCCAAAATTAGTCCATATTACCTTAGTTTAGGTCCATTTTTTGGGTTTTAAGTCCATGTTTTTTTCTGGGTCGATCAAAGCCCACATCTGAAATATTAAATTGGATGCTGAAACAAAGAAGGTGCGTCAAGTGCTTCAGCACTGATCACAAAACAAAGGATTGCCGCAATCGAAAGTGCTTCAAATGCAAGGAAAATCACAATACTCTTCATCATCTTGAAACTGCCGTGGAGCCCCGTTCATCAATTGTAGGGGCGGCGAGTAATAATAATTATAATTTACTCGCCACTGCCAAGCTTGCAGTACAGGCCAACAATGGGCAGTGTACTCATTTTAGAGCACTACTTGACTCTGGATCGCAAATAAATCTGATTACAGAGCGAGTGGCTTCAATGTTATCGCATTGACAAACCAGGAAAAATATACTTGCTATTGGTGCAAAGCACTATTAATCTTAGCTGCTTCCAAACCAGAAGAACCTTTCAACTAAAGGTCCAATACTGCAGAACACAAAGTTTGGCTGGATATTCGCGATACTTCTACGCTTCAGAACTAGTATGTGTTCACAGCGGTCATAGAGAAAATGTATCGTCAAGCCTGGATAAGTCCGGATGATCAGTTTTATAAGCTCATCGTCTGGAGAAGCAATCCATCAGAGGATCTCAAGTACTATCGCTTGCAGACTGTAACATACGAAATTACATCTGCTCCGTTTCTGGCAACAAAAAGCCTTAAACCATTTAGCACTTTAAGAAAAGGCCACGTACCCCTTGGGATCAGCTAAACTCCGAGATGACTTCTACGTGGACGACTGCCTCACTGGTTCCAATTCCATTGCTGAAAGCATTCAAATTCGCGATGAGCTTAACAAAATCCTAGTTCCGACTGGTTTCAAACTCCGCAAATGGTGCTTAAACAACGAACAATTCTTACAAGGAATTCCCAAGGAAGACATTGTTAGTGATGTCAAACTAGATGAATCGTTTAAACATTACAGCGTAAAAACGCTGAGTCTCATTTGGATGCCCAAAAAAGATGAATCGTTTGAACATTACAGCGTAAAATCGCTGGGTCTCATTTGGATGACCAAGAAAGATCACCTATGAGGAAGGACTAAAAAGAGCCACTCTACTAAGATTACAAAAAGAGTTGTCTGCTCGGAGTGGGGGCAGATTTTTGACCCCTTAGGTTTATTTGCACCAGTTTTTGTAAAAGCATTTCTTTTTGCAGCAACTTTGGGAAAACTTAAACCTATACACTATAACGATTCCTCGTCACATATATGATGGAAAAATTCCAGTCCTCCAAGAGCGACACACCTTTGTCGATGCATCGGAACGTGCATACGGAGCAGCACTTTACGTTAGGGCAACGTACAACAATAATCAGCTCATAGTTAGGTTAAAACACGAGTAGCCCGAAGGCTCAGCAGACGCTACCCCGAGTGGAACTATGTGCTGCAGTGTTAGGAGCGGAACTAAGCGACAAGGTCGGAAAGAACCTATCGTTCGATAGCAGCGTGACAGGATACTACTGGAGTGATTCCATGATGGTATTGTCACACATTTGTGGCCAGTAGTGCGAGCCATGTCGGAGGAGTCGAAACTGCTCGTTTTGGAGATACGAGATATCGACGCGGAGTCGCAGTCGGCGGTGATCAGTTTGCCCTTCTCCCTGGAGAAAGCTGTCCTTCATCGTGGCGAAGTATGGATTGGATGGACTATCTGCAGGATCCGGGAAAAAGCGGGCCCTCAAGATGCTTCAAATGCCTGGAACCCAGTCATATAGTCATATGGTGAACAGGGGCACAAGGCAGCCGAGTGCAGCAAGGAGCCTTCATGCTTCATCTGCTCTGCGGCAGGAAAGAAGGAGACGAGGCACCAGGCAGGAAGCAGATTCTGCTCAGCCACAACCAGTGGGACAGGAAAACCTTGACCGACATGCAGATGATCCAGCTGAACCTGAACCACTGCAGGGCCGCGCAGGATCTACTGGAGCAGACGGTGCGCGAACTGGGTTCTGAGGTGGCGTTACTCAGTGAGCCCTACCGAGCAGAAAGCAGCAACGATTGGGCCACGGCTCACACAGGCAAAGCGGCACTGTGGCTCTGCGGGATATATTGGCGGCAGAGGGTTTCGTCCGAGCGAACGTAGGCTGCACATGCTCCCAGCACACTTTTAACAGAGCTGGGGCCGGTTCAATCATTGACCTATCGTTCGCGAGCAGTTCCCTAGCCCGTAGCATACGCTGGAGGATAGGCGAGGTGTTCCCGGCCAGTGACCATGAGGTCATTCTGCTGACAGTTGGCGGTCCACTGCACCAAAGTCAGCCGTCGACTGGGCCAAGAAAAGCCTACCGCCACGACACCTTTAGGCCACAGACCTTTGCTAGTGGACTGAAAGGATTGATCGCAGCGAAGCAGCGAACAAGATGGCAGCTAGGCTGGAGGACGCCGACCAAAGTATGCAACAGCGCAAGACCTATCGCAAACACCACGCGCCAGTGTACTGGTGGAGCGAGGAAATTGCTAGTTTGCGCAGGACCTGCCTTCAAGCCAGGAGGTTGGTTCAAAGGGCGAGAGGCACCGCAAACATCTCATCGGGAGTGCAAAGAAGGCACTCAAACTGGCGATCCGGAATAGCAAGAGGGAATGCTATCTCAAGCTCTGCGATGACCTGGAAAACGATCCATGGGGAAGATCCTTTAAGACGGTGATCAAACGGGTGAGTGCCGGCAGTAGGTCGCATTCTGACCCGGCGGTCCTGGAAGCTATTGACTGAGTTCTGTTTCCGAAAGGTCGCCCCCTTTCCAACCCCCGATGGACGGGACAAGTTGGGAGCCCGATAAGTCCGGTCACGGAGGCGGAACTAGTATCAGTGGCAAGAAGCTTGAAGAACAGGAAGGCACCTGGGCCGGATTTGGTATCGAACAGTGAAGACCCTGCTAACCCTCCACCAACAGTTGCCTGCGGGAAGGGACCTTCCCCGTCAGGTGGAAACGCCAAAAGCTTCTGCTCTTGTCGAAGCCAGAGAAACCAGCGGGAGAAGCATCTTCATATAGACCCATCTGCCTGCTGGACACCTTAGGCAAGGTCTCCGAAAGGGTCATAGCTACGAGACTGTGGTGGCCAAGGAAGTTTCTGTCGTGCAAGGAGCTGCAAATTGCGCAATTCTAGCAGAGGAGGAGTGGCTCTCAGTGACAGGGGTAAAGCTGGCCTCACACAAAACGGAAGCGGTGCTGATATCAAGCAGAAAAAAGGGTGACCGGCGCAGGGACAACGATCTCATCGCAGCGTGCCATAAGGTATCTACACCCACAAAAAAAAAAATTGATCAATGTGCCCCTATTTAGGTGTCAATGTGACACTATTGAGTTTTAAAAAGTCTTTGCTCCGAAGGTCATCAAGTTGACCCTATTCTGTTGTCACTTTAATACTTTCGAATAATAATAATCAAACAAAAACAACTCTTAACGAGGTATAAAAATAGTGACGATCGCACTAGCGTACAAAAGTTCTGATATCAACTTTTGTGACGAAAAATTATTTTAGATGCGACTAAATAAGTACGCTACCTAAAATTTACTCGTTCGGTCCGCTTTAGCAAATATTTAATATCTACATCTGTTGTAGCGTGCCGAACGGTGTATTTATTTATTTATTTATTTATTTATTTATTTATTTATTTATTTATTTATTTATTTATTTATTTATTTATTTATTTATTTATTTATTTATTTATTTATTTATTTATTTATTTATTTATTTATTTATTTATTTATTTATTTATTTATTTATTTATTTATTTATTTATTTATTTATTTATTTATTTATTTTTTTATTTATTTATTTTTTTATTTTTTTATTTATTTATTTATTTATTTATTTATTTATTTATTTATTTATTTATTATTTATTTATTTATTTATTTATTTATTTATTTATTTATTTATTTATTTATCATTTTATTTTTATTTTTTATTTATTTGTTTATTTATTTATTTATTTATTTACTTATTTATTTATTTATTAATTTTAAGAATTGTATAATTTTAACGATTCCTTGACCCCAAAATACGGTTTGGATACGCACATACAATGCTTAAGCAGCGTAAGTTGTTTTGAGCTGGCAAAAGTGACTATTTTCGTTTCTAAATAACTTTTAAAAGATTTTTACAGTAACACGATATATACCAAAATTTAAGGAATCTCAAAGGCTATACAGTTTGAAGTTTTAAAGAAAATCGTTTGAGCCGTTTTTGAGAAAAATAAAAAAAAGCTAAAAAAAAAAAGTTTTAAAAAATTTTCTTTTCTTCATATCTTTTTAACTATTACATTTACACAAATTGCATATAGAAGGCGTTTATAGCATTTAAGAATACCTTTCAAACGAGATGCAGTACAAGTCTGTAGCGGCTTTCCGAATTTTAGCTATTTATAGCTGTTTTCCCGCTAAACTAGCGGGTTTTTCCAAAAGTGGTAGAACTACAGTTTCTTATATCGAGCTGTTGAACATCATATCAAATTTTCAGGACTTTAAAACCATGTTTTGGGACACACAGACAAACTGACAAACTGACAAACAGAATTAAATTTTCATTTTGACTAGGCCCCCGCAAGTAGGAATACAACTAACGTAGTGCGAGGGGCCAATTATCCCCAGCGACCCCAACAGATCCAAATTTCTAAATGTTCACTTTTACACTTTCACCGCTCTCTCTCCCAAACCAATTAATTTCCTTGGGGTCTTGGTATGCAATCCTTTAAGTTTTAGCAATACCTTTAATTTGGTGTATTACTCATTACGATCGGACTATAACAGCAGATTTTCAATTTTGCGGCTATATATAGTAGTCGCCTTCGCACACTCTCCTTGTGCGCTTCGTCACTACATGGACTGCCGTCCATAGTGATACATTTGGTTGAATGTTCCTATATCACAGGTCGACAAAAAAATAACCCAAGACTAAACGCTTCAAAACCTCAAAGGATTTTACCTTTAGATTACTACACCATACTTGGAAACTTTCCATCACGTGTCAGTTTTGAGAAAACCGTGGTCAAAGTTATCAATTTTCGTTTTTTAGGCACAAACACAACTTATTTTTTTTGGTGGACACCCGCCTCTCCTACCCCGAACACCTAAAGTTCGTGAACAAAAAGGCAAGCGAGACCACAGGATCTCTCCGCAGGATTCTGCTGAACACCAGGGGACCGAAGCAGGACAGACGTAGGCTCCTCGTAACCGTTGTTACGTCGCAGTTGCTATACGCTGCTTCAGTGTGGGCCAAGGCCACGGCTGTTGGCAGCTACATGCGAGGCGTCAACTCGACGTATCGCCTGTGTGCAGTCAGAATAGCGAGCACTTTCAGGACGATCTCGGATGACGCAGCGCTCGTCATTGCAGGCCAAGTTACCCTCTGTGAACTGATGCGGGAGGCCAAGGAGATACGAGTGGCCCTAGCAGGCGAACAGGCGGACCAAAGAACCAAGACGGAGTGTAGTATCCAGCCTTTCAGCAAGCAGCTTTAAGCAAGCAGTGTTTCTTAAGATAACAATTTTTTTATCTTCCTCTCCTTGCCCTGTCCTCTTTGTCGCTCATCAGATAACGCAGAAAAAAGGCAGCATAGTTCGGAACATTCGAGATCGCACTGCTCACACGCACGACGATTTAAGCTTGCATATATGCATACACACAAGCTGCGGTCACCGAATTTCGGCAAAGTCCCGTTAGGATTCTGCTACGCTGAAACCTCATGGCGAATCGAATGATCTGGTCATATCCAAATTTTCTCTCGAACGTTGCAGACGTGCGTTTATTGAAATTAGATTTTGTTGGTACAGTCCGCTTATTCTCAGCTACATAAGTACAGTGAATCAAGAACATTACTTATTTGTGCATCGAACGAACTCAAATCATCGTTCCCAGAAAAGCCAATCATCTCAGTCGACGACTAATTTGGCCGACTCTTTTGATTCTGCATAAACGGAGATCTTAACGATCCAGGTGATTACCAAAATTAAGTTTCTGTGAAGCCGTGTTAATTTGTGTGAGTTTTAGAAAAGCGGTTGCTAACGCGCCGCACTGCCGCTGCTGGCGCCTTCGTTCGGTGGTGAATTTTAACGTTACCACTAGCCGGTGTTGCATAACCTGCGAACCACGAGGTTAGACTCCATTGCTTGGGGCAAGACCTGCCCAAGTACAGTACAGATGGTTCCGCTCACTAGCACTGGGTTTATTGGGAGAAATAAATCAAGCGAAATATCCTGGCCAAATAATTCATTAGAACGGTGGGGCTTACATAGCGACCACGTGGAAGTCCTCCCTGCCTGCATCAGATCGGTCCGAGTTCAGGTACAGCCCAGCGCGCCCCTCGGTGGCGCTTTTTACTTATCCACGTGTGATTTATAACCAGGAGAGAGTTTCTTTCTAAATCGGCACCCCCTGGAGATTTTTACCCTTTTGATGGATTGGACCCAATGAATGAGGATCAGGATAAGTTCTTAAAAACCCATGAACACCACCTAGTTTAAAATTTACAAATCAACGCATTAATCAAACCGGCCACTAACCGCGCCTAATTTAATCGTTTGTCTAAGCCTATAACGTCAATGAAGACACAATTCGGTTAATTGATCCGAACACCTTAGTATGATTTAAGTAATTCTAATTCCTTTAGAATGTAAGAACTATGAAAATAATGTTTAAGTACCCCCCTCAAATCCAGCTAGATCAGTGGGCCCAGTGAGAAGTAGTTAGGAAGTAAAGTTAAATTTAAAAACAGCAACAATGTGCTTTTAAAGGAACTAAGGCTCAGATGACACATTCAATTTTTAACGTCAATTGTGGCAATTTTTCTTTAATGGGACTTCGAACGAGCGCGAGAAAGAATGAAATATTTTTGGCTGCTCTACTAAACTCACACAAATGAAAAATTGTCACAATAAATTGACGCTAAAAATTGAATGTGTCATCTGAGCCTAAGGATTGTTCAACTGATTTATAGTGAATAACCATATTGTGAAATCTTGGAATAGAATACCCCATTCAAACATGGAAGGTTAAATAAAATGTAATCTGTCATAAGTACATCATGCCACAGATTTATCACAACCAATAGTCGGAAAGGGAATTCCTTGGGGCAATACAAATAGTCTCCAGTGTTGCCATGGTCGGGAGGGTTAAGAGGAGAATGTGAAAGCAACATCAAATTCACATACGAAACGGCCTGTTCTACATAACAATCTTTATAGACCCACCGAATGTGCACTTATCTTATTATGCAAGCGTGCTTAGGGAAAGAAGAGATAGAAACGAACCCCGACATATCCGACGAGCGAACCATAGAGCGAAGTATAGTGCACAGAACTCTATCTTCCGAAACCCAGAGGAGTTGTTGTAGTGGTCCCGATTACAACAAAAGCAGGTGCATGCTACAGGAGGTGAAGAGGTGTGCCAGGATGCAGAGCGTCGAAAACTGGCAGGCGGCCTGAGACAACTCCAGCAAGGGACGCTGGACCTACCAGCTCATCCCCAACATAGAGCCATGGGTTAACAGAAAGCACGGCCAGGTAGACTTCTACCTCACGCAGGCATTGAGTGGACATGGCTGCTTCCGAAGCTTCCTTAAGCGTTCGGACACGACACAGTGACGGTTGCCCAGAGTGCGACAGTGGGATTGTCGAGGACGCTCAGCATGTCCTTTTTGAATGTCGCCGCTTTGGTTCCGATCGGCAAATGCTGGAGGAGACCACTGGGGCAAGAGTTCGGCCAGAAACCTTTGTGCCCCTCATGCTGTTGAGCGAGGAGAATAGGAAAGCGACGGTAGCCTACGCAGCGAGTGTACTGCGAACGTTGCGTTGCATCGATAAGGAGAGGAGAGGAATTTCAGCCTAGGTGGCTACAATTGCGCGAAGCAATACCTTGCAATCAAAACCCCTACTATTGTTACTTGTAACTACTTTTTAGTCTATATAATAGTGTTAAGTAATAAAGGAATATAAAAAAAAATATAAAAAGGAATATAAAAAAAATAGAATAGCCAAAATTCAGGGAATAACAAGCCAAGCGCAATGGCGACACGTATCGTCTGCAAACAATGCAGCGGACGTTCTGTCTAGAGGAATCCTCGCCAGCAAGTTAGGCGACCATAATCTGTGGTTTTAGGGGCCACTATATCTACACGGATCGTCAAGCCAGTGGACCAGCACCCCGGCCCTCAAGTCAAGTGATCTGGAATAAAGGGCAAAATACATAAGTTTGCCGATATCACCCACCACAATCGGAAAAGAAGTCTACAGCTGCAAGCACAGTAATTCGTTCTACAAATTGCAGCGAATTGTGGCATACATGTTGCGGTTCTGCGACAAATCAAACAGATCGCCAAAAACGACGTTACTAACCACTGAACTGCATCAAGCCCGAATCGTGATTCTACGTACCATCCAACAAGTGGAGTTCGCTGCAGAGTTCAGCCAGCTGCATCGCTATTAGACGGTGGACAAGAAAAACCGACTGGTTTCACTATCTCCCGTACTTGGCAATGATGGCCTTATAAAAGTCGGAGGAAGGCTAGAAAACTTTGCACTTCCCTACTAATCTAAGAATCAAATTCTATTGCCTTTCAATGATTCTATTGCAAAAATGTTGCTACAAAAGTTGCATGAGGACAACATGCATTACGGTGCTCAGGCATTACGAGCTATCGCGCGACAACAGTACTGGATGCTCAACAAAAAGGTGAATGTCCAGAAGCATTATTCACAACTGTGTG
This sequence comes from Drosophila lutescens, assembly GCA_037075285.1. Taxonomy (NCBI): domain Eukaryota; kingdom Metazoa; phylum Arthropoda; class Insecta; order Diptera; family Drosophilidae; genus Drosophila; species Drosophila lutescens. The sequence continues at coordinate 11,776 of JBAMCF010000182.1, forward strand.
CACAAGATGCACAAGAGCAAGGCGCAACCTCATGCAAAAGATGATGAGAGACCTCCCAGCTGAACGAGTCACACGAGCACGTCCATGTTTAATGTCCGGCGTAGACCATTGTGTCCCCCTTTTGGATTCATCACAAAATCCGAGGAAAAGACCAGACAAGGCATACATCGCCGTCTTTTGCTGCTTCTCCACAAATGCAGTGCATTTTGAGTTGGTAAGCGATTTAACCAAACGCATACTTAGCTGCTTTAAGGAGATTTTTGAGCCGCCGCGTCAGATGTCAGACAATCCATTGCGATAACGCAACCAATTTTGTTGGTGCTAACAACCAGCTTAAGGAACTGGAAAATACAATCTTCACGGAGAAGGCAATGGATCAGATTATAAGTCAATGTAGCAAACGGCAAGCGCTGGTAACACCAGTTTACAAAATAAAATCGACCTCTTCCTCATCGAAGACAACCTTAATTTTCCGGTAAAGTACATCTCCCTGAATAAGAAATGGGCACTTAAAAGTTTTTGTGTGGTGTCAATTTTTTTTAAAGTGTAAAAAACGTTTTTGGCCTTTTTTTATTTTCTGTCTCGAGTTCTGATAACCTGATTTGTTCATATTAGACTCATTTTACAGGTAATAGAATGTTCTTTAACTTTCTTATACACAGCATTGAGTTCCAGTCATTAGTTTAGAAGCTACACCTCGCCAAAGTTAAAAAAGTTGAAAAAAATGCAAAAAATACACATAAAAAAATACAACAAAATACAAATAAAAATACACGCCTAAAAACCGAAATTAGTTTTACAACTTCTTCTGCTAGATGGTACTTTGACAAAAAAAAAGCTAAAGATCATTAGAATCCACCAGCAAATGAATTTTATATGAATATTTGAAGTTTGGGACAACGGTGATTTTTTGGCCGTTTACAGCTGTTAACTGAGACAACAGACCCTTAACAGGGCCTTTTTTCCCTTGACAAATCTATATAAAACTAGCTATACCCGGAGCGACTTCGTTTGGAGTACGGTTGTCAGGACTTTTTGATTTCTTATTAGCGCGTTTTTTGAAAACCTTTGTGTAAAACCCTTTTTAGAAGATCCTTCAGGGGCGAGAATCAGAAGGCTACTGGCAGAGCTATATAATAAATGAATGTGATCAATGTAAAAGTATTGAATTTGTATACTTTCTATCAGTTACAATACTATCAATGCAATTTTAATTTGCGTACAAATGTACACTTGTTTGTAAATTGTTTCAAATTTGTTGTTATGAATGAAACGAAAACATTTGTACACACACGCAAAGATTGGCATCTCATACAAAAATAGCGAAGTAACTTATTATTTTCCGATTCCACATTTGATTGATAATTATTAATTTTAAGCTCGACAAATTTTGCATTGGCTGAAAGGAAATTAATGATTTTATTTGTATTTAAGCACATTATCTACTTTCAAGTAGAAACATACACACAAATTGTGTGTATGTATTGTATTGTACATGTATTGTAAATATAAGCAAATCAAAACATATCCAAATATACAAATGTACATACGTATTTGGTCAAAAGTTCGAATCTTAAGATTAAAAATTAACTTGGAAACATTTTGTCTTTGCTTACAGAATTTGTAGTAATTTTTTAAATTCTTCCTTGGTGGAAATAAAATAAGGCTCTTACTTCTGCTACAAAATGAAAAATATTTTTTTAAAAATAAAATCTAAGCATTTGATCCACAGGAGTGACTATTGATCGAAAATCATATTGATAGGAACATATAAACATAACAGCATAGTCATTGGTTGGCTTTTCATCTCTAGTAGGCGACTTTAAGTTTTGTCTTAAATTCTTAAATTAAAAATTTTCCACTCAAAATGTCCAGGGAATGCACTAGCAGCGCGGACTCTTTCTGCTATGTATGCGGAAAATTAACTTTGAAAGCTCAAAGGAGAAACATTACTCCCTATGTAAAACAATGTTATGAAGAATATTTTAATTTCTCGGTTCTGCATCAAGATAAGTCTTGGGCTCCGCATATATTCTGCGTTACGTGTTGTAGATACTTCTCCAAATGGAAGCAAGGCATACAAATCCCTTTGATGAAACGAATTGTTTGGATGGAACCAAAAGCTCATTCCGAGTGCTATTTTTGTTTGACCAATACTAAAGGATTCAATTCAAAATCAAAGCACCTAGTAAAATATCCTGAAACAACGTTGTTCGAAGGTTCCGCATTTCATGGAGGAGGATGGGATGAACAAGCAAGCTTTCATAACTTTGAGAGCGATCACGAAATGGATGAAACGAACTTTATTCTGGACGAAAAAGGACCTCACCTTATATGCCAAAACGAACTTAATGATTTGGTACGCGACTTAAAGTTATCAAAGTTGCAAGCTGAAATATTAGCATCTCGTTTAATCCCTGTATGCTGGCGGACTATTGCTGGACGATAAAGCAGGAGGATCCATATGCGGAATACTCAAGAAAAAAAATTAAAAAATCACAAACCTAAAAACTTGTACTTTATCTAATTTGTTTTACCTTAATAAAACTAGCTAACGCAAATTCTACACAATGCGTATATTTATTCTGTTGGAATGTCCTGTTACATTCGAGTTCTAAGGCTATTTCATCTGATTGGGGCTGTTATGCTTATATGTTAACTGTTAATGCCAAAGCCGTGACACTCATCATGTTATATAAAATTCAGGCTACTACAGATGAAAAAAAGTGACAAAAAGTACTTCAGTAAAATCAATTGTAGCTAAAGAAGTAGAGGTCGCCCAACTTTGTGATTGAACACTCTTGAAGTTAAAGGTTCAAAGTACCATTTCCGCTAAATTGTGGCTCTGGGCTGCGAAGGGTTTTCTTGCTATTAAGCTGCAAAAAGTGCCTAAAAATCGAAAATTTGGAACTTTGACCACGGATTTCTCAAAACTGTTACGTGATGGAAAGTTTCCAAGTATGAGGTAGTAATCTACAGCTAAAATCCTTTCAGGTTTTGTAACTTTTATTCTTGGGCTTTTTTTTTGTCGACCAGTGCTATTGATCACAAATCATATTGATCGGAACAGCAGCTTAAGTTTTTAAAATCCAAAACAAATTTTAACTTAAATTGTCCCTTTCCCCTCCCTATCACACACAGCACTACCCCACCCTTCGTCAGTTTTCTTGGCTGTTGCTCTCTCGGCCGTCGCTCTCTTGGCATCCGCTCTCTGGGTTTCGCTCTCTCGGCAGGCTCCCACAAAATGCAACGCAATAACTTCGAAAATCTAAATAAATTCGTTAAAAATACTTTAAAAAAATGTTAAAAACTTGAAAAATAAAACTTAAGTATTTGGGCCATAGAATAACTAATGATCCAAAAATCATCTTGATCGGAGCAGCGGTTTAGATTTTTAAAATCGAAAAGTTAATTTTAAATGTAGCCCCCAAATTATGGGGGATATCGAAATTTCTTTTAGATTTCTAATTAGGCCTTTTCAAGACCTAAAATTCTGCAAAATCCAAATTTCGAAATTCCAACCACTTTAGAAGTTAAGCTTAAGTACATCTAATTCTTTTTTGCTCTAAATATGGATGTTGGAGCTGTTTGGGGCCACTGGGGGGACATGTCGGATCTTAGTGGGCGCCTACGCCCCTACTGTGCAAAAATTTGGCTGCTGTAGCTCTTAAGGTTTGGGCTGTGGTCGGTCTTTCATTTTATAATCTTTAGAGATGGAACTCTTTGTTGATTTTTGAGCTGATGGTCTTATTAGTTTGCTTAAAGTTGTATCTTTAAGTAGAAGTTATAAAACTAATTTCGGTTTTCAGGCGTGTATTTTTATTTGTATTTTGTTGTATTTTTTATGTGTATTTTTTGCATTTTTTTCAACTTTTTTAACTTTGGCGAGGTGTAGCTTCTAAACTAATGACTGGAACTCAATGCTGTGTATAAGAAAGTTAAAGAACATTCTATTACCTGTAAAATGAGTCTAATATGAACAAATCAGGTTATCAGAACTCAAGACAGAAAATAAAAAAAGGCCAAAAACGTTTTTTACACTTTAAAAAAAATTGACACCATACAAAAAATTTTAAGTGCCCATTTCTTATTCAGGGAGATGTACTTAACCGGAAAATTAAGGTTGTCTTCGATGAGGAAGACGTCGATTTTATTTTGTAAACTGGTGTAATTGGTATCCAGGCTGATGCATTTATTCTGGAATCAGTGGTCAACCGAGTACTTACAAGAACTACAGGCTCGGCACAAGTGGAAGACAAAACCACAAAACGTCAGGGTGGTGGTGGAAAAAGAAGACAATTTATTAGTAATGTATTGGCAAGTGGGACGAATAATTAAAGCTTATCATGGTGCTGATAATCGCGTTCGAGAGGTTGATGTAAAAACAGCATCTGGGATTTTTAAGGGGCCCATCAGGCCCTTTATTACCAGAAGAGAGCGGTAGCAAGCGCCAAAGGTCCGAATCTGAATCCCGTCTTTAACCTGATGAGCCACCTATATCCGGGGACCCGTCAAAAGGGCCCCGGCAACAATTATTGTGGAGGACAGGAATTTTGGAACCCGTAGGTGAGAATAACTTGGACCGAGGAACCTACCTCCATAGAGACCAGCGACACGACCGTAATCCCGCCACCTCAACATCACGCCGGTGAGTCCATTCCAAGTGGGAGACGATCTCGCGCAGGCCTTGTGACCGTGAAGAAGCTGTAAACCAACAAATAGTAATTTAAGAAAGTTGAATTTGAATTTTTATATTAACTCACCCTTTTGTCCATTGATGTGGATGTAAATAAGTCCATCCTTTCTCGACCTCGTAAAGTAGCATAATTTGGTCGTGGGAATCCCTGGAAGTGAGGGAAACATATTAGTCGATAGGCACTTACCTCATTAGATTTTTAAGCACGTCCTTTCTCGTCCCTCAGAGTTCCTCAGAATTAGGTGACCCAAAAAGGTGCAATTGTCCTAATACCGCCTGCGCGAAGTATTGCTTTCGCGGCAACTGTAGTCTCCTGACCTTCACTGGCTCCGTCGCTGTGACCCCCTTCAAATCCTCAGCAAGGAAGCCTAGTTAAAGAAGCATCAATTTATGTACCTGCAATGCAAAATATTGTTAATTATTAAATATAATCAGAGAATGAAAATGATTGTGTGAGTCGCTTACCTGTTGGGGCACCACAGGAAGGGTGGGTGCGCTGTGGCGGCCACATCTAATGCCACTTTTCCGTCAAATTGTCCACAAAATGTTAGTTTTGGCCTTTTTTACGTTTTGTTTTTAAAGATGCCTTATTATATGTACAGTGAGACGTCGAGAGTTATCGATGTTTAGTGTTGAGGAACTGTGGGACATTGGGGGTACTCCGCCCTGAGAATACCGGAGCTAGCCGGTGCTGTCCCGGGAGAATTAATCTTGGCAGTTCCATAACAACACTCTTAATCTTTCGAGCTCCATACTCAGAATAATTTTACGATTTTTTTTAAGGGAGAAAAAAATAAAAGAAAAGAAAAGTTATAAAACGTAAAAACATACAGATGCGGAAAAAATAATAGTAGTGCTCACGCCCTTCACTTTTTAAATGTTGGTTGTTGTAAGTTTTCTTATCCAATTAGTCCAATAGGACAATTATAATCAATAAAATATTACCAGGAGAAGATAAGAAGATATTTTCATTGATTTATTACTTTTTCCAAAGCATATACTATTATTTTGTATTCCTTTTTATTTCTTTTTGACAGTTGACTACTACAAAAACGAACAAAAGAATTCATAGCTAATTCCTTAAGAAAGATCCCACTTTGAAACCTGTGGGATAAAATCCGTTACACTTGGGGCTTTTTGGGAAAAATATTATGGTATTTTTTCAGACTGTCCCCTTGGACGGAATCGTACTTTTAGACTTAAAAAACGCTATCGCTTGGTTATCTACGGTCTAATAAAATCAATTTTATTGCTCGTAATAGCCCATGGAAAGACAGATTTTTCTGCTTTTGCACCATGCTAACTGTGTCTTCCGTTCGCAGGATAAAAATGATTTTGTGTTTTATTTTAAACGCGATTATACGGCAAAAGAGTGGTAGTATTGACAAAATAGGTATGAGGTTAAATATTGGAAGCAAGGGGCTTTGCAACCAATGTGGTACTGTCCACTTAAAAAAAAAAAAAGTGGGGTGGCCAGGTTGATATGGAACGTCTCATATATATATTTAAAAACAAGAGAGAACGCTATAGTCGGGTTGGTGTCCCGACTATCTAATACCCGTCACTCAGCTAAAGGGAGTGCGAACGCTGTACTCGGGTTGGTGTCCCGACTATCTAATAATCGTAACTCAGCTAAAGGGAGTGTGAGGGAGATAGATATAGAAACAATTTTGATTGCGTATAACTTTTTAATGAATGGTCCGATTTGAAAAATGTCTTCAACATTTCGATAGGTATTAATAAACACTATAAAATTGCGCTTATATATTTTTAAAATCTTAAAAGATGTGGCCTCCAGACACATTTGAAAATCGTTTATGGCGATTGTGGGCGTCAGGGGGGGCGTGGCACCTCGACGAAACAAACTTGCGCTGCGTAGCCCAAGAATATGTGTGTGAAATCTCAACCTTCTAGCTTTTATAGTTTCTGAGATCTCAGCGTTCATACAGACGGACAGACAGACAGACGGACAGACGGACATGGCTATATCGACTCGGCTAGTGACCCTGATCAAGAATATATATACTTTATAGGGTCGGAAACGCTTCCTTCTCCCTGTTACATACTTTTGCACGAATACAATATACCCTTTTACTCTACGAGTAACGGGTATAACAAGCATTTTATAAACCGTAGTGAAAAAATTAGCTATAAAAAACCGTCTGCAAGACATCCAACCTGACAGTAGTTATAGTACTTATCGAAATGTTGTGTTAACGATTTATGTATAGTATTATTTTAGTTAAAAATTCAACTTATTTCGTGTGAAAATTGCATGCTAAATGAAGGTGTAGTGTAGTTATTGATAAATAAATAAAAACAGGCCGCCTTTGCAAACAAATGGCAGCACTGTCGTGAAAAATATTTTATTTTTTGCTGGATAAGAAGCCGGCTATGAAGAAGATGGGTCGGGCAGATGGCATTTAAAATTCTTGCCAATTTACAAATGTAAATAAACCAACGCAGCAACTGCAAGCAGTTGTTCAAGTCTGCAGTATGTAGCCTGGCGGGTAATTCAAATTTTTTAATACTGTAATTTTATTTTGTACATTATATGATGATAGACGTTGATGCACTACGAGCAGTACAAACAAGTGTCCCAACGATACCAAGCGCGTGTTTGTTTCGCGCGGGACCCCTGCGAGTTCGCGAGGAAAATACATGAAACAAATAGAGACGGGACACATAAAGATTATAAAGGCTACAACTAAGATTGAAGCAAATGAGATACAATTTTAGTTTTTAATACAGGGATAGACGTTGAAGTGCAAATAAAATGATAAAGATTTTTATAATTTTTACATATAACGCGAAAGGGCTCATGCAGAGTAAAATTTGATGTACATCGAGGCAATTTAAGAGGGTAATAATTTCGTGTTAATCTAACGGGAACATTAAAAGTTAAACGGTTTGCCAGTTCTACAGAATCAATATCACCTATTATAAGATTTTGCATAAAAATAGTACCAAGCATTATTCTACGGGTTTCAAGTGTAGGTAAATTAAGCAATAGTAATCTACTCTGGTAGTAAGGTAGCCTTACGTTTTGATCCCAGTTAAAACTACGAAGGGCAAAAAGAAGACATTTTTTTTGTACTGACTCAATAAGGTCGATGTGCACTTGATATTGTGGACTCCAAACTGAAGAACAATGTTCCAAAATATGACGGACAAGGAAGGTAAATAATAATCTGGTAGTATAAAATGGTCATAAAATTCTTTGACCAACGCTTTATAAACCCAAGAGCACTCATAGTTTTATTGACAGTGGCCATTATGTGGCAGTCAAATTTAAGTTTTGGGTCGAGAAGAACACCTAAATCGTTAATTGAATATATACGGTTGTTATGTCTCGACTTATTTTTGGTGATCCAACCATCGGATTCCGGCTAGCTATCGGATTTCCCAAGCGTGAGTATGACCACGATAGTTGGATTTGTCGGCACACAGTAATTATTTATTTTCGTCAGACTTGATGACAACTTTAAAAATAAAAGGAAACAAGGACTGCGGACCTGCTGTTGATGGCCGCGGAATATACCCTCCCATTCTTGAGCTGCTGTATCTTTTAAGCAACTCCCCGATACTGGATACTGGGTCTGTTATGCGTCACCTCACCCCATTTTAACACTCTACTCGCTCATTTTCTTTTCCACTTTAATTCACAAAAATGCTTATAAATAACCTTCATTTAACTTCACAATTCCCTAACCTGGGTACCACAGGGACGATTACATTACACATGAATAAATAGTTATAAGTATAAATAAATGAATAAATAATATATATATAGGGTTACATGAGTATTTCAATTTATGTAGAAGTAGATTTGTAGTTTGTAGTTTGTAGTGGGTGGTTATTATACCCGTTACTCGTAGAGTAAAAGGGTATATTGTATTCGTGCAAAAGTATGTAACAGCTAGAAGGAAGCGTTTCCGACCCCATAAAGTTTATATATTCTTGATCAGGATCACTAGCCGAGTCGATCTAGCCATGTCCGTCTGTCCGTCTGCCTGTCCGTCTGTCTGTCTGTATGAACGCTGAGTTTTCGGAAACTATAAAAGCTAGAAGATTGGCGTTTTGCATGCAAATTCTAGGAGTTCCTACGCAGCGCAAGTTTGTTTTAAAAAAGTGCCACGCCCCCTCTAACGCCCACAATCGCTTATATACGATTTTAAAAATTTAAAAATTTAAAAGTTAAAATGCAGTTTTATTGTGTTTATCATACCTATCGAAATGAAGAATTTTTCAAATCGGACCATTCGTTAACAAGTTATGCGTGATCAAAGTTTCTATCTCCATCACCCTTGCACTCCCTTTACCTGAGTAACGGGTATCTGATAGTCAGGGCACCCGACTAAACCGTTTTCTCTTGTAGTTGATTATATTCGTGGTTTTGTTAACTTTAAAACTAAACTTAAAATAAAACAAGAGAGAACGCTATAGTCGGGTGCCCCGACAATCAGATACCCGTTACTCAGGTAAAGGGAGTGCGAGGGAGATGGAGATAGAAACTTTGAACACGCATAACTTTTTAACGAATGGTCCGATTTGAAAAATTTCTTCTACATTTCGATAGGTATTGATAAACACAATAAAACTGCATTTTTACTTTTCCGAAATATTGAAATTTTTAAAATCGTATATAAGCGATTGTGGGCGTTAGAGGAGGCGTGGCACCCTTTTGAAACAAACTTGCGCTGCGTAGGAACTCCAAGAATCTTCATGCCAAATACCAATCTTCTAGCTTTTATAGTTTCCGAGATCTCAGCGTTCATACGGACAGACGGACAGACAGACAGACAGACAGACAGACAGACAGACAGACAGACGGACAGACGGACAGACGGACATGGCTAGATCGACTCGGCTAGTGATCCTGATCAAGAATATATATACTTTATGGGGTCGGAAACGCTTCCTTCTCCCTGTTACATACTTTTGCACGAATACAATATACCCTTTTACTCTACGAGTAACGGGTATAAAAACCTGGCAGCACCCAGATGTGGGCGGCGATAATCAAATTTCCAATAGTTTTCTCCCAGTTTAATTCCTTTCCTCGCAGACTCCCAGATTTCGAATTTTTCGCCGGAAGCTGCGAACACAAAAGCACTTTAATTTATATTTTTATACCCGTTACTCGTAGAGTAAAAGGGTATATTGTATTCGTGCAAAAGTATGTAACAGGGAGAAGGAAGCGTTTCCGACCCTATAAAGTATATATATTCTTGATCAGGGTCACTAGCCGAGTCGATATAGCCATGTCCGTCTGTCCGTCTGTCCGTCTGTCTGTCTGTCTGTCTGTCCGTCTGTCCGTATGAACGCTGAGATCTCGGAAACTATAAAAGCTAGAAGATTGGCATTTTGCATACAGATTCTAGGAGTTCCTACGCAGCGCAAGTTTGTTTCAAAAAGGTGCCACGCCCCCTCTAACGCCCACAATCGCTTTTATACGATTTTAAAAATTTCAATATTTCGGAAAAGTAAAAATGCAGTTTTATTGTGTTTATCAATACCTATCGAAATGTAGAAGAAATTTTTCAAATCGGACCATTCGTTAAAAAGTTATGCGTGTTCAAAGTTTCTATCTCGATCTCCCTCGCACTCCCTCTACCTGAGTAACGGGTATCTGATTGTCGGGGCACCCGACTATAGCGTTCTCTCTTGTTATATCTAAAACTTGCACTCTCACTTTGGAATTTTGTTCCCAGAGACACGACTACTCTTTCTCAGCTTCTAGGTGGTTCTGATTTGCCCTTTAGTTGCCCTTCTTGTAAGTCGGCTCAATTGCATTTTCGAGAGAGAGTTTTCCGAAATTTAAACCTATCTTGAGCCCACTATTCTACTAGTTCCGCCACGAACCAGCACGACTCCGGAACCAGTTCTCCATTCCCAGGCCATCTCTAGTATCGGCATCTGTTGCTCCTCTCTAACCCAGGTACGCGGTCGTTTGGTATGTTTTGATTTTTGTTTATTTTCCTTATTTTGGCAGCCCATAACACCACACTACGGTTCCCTTTACTTGTCAACGGAACAGGAGTACAATTGAGGCTGCCAGTAGCCCAACGCAGGCCACTCCCACGCCCTGAGATATATTCGTCCTGCCGCTTTGAAAGGGTTAGCCGGGCCATTAACTGGGTACGTATTTGCACGTATGTACCTATGCTGCAGTTATTGTTTCAAATCTTTCGCATCAGTCGCGTGTGACCTGTTGCATGCAACGGAGGTGTTTGAGCAGTGTGTGATATAACCCAATCTGTACTTTTTTTGTTTTTTTTTCAAAACAAAAATATAACGAAATTTATACTTATAAATACTAACAGTTTTTATTTGTTTCTTGCTATTGGTTTTAAATAAAAATCAATTACGGGTAAAATTACCCCAAGAAAAATGGCCTCCTCCGAGGCCAAGGGTAAAAGCCCTTTCTCGGAGTTAAGCAACTATAAAAGGCCGAAATTATCGCCCTTAAATAAAAAGAAAAAATCTACAGATAAAAATTTGGCGGAATCAGAAAGTGAAGAAGTGGAGATGAAAGAGGTTAATGACCCTGTAAGTCATCCGAGTTCGAGCAGCCAAGTAAGTGGCAATAATTTAACGGATCCTGCTAACAAAGAAGAGAAGAGGGAAAACGGAAATTTGGAAAACAACGGTTACTCGTATAGCAGTACACACAAGGGACCATTTGTGGTCTACATAGACAAAATTGGTGAAAATAATGACGAGGATCGCCCCAAAAGAGTTCCTATAAACCCCCTTGAATTAAATGCTGTTCTGTTAAAATTAAACATTAAAGACATAATTTCCGTAAACAAGATTGGTTATGGGCGTTGCAAAGCTGAGTGTAAATCAGCAACGGCAGCTAATAGCATCTTGTCCTCTAATCTTAAAAGTAATGGTTACGAACCTAAAATTTTCAAGCACTTCATTTTTAAAATGGGTATTATTTTTAATATCCCGACAAAGTTTTCTGACTCTGAACTTAAGAAATACATTTCTTCTCCAGTGCCTATACATGAAATAATTCGTGTGAAGACTAAGGACCGTGATAATAAAGATATTTTTGTCAACACCCCTAGGGTTAAGATTCGGTTTAAAGGTACTCAAATTCCCAACGAGGTTGTTTTTTTGTACACCAAAGTTAATGTTAGTCCTTTTGTTCCTTTTGGTCAATGCTTTCGTTGTTTTAGATTTAATCATTTTGCTCAGAATTGCAAACAAACTGAACAAAAATGCAGTAAATGTTCTCTTTCACATTCAAGAGAACAACAATGCAGTCAACTACTTTGTGCTAACTGCAAACAAAACCACGCAGCCACCTCTCTTGATTGCCCCGCTCGTAAGAGAGCGTACGCGATTCAGAAATGTATGACTCTTGAAAATTTATCACGAAATGAAACAAAGATTAGGTACCCATCTCTCTTCCAAATTTTAGATGAAGTTGTCACCAACGATATAAACCTTTTCCCCCAGCCATCATGGCAAAGAAAATCCGCCATTCCAGTGTTACAAAATAATACCAAAATAGCTACCCAACATATTTTTGCATATAACCCTTTTAACAAAGTGGTTAAGAACTCTCTTAACAAGAAAAATGAAGAGAAAAATTCCAGCGACACTATGCCCAGCTGGAAAGCTGCTCTTCAAGAACACGAGTACACTCTAAACGAAAAGTTTTCGCACATTCATTCTAACCCGACTAGCTGCTCACCCTCTAGTCAACCTATTACAGACAATCCAGCTCTTGAAGCTGCGGAAAACAGTTTAAATCAATTAGCTTCTGAAATCTCCTCATTTCTAGTCAATGAAACCACCAATTTAGTACCTGAATCAAGAAACTTTTTAGAAAATTTAAGAAACAGAATTGCGCTTACTAATTCAAAAATTGATTTGTTTTAAATTAATCAACTTGTTTAATTATTTTATTCAACTTGTTTAATTTTAAATAATAATTCTTGTTATATTTATTTTTTCCTAATCTTTTAATTATTTATATTATTTATGTTTGTTGTCTATTTTATTTTAATATAACTTAAAATTTTATTATTTAAATGTCTTTAAAAGCTTAACTGCCAATAATAACAAACAATTATTAGAATTATTCTTAGTCAATAATAATATAGACATAGCAATTTTATCAGAGATATGGGTTTCCAATAATTCCATGTGTAGCTTGGCAAATTATAATTTTGTATGTAAGCCACGTAACGATGGTTATGGAGGCGTTGGAATTTATTTAAAAAAACATATACGTTTTAAACAAATTAACTGTGATATTAGCTTGGAAGTTATTGGAATCTGTACAACTAATTTAAGAAATAATATTAATATTTTCAGTGTCTATGCTGCACCCAGCACAAACATTAGTTCCTTTCAACAAGGTTGCGACGATCTTTTTACTATTGCTGCTCAATCGAGTGGTCTAGCTGTCATAGGTGGTGACTTTAATGCCAAATCCAGCATATGGGGTAATAATACTCAAGATGCCAGAGGAGGCATTTTAGAAAATTCCCTTTTACACTCAGGTTTTTTTTGTCTCAACAATGGTTCTCCTACCTACTCCCATAATCCATCCTATAGTTCCACACTTGATGTCACTTTCTGTAATAATAGTAATCTTAGTTCTAACTGGTCTTCAACAAATTCAAAAATTTCAAATAGTAATCATTTTCCTATTTTAATAGAAATAAATCAATTTTCAGCTTCAACTAACATTACAAAATTTAATCATCACAGAATAATCCAGGACTTTTCTAAAATTCAGATTACAACTTTAGACAGTATTTCCAACGCTTCCTTAACTATACACTCGAATAACTCAATTCAAATAAATACAAACAATAGATATGTTCCAAAAAAGTATTGGGACGAGGTCTGTGAAAAATTGTTTAGACTTAGAAATGCGTGTAGACAAAAGTACTATAAATCCAAGCTACACTCTGATGCTGTTGCCTATATTAATAGTAATAAAAAACTTAACAACTACTTCTATAAAATGAGAAAGGAAAACCTTAATAAGCTTGCGGAAGATATTTCAAACCCATCTTCAATGAAAGATATGTGGAACAAAATTCATTCTCTTAAACTTTACAAGCAAATCAAACCTTCAAATAGTGCAATTTCTGACTCAGAACATAGGGATTTTCTTAATCAAATAGCCACTGCACCCAACACTGCTGAATGTTCTGACGTTTCCTTCTCTGAAGACTTGCTTTATCGCTATAACAACTCCAATTTTTCTGCTAGGGAACTCCTTGACTTTTTGAACTCTCGCAACCCAGATTCGGCTAAGGGCCTTGACAATATTTCTTATAGAATGCTTCTAGCTCTACCCTTGGAACAAATAGAAAAACTGGTATCCCTGCTAAACAATACTTTAGACAATGGTGTTATTCCAGATAAGTGGCGGAAAATAAAGGTTATACCTGTTCCCAAAAAAAATCTTGATTCTTCTATTATTACTAACAACAGACCTATCTGCCTCCTAAGTGTGATTTTTAAGTGCTTAGAAGGTTTGATAAAATTGCGTATGGAAGAGCACATAAATAAAAATGAAATTCTGCCACCTAGATCTTATGCGTTCAGGAAAAACCATTCTACTTCCTAATGCATTAACGACGTAATAAACAATATAGCTAATTTAAAAGCTCGTGGTTTCCATGTAACCGCAGCTGTATTAGACCTAAGTAAAGCCTTTGACGCTGTCAATATTCCAATTTTATGTAGAAAATTAGTCAATATGGGTTTTGACCACAATCACATTTACTTTATTTTTAACATTCTTAGCCAAAGAGTTCTCACTATGGGTGCCGCAGAGGTTACTGTTAATAAAGGAGTTAGCCAAGGTAGTTGTCTACGGGTTTCAAGTGTAGGTAAATTAAGCAATAGTAATCTACTCTGGTAGTAAGGTAGCCTTACGTTTTGATCCCAGTTAAAACTACGAAGGGCAAAAAGAAGACATTTTTTTTGTACTGACTCAATAAGGTCGATGTGCACTTGATATTGTGGACTCCAAACTGAAGAACAATGTTCCAAAATATGACGGACAAGGAAGGTAAATAATAATCTGGTTGTATAAAATGGTCATAAAATTCTTTGACCAACGCTTTATAAACCCAAGAGCACTCATAGTTTTATTGACAGTGGCCATTATGTGGCAGTCAAATTTAAGTTTTGGGTCGAGAGAACACCTAAATCGTTAATCTCAGTGGCCCCAAACAGATCCAACATCCATATTTAGAGCAAAATAGTATTAGATGTACTCAAGCTTAACTTCTAAAGGGGTTGGAATTTCGAAATTTGGATTTTGCAGAATTTTAGGTCTTGAAAAGGCCTAATTAAAAATCTAAAAGAAATTTCGATATCCCCCATAATTTGGGGGCTACATTTAAAATTAACTTTTCGATTTAAAAAATCTAAACCGCTGCTCCGATCAAGATGATTTTTGGATCATTAGTTATTCTATGGCCCAAATGCTTAAGTTTTATTTTTCAAGTTTTTTAAATTTTTTTAAGTATTTTTAACGAATTTATATAGATTTTCTAAGTTATTGCGTTGCATTTTGTGGGAGCCTGCCGAGAGAGCGAAACCCAGAGAGCGGATGCCAAGAGAGCGACGGCCGAGAGAGCAACACCCGAAGAAACTGACGAGGGGGAGGGGTAGTGCTGTGTGGAATGGGGCAATTTAAGTTAAAATTTGTTTTGGATTTTAAAAACTTAAGCTGCTGTTCCTATCAATATGATTTTCGATCAATAGTCAGTCCTGTGGATCAAATGCTTAGATTTTATTTTTAAAAAAATATTTTTCATTTTGTAGCAGAAGTAAGAGCCTTATTTTATTTCCACCAAGGAAGAAAATAAAAAATTACTACAAATTCTGTAAGCAAAGACAAAATGTTTCCAAGTTAATTATTAATCTTAAGATTCGAACTTTTGACCAAATACGTATGTACATTTGTATATTTGGATATGTTTTGATTTGCTTATATTTACAATACATGTACAATACAATACATACACACAATTTGTGTGTATGTTTCTACTTGAAAGTAGATAATGTGCTTAAATACAAATAAAATCATTAATTTCCTTTCAGCCAATGCAAAATTTGTCGAGCTTAAAATTAATAATTATCAATCAAATGTGGAATCGGAAAATAATAAGTTACTTCGCTATTTTTGTATGAGATGCCAATCTTTGCGTGTGTGTACAAATGTTTTCGTTTCATTCAAAACAACAAATTTGAAACAATTTACAAACAAGTGTACATTTGTACGCAAATTAAAATTGCATTGATAGTATTGTAACTGATAGAAAGTATACAAATTCAATACTTTTACATTGATCACATTCATCTCTAAAGATTATAAAATGAAAGACCGATTTTTAAGGGGATACGACCACAGCCCAAACCTTAAGAGCTACAGCAGCCAAATTTTTGCACAGTATTCCATTGGGGGCGTAGGCGCCCACTTTGATCCGACATGTCCCCCCAGTGGCCCCAAACAGATCCAACATCCATATTTAGAGCAAAATAGTATTAGATGTACTCAAGCTTAACTTCTAAAGGGGTTGGAATTTCGAAATTTGGATTTTGCAGAATTTTAGGTCTTGAAAAGGCCTAATTAAAAATCTAAAAGAAATTTCGATATCTCCCATAATTTGGGGGCTACATTTAAAATTAACTTTTCGATTTTAAAAATCTAAACCGCTGCTCCGATCAAGATGATTTTTGGATCATTAGTTATTCTATGGCCCAAATGCTTAAGTTTTATTTTTCAAGTTTTTTAAATTTTTTTAAGTATTTTTAACGAATTTATATAGATTTTCTAAGTTATTTCGTTGCATTTTGTGGGAGCCTGCCGAGAGAGCGAAACCCAGAGAGCGGATGCCAAGAGAGCGACGGCCGAGAGAGCAACACCCAAGGAAACTGTCGAGGGGGAGAGGTAGTGCTGTGTGGAATGGGGCAATTTAAGTTAAAATTTGTTTTGGATTTTAAAAACTTAAGCTGCTGTTCCTATCAATATGATTTTCGATCAATAGTCAGTCCTGTGGATCAAATGCTTAGATTTTATTTTTAAAAAAATATTTTTCATTTTGTAGCAGAAGTAAGAGTCTTATTTTATTTCCACCAAGGAAGAAAATAAAAAATTACTACAAATTCTGTAAGCAAAAACAAAATGTTTCCAAGTTAATTATTAATCTTAAGATTCGAACTTTTGACCAAATACGTATGTACATTTGTATATTTGGATATGTTTTGATTTGCTTATATTTACAATACATGTACAATACAATACATACACACAATTTGTGTGTATGTTTCTACTTGAAAGTAGATAATGTGCTTAAATACAAATAAAATCATTAATTTCCTTTCAGCCAATGCAAAATTTGTCGAGCTTAAAATTAATAATTATCAATCAAATGTGGAATCGGAAAATAATAAGTTACTTCGCTATTTTTGTATGAGATGCCAATCTTTGCGTGTGTGTACAAATGTTTTCGTTTCATTCAAAACAACAAATTTGAAACAATTTACAAACAAGTGTACATTTGTACGCAAATTAAAATTGCATTGATAGTATTGTAACTGATAGAAAGTATACAAATTCAATACTTTTACATTGATCACATTCATCTCTAAAGATTATAAAATGAAAGACCGATTTTTAAGGGGATACGACCACAGCCCAAACCTTAAGAGCTACAGCAGCCAAATTTTTGCACAGTATTTCATTGGGGGCGTAGGCGCCCACTAAGATCCGACATGTCCCCCAGTGGCCCCAAACAGCTCCAACATCCATATTTAGAGCAAAATAGTATTAGATGTACTCAAGCTTAACTTCTAAAGGGGTTGGAATTTCGAAATTTGGATTTTGCAGAATTTTAGGTCTTGAAAAGGCCTAATTAAAAATCAAAAAGAAATTTCGATATCCCCCATAATTTGGGGGCTACATTTAAAATTAACTTTTCGATTTTAAAAATCTAAACCGCTGCTCCGATCAAGATGATTTTTGGATCATTAGTTATTCTATGGCCCAAATGCTTAAGTTTTATTTTTCAAGTTTTTAAAATTTTTTAAAGTATTTTTAACGAATTTATATAGATTTTCTAAGTTATTGCGTTGCATTTTGTGGGAGCCTGCCGAGAGAGCGAAACCCAGAGAGCGGATGCCAAGAGAGCGACGGCCGAGAGAGCAACACCCAAGGAAACTGACGAGGTTGAGGGGTAGTGCTGTGTGGAATGGGGCAATTTAAGTTAAAATTTGTTTTGGATTTTAAAAACTTAAGCTGCTGTTTCTATCAATATGATTTTCGATCAATAGTCAGTCCTGTGGATCAAATGCTTAGATTTTATTTTTAAAAAATATTTTTCATTTTGTAGCAGAAGTAAGAGCCTTATTTTATTTCCACCAAGGAAGAAAATAAAAAATTACTACAAATTCTGTAAGCAAAAACAAAATGTTTCCAAGTTAATTATTAATCTTAAGATTCGAACTTTTGACCAAATACGTATGTACATTTGTATATTTGGATATGTTTTGATTTGCTTATATTTACAATACATGTACAATACAATACATACACACAATTTGTGTGTATGTTTCTACTTGAAAGTAGATAATGTGCTTAAATACAAATAAAATCATTAATTTCCTTTCAGCCAATGCAAAATTTGTCGAGCTTAAAATTAATAATTATCAATCAAATGTGGAATCGGAAAATAATAAGTTACTTCGCTATTTTTGTATGAGATGCCAATCTTTGCGTGTGTGTACAAATGTTTTCGTTTCATTCAAAACAACAAATTTGAAACAATTTACAAACAAGTGTACATTTGTACGCAAATTAAAATTGCATTGATAGTATTGTAACTGATAGAAAGTATACAAATTCAATACTTTTACATTGATCACATTCATCTCTAAAGATTATAAAATGAAAGACCGATTTTTAAGGGGATACGACCACAGCCCAAACCTTAAGAGCTACAGCAGCCAAATTTTTGCACAGTATTCCATTGGGGGCGTAGGCGCCCACTAAGATCCGACATGTCCCCCAGTGGCCCCAAACAGATCCAACATCCATATTTAGAGCAAAATAGTATTAGATGTACTCAAGCTTAACTTCTAAAGGGGTTGGAATTTCGAAATTTGGATTTTGCAGAATTTTAGGTCTTGAAAAGGCCTAATTAAAAACAAGAGAGAACGCTATAGTCGGGTGCCCCGACAATCAGATACCCGTTACTCAGGTAAAGGGTGTGCGAGGGAGATGGAGATAGAAACTTTGAACACGCATAACTTTTTAACGAATGGTCCGATTTGAAAAATTTCTTCTACATTTCGATAGGTATTGATAAACACAATAAAACTGCATTTTTACTTTTCCGAAATATTGAAATTTTTAAAATCGTATATAAGCGATTGTGGGCGTTAGAGGGGGCGTGGCACCTTTTTGAAACAAACTTGCGCTGCGTAGGAACTCCTAGAATCTGCATGCAAAACGCCAATCTTCTAGCTTTTATAGTTTCCGAAATCTCAGCGTTCATACAGACAGACAGACGGACAGACGGACAGACGGACAGACGGACAGACGGACAGACAGACAGACGGACAGACAGACGGACAGACGGACATGGCCAGATCGACTCGGCTAGTGATCCTGATCAAGAATATATATACTTTATGGGGTCGGAAACGCTTCCTTCTAGCTGTTACATACTTTTGCACGAATACAATATACCCTTTTACTCTACGAGTAACGGGTATAACAAAAAGAAATTTCGATATCCCTCATAATTTGGGGGCTACATTTAAAATTAACTTTTCGATTTTAAAAATCTAAACCGCTGCTCCGATCAAGATGATTTTTGGATCATTAGTTATTCTATGGCCCAAATGCTTAAGTTTTATTTTTCAAGTTTTTAAAATTTTTTTAAGTATTTTTAACGAATTTATATAGATTTTCTAAGTTATTGCGTTGCATTTTGTGGGAGCCTGCCGAGAGAGCGAAACCCAGAGAGCGGATGCCAAGAGAGCGACGGCCGAGAGAGCAACACCCAAGGAAACTGACGAGGGGGAGGGGTAGTGCTGTGTGGAATGGGGCAATTTAAGTTAAAATTTGTTTTGGATTTTAAAAACTTAAGCTGCTGTTCCTATCAATATGATTTTCGATCAATAGTCAGTCCTGTGGATCAAATGCTTAGATTTTATTTTTAAAAAAATATTTTTCATTTTGTAGCAGAAGTAAGAGCCTTATTTTATTTCCACCAAGGAAGAAAATAAAAAATTACTACAAATTCTGTAAGCAAAGACAAAATGTTTCCAAGTTAATTATTAATCTTAAGATTCGAACTTTTGACCAAATACGTATGTACATTTGTATATTTGGATATGTTTTGATTTGCTTATATTTACAATACATGTACAATACAATACATACACACAATTTGTGTGTATGTTTCTACTTGAAAGTAGATAATGTGCTTAAATACAAATAAAACAAGAGAGAACGCTATAGTCGGGTGCCCCGACAATCAGATACCCGTTACTCAGGTAAAGGGAGTGCGAGGGAGATGGAGATAGAAACTTTGAACACGCATAACTTTTTAACGAATGGTCCGATTTGAAAAATTTCTTCTACATTTCGATAGGTATTGATAAACACAATAAAACTGCATTTTTACTTTTCCGAAATATTGAAATTTTTAAAATCGTATATAAGCGATTGTGGGCGTTAGAGGAGGCGTGGCACCCTTTTGAAACAAACTTGCGCTGCGTAGGAACTCCAAGAATCTTCATGCCAAATACCAATCTTCTAGCTTTTATAGTTTCCGAGATCTCAGCGTTCATACGGACAGACGGACAGACAGACAGACAGACAGACAGACAGACAGACAGACAGACGGACAGACGGACAGACGGACATGGCTAGATCGACTCGGCTAGTGATCCTGATCAAGAATATATATACTTTATGGGGTCGGAAACGCTTCCTTCTCCCTGTTACATACTTTTGCACGAATACAATATACCCTTTTACTCTACGAGTAACGGGTATAATCATTAATTTCCTTTCAGCCAATGCAAAATTTGTCGAGCTTAAAATTAATAATTATCAATCAAATGTGGAATCGGAAAATAATAAGTTACTTCGCTATTTTTGTATGAGATGCCAATCTTTGCGTGTGTGTACAAATGTTTTCGTTTCATTCAAAACAACAAATTTGAAACAATTTACAAACAAGTGTACATTTGTACGCAAATTAAAATTGCATTGATAGTATTGTAACTGATAGAAAGTGTACAAATTCAATACTTTTACATTGATCACATTCATCTCTAAAGATTATAAAATGAAATACCGATTTTTAAGGGGATACGACCACAGCCCAAACCTTAAGAGCTACAGCAGCCAAATTTTTGCACAGTATTCCATTGGGGGCGTAGGCGCCCAATGAAAGTAGATAATGTGCTTAAATACAAATAAAACAAGAGAGAACGCTATAGTCGGGTTGGTGTCCCGACTATCTAATACCCGTCACTCAGCTAAAGGGAGTGCGAACGCTGTACTCGGGTTGGTGTCCCGACTATCTATTGGGGCTAAAGGGAGTGCGAGGGAGATAGATATATGAACAATTTTGATTGCGTATAACTTTTTAATGAATGGTCCGATTTGAAAAATGTCTTCTACATTTCGATAGGTATTGATAAACACAATAAAACTGCATTTTTACTTTTCCGAAATATTTTAAAATCGTATATAAGCGATTGTGGGCGTTAGAGGGGGCGTGGCACCCTTTTGAAACAAACTTGCGCTGCGTAGGAACTCCTAGAATCTGCATGCAAAACGCCAATCTTCTAGCTTTTATAGTTTCCGAGATCTCAGCGTTCATACAGACAGACAGACAGACGGACAGTCAGACAGACGGACAGACGGACATGGCTAGATCGACTCGGCTAGTGATCCTGATCAAGAATATATATACTTTATGGGGTCGGAAACGCTTCCTTCTCCCGACCCCATAAAGTATATATATTCTTGATCAGGATCACTAGCCGAGTCGATCTAGCCATGTCCGTCTGTCCGTCTGTCCGTCTGTCTGTCTGTCTGTCTGTCTGTCTGTCTGTCTGTCTGTCTGTCTGTCTGTCTGTCTGTCCGTCTGTCCGTATGAACGCTGAGATCTCGGAAACTATAAAAGCTAGAAGATTGGTATTTGGCATGAAGATTCTTGGAGTTCCTACGCAGCGCAAGTTTGTTTCAAAAGGGTGCCACGCCTCCTCTAACGCCCACAATCGCTTATATACGATTTTAAAAATTTCAATATTTCGGAAAAGTAAAAATGCAGTTTTATTGTGTTTATCAATACCTATCGAAATGTAGAAGAAATTTTTCAAATCGGACCATTCGTTAAAAAGTTATGCGTGTTCAAAGTTTCTATCTCCATCTCCCTCGCACTCCCTTTACCTGAGTAACGGGTATCTGATTGTCGGGGCACCCGACTATAGCGTTCTCTCTTGTCATTAATTTCCTTTCAGCCAATGCAAAATTTGTCGAGCTTAAAATTAATAATTATCAATCAAATGTGGAATCGGAAAATAATAAGTTACTTCGCTATTTTTGTATGAGATGCCAATCTTTGCGTGTGTGTACAAATGTTTTCGTTTCATTCATAACAACAAATTTGAAACAATTTACAAACAAGTGTACATTTGTACGCAAATTAAAATTGCATTGATAGTATTGTAACTGATAGAAAGTATACAAATTCAATACTTTTACATTGATCACATTCATTTATTATATAGCTCTGCCAGTAGCCTTCTGATTCTCGCCCCTGAAAGATCTTCTAAAAAGGGTTTTACACAAAGGTTCTCAAAAAACGCGCTAATAAGAAAACATAAAGTCCTGACAACCGTACTTCAAACTAATTTTAAGCGAACGAAGTCGCTCCGGGTATAGCTAGTTGAATATATACGGTTGTTATGTCTCGACCAGAGACCGTAACAGTTATAAGTTTTATTAGAAAAAATCATTTTTAACCGTTTTTTAAAATTTGTAGTATAAAAGTTTCAAAATAATTATTATTATCAATTTATATCGCTCAAAAATAACTTTTATTTTTGATTTTGATTTTTATAAGTCTTGAATAACAGTTATTTTTGATTTTTCAAATAGAAGTTTATCAGAGACTTTTTTCTCCAAGTCAACGAAATTAAAATCACTCAAAGACTTTTATTCTGACTTTTCGTAAGTAAAAGTCTTTGAAAGACTTTTATTTTTCAAAAAATAAAATAAAAGTCTTTTCCATATATCTCGCGAACAGTTTAAGTCTATGCTACCAAACTTTTAAGAGGGGTTCTTCTTAATTGTTTTAAAATTCTGGCTTGGTTCAATGTATTCCCCATCGCGATTTTCCACTATCTAACAATTTTGTGTTCCCTAAGTAATGAAAGTCAGAATTACTCAACTTCTAAGGTTTAGATGACACAATCTTCTTTTTACTTTTTAACCACTCTTAAGGAAGCGACATTTTTGCTCCTATTACAAGAGTAAAACTTTATGCAAACTATTAAATAAAAGAATATTTTAAAAAATGCTTAAAGTGAAAAAAATTATGTAAAAATTTAAAAATAATTAAGATTAACTAATGATCCAAATTTGATATCTAAGACTTGAACTGTTAGCGAGATATATGGAAAAGACTTTTATTTACTGCTGTCAAGACTTTTATTTTTTCAAAGACTTTTATTTGATTTTCATTCGAATAAAAGTCTTTGTCAGACCTTTATTTGGGACTTTTATTTTTTAAAAGTCATTGATAACAGTTATGAAAGACTTTTATATAATATAAGTTAAACGTAACAGTTACTTCTGAGTTATAATGTAAAAATCATAAATAACAGTTATTTGAGACTTTTAAAATAAAAATTATTAATAATAGTTATAACAGATTTTTATTTTTAAAAGTCGTAAAATTAAAGTTTATTCATAAACTGACTATATTAAGAGGATACAAATGTATCTGTATACTTGGAAATTTCTTGTTACGTTTCCATTATGCTTTATTTCGTCAAGACTTATAAATAAATAACTGTTATTTTCGGTCCCTGGTCTCGACTTATTTTTGGTGATCCAACCATCGGATTCCGGCTAGCAATCGGATTTCCCAAGCGTGAGTATGACCACGATAGTTGGATTTGTCGGCACACAGTAATTATTTATTTTCTTCAGACTTGATGACAACTTTAAAAATGAAAGGAAACAAGGACTGCGTACCTGCTGTTGATGGCCGCGGAATATACCCTCCCATCCTTGAGCTGCTGTATCTTTTAAGCAACTCCCCGATACTGGATACTGGGTCTGTCATGCGTCACCTCACCCCATTTTAACACTCTACTCGCTCATTTTCTTTTCCACTTTAATTCACAAAAATGCTTATAAGTAACCTTCATTTAACTTCACAATTCCCTAACCTGGGTACCACAGGGACGATTACATTACACATGAATAAATAGTTATAAGTATAAATAAATGAATAAATAATATATATATAGGGTTACATGAGTATTTCAATTTATGTAGAAGTAGATTTGTAGTTTGTAGTTTGTAGTGGGTGGTTATTATACCCGTTACTCGTAGAGTAAAAGGATCACTAGCCGAGTCGATCTAGCCATGTCCGTCTGTCTGTCCGTCTGTCTGTCTGTATGAACGCTGAGATTTCGGAAACTATAAAAGCTAGAAGATTGGCGTTTTGCATGCAAATTCTAGGCGTTCTTACGCAGCGCAAGTTTGTTTTAAAAAAGTGCCACGCCCCCTCTAACGCCCACAATCGCTTATATACGATTTTAAAAATTTAAAAATTTAAAAGTTAAAATGCAGTTTTATTGTGTTTATCATACCTATCGAAATGAAGAATTTTTCAAATCGGACCATTCGTTAACAAGTTATGCGTGATCAAAGTTTCTATCTCCATCACCCTTGCACTCCCTTTACCTGAGTAACGGGTATCTGATAGTCAGGGCACCCGACTATAACGTTTTCTCTTGTAGTTGATTATATTCGTGGTTTTGTTAACTTTAAAACTAAACTTAAAATAAAAAAACCTGGCAGCACCCAGATGTGGGCGGCGATAATAAAATTTCCAATAGTTTTCTCCCAGTTTAATTCCTTTTCTCGCAGACTCCCAGATTTCGAATTTTTCGCCGGAAGCTGCGAACACAAAAGCACTTTAATTTATATTTTTATATCTAAAACTTGCACTCTCACTTTGGAATTTTGTTCCCAGAGACACGACTACTCTTTCTCAGCTTCTAGGTGGTTCTGATTTGCCCTTTAGTTGCCCTTCTTGTAAGTCGGCTCAATTGCATTTTCGAGAGAGAGTTTTCCGAAATTTAAATCTATCTTGAGCCCACTATTCTACTAGTTCCGCCACGAACCAGCACGACTCCGGAACCAGTTCTCCATTCCCAGGCCATCTCTAGTATCGGCATCTGTTGCTCCTCTCTAACCCAGGTACGCGGTCGTTTGGTATGTTTTGATTTTTGTTTATTTTCCTTATTTTGGCAGCCCATAACACCACACTACGGTTCCCTTTACTTGTCAACGGAACAGGAGTACAATTGAGGCTGCCAGTAGCCCAACGCAGGCCACTCCCACGCCCTGAGATATATTCGTCCTGCCGCTTTGAAAGGGTTAGCCGGGCCATTAACTGGGTACGTATTTGCACGTATGTACCTATGCTGCAGTTATTGTTTCAAATCTTTCGCATCAGTCGCGTGTGACCTGTTGCATGCAACGGAGGTGTTTGAGCAGTGTGTGATATAACCCAATCTGTACTTTTTTTGTTTTTTTTTCAAAACAAAAATATATCGAAATTTATACTTATAAATACTAACAGTTTTTATTTGTTTCTTGCTATTGGTTTTAAATAAAAATCAATTACGGGTAAAATTACCCC
Source organism: Drosophila lutescens (assembly GCA_037075285.1). NCBI lineage: Eukaryota > Metazoa > Arthropoda > Insecta > Diptera > Drosophilidae > Drosophila > Drosophila lutescens. The sequence goes on from JBAMCF010000182.1 coordinate 37,432, forward strand.
AAGAAAAATGGCCTCCTCCGAGGCCAAGGGTAAAAGCCCTTTCTCGGAGTTGAGCAACTATAAAAGGCCGAAATTATCGCCCTTAAATAAAAAGAAAAAATCTACAGATAAAAATTTGGCGGAATCAGAAAGTGAAGAAGTGGAGATGAAAGAGGTTAATGACCCTGTAAGTCATCCGAGTTCGAGCAGCCAAGTAATAATTTAATCCTGCTAACAAAGAAGAGAAGAGGGAAAACGGAAATTTGGAAAACAACGGTTACTCGTATAGCAGTACACACAAGGGACCATTTGTGGTCTACATAGACAAAATTGGTGAAAATAATGGCGAGGATCGCCCTAAAAGAGTTCCTATAAACCCCCTTGAATTAAATGCTGTTCTGTTAAAATTAAACATTAAAGACATTATTTCCGTAAACAAGATTGGTTATGGGCGTTGCAAAGCTGAGTGTAAATCAGCAACGGCAGCTAATAGCATCTTGTCCTCTAATCTTAAAAATAATGGTTACGAACCTAAAATTTTCAAGCACTTCATTTTTAAAATGGGTATTATTTTTAACATCCCGACAAAGTTTTCCGACTCTGAACTTAAGGAATACATTTCTTCTCCAGTGCCTATACATGAAATAATTCGTGTGAAGACTAAGGACCGTGATAATAAAGATATTTTTGTCAACACCCCTAGGGTTAAGATTCTGTTTAAAGGTACTCAAATTCCCAACGAGGTTGTTTTTTTGTACACCAAAGTTAATGTTAGTCCTTTTGTTCCTTTTGGTCAATGCTTTCGTTGTTTTAGATTTAATCATTTTGCTCAGAATTGCAAACAAACTGAACAAAAATGCAGTAAATGTTCTCTTTCACATTCAAGAGAACAACAATGCAGTCAACTACTTTGTGCTAACTGCAAACAAAACCACGCAGCCACCTCTCTTGATTGCCCCGCTCGTAAGAGAGCGTACGCGATTCAGAAATGTATGACTCTTGAAAATTTATCACGAAATGAAACAAAGATTAGGTACCCATCTCTCTTCCAAATTTTAGATGAAGTTGACACCAACGATATAAACCATTTCCCCCAGCCATCATGGCAAAGAAAATCCGCCATTCCAGTGTTACAAAATAATACCAAAATAGCTACCCAACATATTTTTGCACATAACCCTTTTAACAAAGTGGTTAAGAACTCTCTTAACAAGAAAAATGAAGAGAATAATTCCAGCGGCACTATGCTCAGCTGGAAAGCTGCTCTTCAAGAACACGAGTACACTCTAAACGAAAAGTTTTCGCACATTCATTCTAACCCGACTAGCTGCTCACCCTCTAGTCAACCTATTACAGACAATCCAGCTCTTGAAGCTGCGGAAAACAGTTTAAATCAATTAGCTTCTGAAATCTCCTCATTTCTAGTCAATGAAACCACCAATTTAGTACCTGAATCAAGAAACTTTTTAGAAAATTTAAGAAACAGAATTGCGCTTACTAATTCAAAAATTGATTTGTTTTAAATTAATCAACTTGTTTAATTATTTTATTCAACTTGTTTAATTTTAAATAATAATTCTTATCTTATTAATTTTTTCTTATTCTTTTAATTGTTTATTTATTTATGTTTGCTGTCTATTTTATTTTAATATAACGTAAAATTTTATTATTTAAATGTCTTTAAAAATCTTGCAGTATAATATTCAGAGCTTAACTGCCAATAATAACAAACAATTATTAGAATTATTCTTAGTCAATAATAATATAGACATAGCAATTTTATCAGAGATATGGGTTTCCAATAATTCCATGTGTAGCTTGGCAAATTATAATTTTGTATGTAAGCCACGTAACGATGGTTATGGAGGCGTTGGAATTTATTTAAAAAAACATATACGTTTTAAACAAATTAACTGTGATATTAGATTGGAAGTTATTGGAATCTGTACAACTAATTTAAGAAATAATATTAATATTTTCAGTTCTATGCTGCACCCAGCACAGACATTAGTTCCTTTCAACAAGGTTGCGATGATCTTTTTACTATTGCTGCTCAATCGAGTGGTCTAGCTGTCATAGGTGGTGACTTTAATGCCAAATCCAGCATATGGGGTAATAATACTCAAGATGCCAGAGGAGGCATTTTAGAAAATTCCCTTTTACACTCAGGTTTTTTTGTCTCAACAATGGTTCTCCTACCTACTCCCATAATCCATCCTATAGTTCCACACTTGATGTCACTTTCTGTAATAATAGTAATCTTAGTTCTAACTGGTCTTCAACAAATTCAAAAATTTCAAATAGTAATCATTTTCCTATTTTAATAGAAATAAATCAATTTTCAGCTTCAACTAACATTACAAAATTTAATCATCACAGAATAATCCAGGACTTTTCTAAAATTCAGATTACAACTTTAGACAGTATTTCCAACGCTTCCTTAACTATACACTCGAATAACTCAATTCAAATAAATACAAACAATAGATATGTTCCAAAAAAGTATTGGGACGAGGTCTGTGAAAAATTGTTTAGACTTAGAAATGCGTGTAGACAAAAGTACTATAAGTTGAAGCTACACTCTGATGCTGTTGCCTATATTAATAGTAATAAAAAACTTAACAACTACTTCTATAAAATGAGAAAGGAAAACCTTAATAAGCTTGCGGAAGATATTTCCAACCCATCTTCAATGAAAGATATGTGGAACAAAATTCATTCTCTTAAACTTTACAAGCAAATCAAACCTTCAAATAGTGCAATTTCTGACTCAGAACATAGGGATTTTCTTAATCAAATAGCCACTGCACCCAACACTGCTGAATGTTCTGACGTTTCCTTCTCTGAAGACTTGCTTTATCGCTATAACAACTCCCATTTTTCTGCTAGGGAACTCCTTGACTTTTTGAACTCTCGCAACCCAGATTCGGCTAAGGGCCTTGGCAATATTTCTTATAGAATGCTTCTAGCTCTACCTTTGGAACAAATAGAAAAACTGGTATCCCTGCTAAACAATACTTAAGACAATGGTGTTATTCCAGATAAGTGCCGGAAAATAAAGGTTATACCTGTTCCCAAAAAAAATCTTGATTCTTCTATTATTACTAACAACAGACCTATCTGCCTCCTAAGTGTGATTTTTAAGTGCTTAGAAGGTTTGATAAAATTGCGTATGGAAGAGCACATAAATAAAAATGAAATTCTGCCACCTAGATCTTATGCGTTCAGGAAAAACCATTCTACTGCCCAATGCATTAACGACGTGATAAACAATATACCTAATTTAAAAGCTCGTGGTTTCCATGTAACCGCAGCTGTATTAGACCTAAGTAAAGCCTTTGACGCTGTCAATATTCCAATTTTATGTAGAAAATTAGTCAATATGGGTTTTGACCACAATCACATTTACTTTATTTTTAACATTCTTAGCCAAAGAGTTCTCACTATGGGTGCCGCAGAGGTTACTGTTAATAAAGGAGTTAGCCAAGGTAGTTGTCTAAGTCCTATCCTTTTCAACTTATACACAGCTGAGCTTCACAACTTAAGTAATGACCAAGACAGTATTTTATTCCAGTACGCTGACGATTTTTTCCTAGTCTGTTATGACAAGGTCTTTTCGCTGGCAGAAGAGAAATTAGAACAAAAAGTCAATAGATTTATGGAAATGTGCAATACTAATAATCTTACTTTTAATCCAGACAAATAGGCCACCATTCATTTTAATCTAAGAAGAAAACCTTTAAGTGTTCTGTGCAATAATATTATTTTAAAAAATGTAGATAGTGTACATTATTTAGGTAGAATCATAAGTTCCAATAACTCGTCTGTTCAGCATGTTAAGAAAACAATTTCTAAATCCAATCAAACGAATATGTTTATTCAAATGATCAGTGGCTGCCGCTTCGGAGTACATCCAAGCAAGTCATTGCTTTTCTACAAAGCATTTATAAGATCAAGATTTGAGTATGCCTGCTCATCGTTTTCAAACATTTCTAAAGCAGTACAAAAGAATATTAATATGCATGCTAACTTTCACCTTAGAAAGGCCTTAGGGCTAATTAGATCGACTCCAGTTAATATTATTTACAATCTCGCAGCAGAATTACCTCCTTCGTATAGAATTAAATTTGCTACAGCAAAGGAGTTGGCCAAAACGTTCGCTCATGGGCTACCGGCTGCGTCGCTTTTGTCCAACTCCTTTGTTGCCAAAAATACTAGCTACTATAGAGTTTACAGTGAATTTAAAAATATCCTGGATTGCATTGCTCCCATTTGTCCTAATTCGTTGTTCACACGAAAGATTTCTGTTGATACGAAATTCTTTAAAGGCTCTTGTAATAATAAAAAAATGGCAAACGAAGCCATTATTCTTTCTCTATTTAGAGAAAAAATAAAAGATTTAACCGCGAAAAATATGGAAATCATCTTCACGGATGGTTCTGTGTCGGAAGATTTTACAGGAAGTGCTTTCGTTCACATGAATTCAAACTCTATACAAAGTTTTTACACAGACAAAAAACTGTCGTCGCTGACTGCTGAACTCACAGCCCTAGAAAAAGCCATTGACTTCGGCATAGCTAAGAATTTTCCCAGATTAGCAATTTTAACAGATAGTCTTGGTGCCATCCAGACATTAAAAAACTCGTATTCAAAAAACTGCATTTCTCAATGCATTCTTAAAAAAATAATAAACAGTTTAACCTTGATATCTATTGAATTCCACCACATTCCAAGTCATTCCAATATTTGGGAGAACGACCTCGCGGATATAGCTGCTAAAAATGCTCGGTTTAGCGGCACTTTCGTATCCGTGAGATGGACCCTAAAAGACGCTCTAAATCATATGTTCGCACAAATTAAGCAAGATTGGGAACGTGAATACAATCTGTTCTCAATAGAACGTAACAAGGGATACTCTCTCCTCTCTCCATATACCACAACCGAACCTTGGTTTAACAAGAAAGAAGACCTTTTCAATCGCATAGAAACAAAGGCACTAAACAGAATCCTAAGCGGTCACGCATTTGATAGATATACGCTCTCAAAAATGAAAGTTTACAATAACGCCCTTTGTGATTCTTGCAATGTTAATGAAGACATATCGCATATTTTGTTAAATTGCTCCGGATGGAGCGATTGGAACGTAAGTGAAATCAGATGACCACTGATTTTCATAGCGTAGTTAAAATTAAATATATTTTTTATGGTGACCCACCGCACAGATATGACAACGGCCCAAATTGAGCACGAGAATACGCAGCTGATAAACGACTTGTACCGCTTGCTGAAAAAGTATTTGGGATTGAGACACCTCATTCGTGTGTTGAAGGTGAGTGAAACGGATGGCAACTCTGCACTATATACTTATACCCATCTGACCCCACAGGAAGAGTACGGCAGCTCAAAGATAGTACAT
>JBAMCF010000184.1:0-374258 GCA_037075285.1 Drosophila lutescens
AGGTTCAGTAACCTTTTAGCGACCTAGGGTCGCTGGTCAGTCAGTTGGTGTAGTATGTAGTAGGTAGTTGTTATAGCCAAAGTCCAAGTCGAAGTGGAAGTGGAAGTGGAAGCCAACCCCCATCACATGCGAAGCGAAACATGCGAAATCCCAAAACACAAAAGTAGGGAGCAATGTTGCTGTTGCTGCTGCCGTTGACCAACGCTGACCAACGGGCCGCGTCTAATGCGGAATGTCAAATGTCAAAATATATGGTGAAAATGTGTCAACTTTCTTATCTGATTTGGTCACGCTGCTACTTTATAACGCCAAATAGTAGTAAAGAGTTGTTGCTGTGCGTGCTTCAGCGCACATTTTGGGGTGGGGCGTTGGCGGCGGCGGTCGAGACCTGTTTAGAATTCAATTTTCATACAAACGAACCACTGTCCCCGTCCCATTCCCAATCCCATTTCCACTCCCATACATTTATTGCAGGTAGCCAGTCTTTTCGACATAAACGCGCATTGGGTTAATAACAGAAAAAATACGGGAGGGAAAAACAAAAAATAACCAAATAGAACAATTTAAGGTTTTTCCTACCGAAATGCATTTAAGGTCCGACATTATCGGTTGTCTGCAAATTAGAATATTTTTCGTTAATTTATGCTGGCGCAGTGGGAAAAGTGCAATTAAATGCAGTCGGCAGGCCGGGCTTTGATGTACTGTTTAGTAAAAAACCGATTAAAGGTCTTAACAGCCGAATAATTAATTTATGATCTACCGGAGCCTTTTACTCAAAAAGCATTCGCCAAATTATGTGGTACCCCCGGTGCAACTGCAACTGGAATACTGCAACTGCAACTGCAATCTCGTAGATAAAGTATCTGGGGCCACAGTTCAAGTCACTTGGCCATGCGCAACACGCGTCGCGGCCCGGTCTCAAAAGCCGAGACGGGAGGCACGTCCAAAAGGCGACCCAAATGAACTTTGCTTCGACCCCAAAAGAAAAACGTTTGACAAACTCTGCAGCAGTCGCAGTAAAGGCAGCAACAGCAACAGCAACATCGAGTCGCTTGCATCTGCAGCTGACAAGAAGTCGCCGAGCAGCGAGCTACTTTGGCTGAAATGATGTGAACCAGTTAAAGTGGATCTGCTCAAAGATGTAGAAATAGGAAGAAAAACTCTGGAAAAAAAACAGAAACACAAACTGAACCGCTAAATGCACTGAAAAAAAAAACAAAATAAAGCAAGGTATAATATTTCTGTTTTTGAATTCAGCACCCGTTAAGAAATTTGTGTATTAAAATAAATAAAATAAATCTCATTTTCATAAATTCTATTTTTAATCTTTGAAAATTATTTATCTATTATTATTGAAACTTATATAAATTTATTCAGCTCTTTTTCTTTTTATTTCCGGCAAACTCAATTTTTGCTAAACACTGAAAAGTAAAGAATATGTTAAAAATTGTAAAATAATCCAATATATTTTTCGAAACGCCACCACTTTTCTATTTGCTCCATATTTAATAGTGGGATTGAAATCTGATCCTTATTGAGTTCAAAGTACGCCTTCGATTTAAAGGATTTTTTTTGGTTTCCGAGAGTCTATTTTCTTATGTCCTCAATAATTACCTTTGGCTTTTTTTTAGATCTAAACCCTAGGAAAATAATTTAAACATAGTATGATAGGAAGAATAGTATACTATAGTATAGTATAGACTGTATATGCTTTAACATATTCAGTTTTGAATCTAAAAATAAAGAATTTTTATAAAGTTCCAAAATTATCTTCTTCAGGCTATTTATAATTTTTGCTTAGTGTATTTCACTAGACGGACAAGAGTCGAAACGACCATTTAAAGTATATTTTATCATTCATTCAGCTGCATCTGACTCGGACTAGCTCATTATCATACAATGACATTTTCCTCCGGCGAACTGTAAACTTCAGACTGCCATTTGTTGCTGCTGTTTGCTGCAGCCACTAAATTCCTTTTCGACTCGTTTCCTAGTTGGTTTTATTTTGCCTGCTTTTAAGTATCTTTCCCGGCAGAGCAACTAAAATTTCGTATGCATCTGATGGACAGCAAACACAACATTGGTAACGTAACAAACGGGAGCCAAGCGAAAGATCATCGGTTTTCGACTTACAAAATGGACATAGATATCCAAATGTGTGTCAGTGGATATGATACGTATATATATTTAGAATTCGACTTGAACACCATATACCTACATCATACATAATAAGATCGACGAGAAAAGAGCGAAGACTTTTCTCTTACCGGTATTTAGATCAACAAAAACTACTATGAATACTACTATGCGGAGTCCAGATTCCTAGTCCTACTTTTTCATTCAAATCATCTTGAACATCTAAGGGACGTTTTCTTATCCGCATGTTAAATTTAAAGTAGGGATAAAACCTTGAAAACGTATTGAAATTCAGACTTTAAAGCCTTCTTTATCTTAGGTCCTAATAAATTATAATTATTTTTATCAGATCACCCTGATTTAGCTTTTGTCAAATTATTAATTTATTATAAAAAATACCAAAGCCCACATGATAGTGGGAAAACGGTTTTTCTTATAATATAATATAAATATATTTTTTTACACGTAACTAAAAATAATTCTGTTGTGTGAACATTGCTAAAAAAAGTTTCAATAATTTAATCCATATACTTTTTCCCTATTTCCTTCTATAAAGTGTTCCTGGTGATCCTGCAATCTGTCGCATACAAATGACCAACACAGATACCGAACCAAGTCGAACTGATCGGTTAAGCCTGGGGGCTGCCTTAACCTTACAAGCGACAACTGTTGCTACTGCAAAAGCAACATCAACAGCAATCGGCGTACGTGTGCAATAAGCCCGTTACTGCAGTTTGTAGTGGCTGCCGTTGCAGTTGCAGTTGCAAACGCTTTCCCAGCGTCGCATTGTCGCTTCTTTTGCCTTTTCTATATTTTTATTTGGCTTTGCCTTCGCTCGGCACTCGAGTCTTAAGTAGTTCGTGAGTTGAATAACTTTCAATTGAATTGTAAAGTAAACATTGTGTGCCTCGGACACACCCCATCATCCCAGCCGTGGCCTTTTGTCTTCATAGACCCAGGGAACTTAAGAAACCTGCGCGAGATGCCACCGCATCGTGCTGGGGCAAACATTTTAAGGATTGTCCCTGCGCTCCTTACTGGCCTGCCGGCACTCGTTTAATTGTCATGCATTTGGTGCATTTTTTTGTCGATTGAATTCGGGGGGACTGGGACTGGGACTCGAATTTGGATGAATTCGCTGGGCCCGCATGCAAGTGGTGCGTGAAACTTAATACGGACCCGAACCATTTTGATAAGCATAAAATGCAAAACCTGCTTCATAAATATCGAATTTCACAGCCGCCTTACCGACATCCAGAGATTGTCAATTGAACGCAGCCAGTTGCATAAACATGGCAACGAAATTGTCATGATCAAAATGTGATATTAAACGTGGCGGCTTGCCGCAGAGCACTCCGCACTTTACACTTAAATAAATCTAAATTCTAAATTCAGGCTTTGAAAACTTCTAATCTCTTATATATATAGAATCTTACCTTATTTTAAAAGTAAAAAATAAAATTATAGAACTAAAGTAAAGTTAAGAAGTCGAGCTTTCAATTAAATATTTTAAACAAATTGTTTTCAGATTTATCATAAATATTAATTGAATATTCAAGTTATAAAGCAATCCAATTTTTTTTTGTTAAACTAACAAGTTTAAGAAATTTTGTAGATGAAATGATAAGGAATAACAAATGAGTTATAAAGTTATTCAAATGGAATCAGAATAATATCTGAAAATACATTATTCCCATTATTTCCTATAAATTAAAATTAAAATACAGCTATAATAATTTCAGAATGTAATATTTTAAATCCATATTGCCTTATGACTTATAATTCCCAAATCTTATTTTTCAAGTGCACTTTCTGTTTTTGTTTGGATTTCTATTTGATTTTATTTGCCTAGAAATTATCGTAGACGGACTTGCACGGGGAATTGTTGCTGTTGTGATTGTCCACTGGCTCGGGTTCGTCGCATAAATAGCAATTTTCTGGCATTTCATTTGACATTTAATTGAGATCGTAAAATTTTGTAAAGCTTTTCCCCCGACAGTTTTGTGCGCCCGGCTAATGTGAGATCTTTTGCTGCTTATCAGCGAGCGACAATAACAAATTTGACTGGTTTGTCCACAGGAACCGGTACTGGAAAGTCTGTATTATTTTTTTTTCTTTGCTGCCTTCGCTGGCATGCCAATCCAATCTTTTCGCCCCATTAGGGCGCCTCCCGATCAACGTTTTCAATATTAAACGGCTGTCAGACGATCGGCTGGATGCAGCAAACTAAGTGGCCCACAGTAGCGACCACGCAGCAGCAACATTAGCGGCAGCAGCAGCAGCAGCAACATCAGCTGCAGCAATCGATGTTGCTGCCGTGCTCGTTCTTGACTGGCCGCTGACTTGGGCCCACACATCCGTGCCAAAAGGCAGGGGCATAAACGTTTTGTTGTTTTTAATAGAGCCAAGCGATTACGGGCAGCAGCAGCAGCAGCAACAGCGCGACGAGCGACGAACGACGAACGCGTAATCAATAAATCTAAAAATAATTCCACCAATACATGTCAAAGCCGTAATAGGGAAACCATAAATTTTTTTTGTTCTGTCCAGCGAAATGTCTAAGGCACGGTAGCAACTCTTGTTGCATGTTGCTGCCGTGCAGCAATGGACGACGGTTGCTGGCCAACATGCTACGAACTATACGTATTGGCAATAAGTAACGCTGATTTGGCAGTTAAATGCCGCGCAATTGTTGTGGGCAGCCCAGCCGGATATGCAACCGCTACAGCAGCAACATGTTGCTCCCAGCCAAATCTGTTGCATGTGACACTAATATCCGGGCTGTGCCAGCGAAGTCATAATGAGCAGCAGTTGGTGTATCTATCTATAATAAGTAGCCAACTAAAGATCCGATCGCTTCCTCTGCGATTGTTGTAACTATTGTATTATTGGTTTTACCCGCAGAGGAAATTATAATTTCAGTCAGAAGTTTGAAACGCAGAAAAGGAAACGTTTCTGACCCTGTAAAGTGTATCTGTTCAAAATGATATTTAATGGCCATGTCAAAATGATATTTTCGAACATACACACAAATTAACAAAAGATTAGATTAATATGTGCAGTTCAATTTTATATTTTAGAAAAAGTAATTTTACATTATGTGTTCAAAAAATACTAAATTTCTTATTTAAAAATAGTATTTTTACAATTTTTATGAAATAACAGATATGATAAAATATAAAGTTCATATGTTTGAATCATAAATTTGACAGTAAACATATCGGTTTTTTTATTGAAATGAAATAAGTTTGAATTGAGACTAAATGTAAAATGTATCTATGTGCTCACTCTATGTTTATGTGATATCTCGAGACTCATGTAATGAGCATAATGAGCAGCAGTTGGTGTGTTCTATCTATAATAAGTTCCCAACTAAAGATCCGAACGCTTCCTCTGCGATTGTTGGTAACCATTATTGCCATTACAGCAGCAGCATGTGCAACATGTGCTCTGTGTTTATTTATCATGGCTAGGAGCAACACGAATCTAGTTGCAACCCTTCGGTGCACTGAACAGTGCAATGATTCACTTATCAGTACAAAGCTGGCTGCAATATCTGGCTCTTGCCGACAGCAACATTAGCGCCAGCAACCGGCAACATGTGTCCCCTAGCATCATACGCTTTAACTAACTTAGTTCTTAACTCCACCGGCAATCTTGAAATACGCTGAAGTAAAAATAAATCTTAAATTAAGTACAATGTAAAGTTGTCGCTTACACGTAAAACTCACTGTTCATTGGCTTTGCTTTTTTGATTTCCTGACTTTTTCAAGTGTACGATCTTCCACATGTTTATGTCGCTGCAACGGCAGCAACAATCATTTGTCCCTTTGTTTGTCCTTTAACAACTGCTCCACATAGTCCGCCCAGGGCATCGCTGGCTGTCTTTTGGCATGGCAGTTGCAGCACAATGACATTATTGGCAACTCCTATGTAGGAGTTTTACCAACCAGCTCGCATTCTCCGCTGCTAAAGTTGGACAGTGGTCAGTACACTGACAATAAGTTGGGATATTCACAGATTTTAGAAACAAATGTATAGAGCTTAAAGCAACGGAAAAATGATATATACTCATACAAAAAATAAGAAAACATTTTTTCTTCGGGGGTGCCAAGAAGTATGAATTTCACCTTGAGGCGAAAGGGATCGATGCTCAATACAGTTAAAAATCTTTATAATCAGAATTGAATTCAGAAAGATTTGGTAAAGTTTATTAAATTAGTAAATACATAAAAAAAGTTATACCTAATAAAAAACAATATTTTCCTACTTGAAAATATTATTTTGTTAAGTTCTGAATTAAAATATTGACTCGCTATCTTTGGTGTTAAAATCCAAATAAAAATCTAATTATTTGAATATAATCATTTATTTTTGTAAAAAGTGTATATTACGCTTTTTTATTTTGAGCGAGAGGAGTTTTAATATTCTCAGGACGGAAACCCGAGATTTCTGTTATTTTAAGTACCATCATAAATTTAAGATTTTGTTCTATTCATTTGATACATTTTTAATTTTTTAAATAATGATAAACTTCTTTTTATTCATTTCAGGTAATGTGGATAAATTGTAATGGCAATATCAAACTGGCCCATCTTTTTTCCCCGTGTGGTCAGCAGTGGCATGCAAAAGCGCCGCACGGCGCTTGGCCACAACAGCAGCAACATGCAGCGACATACAAGCGGCAACATGCAGCACATGCAACATCCCAGGCCGGGTCTTCGTCGTTGCCCGATCTTGATACTGTGCCATGATTTATTTTTAATAGTTTGCGCTTAATATGCGCCAGCATCCGCCAGGGTAGAAACTCAGAGTCTAGCTTTAGAGGCTGTCTAGTTGTAAACAACAACTGGCGCAGCAGCAACATGCTGTTGTTGCCGGTGTTGGAGTTGGCCTTTTTTCTGTTTTTTTGTTTTGTCTTCATCTGCGAGGGAGCAGCCAGAGCCGTGTGCAAAGTAATTGTGGGTAACACCTGCTTCTTCGCGTCGGCGTTGGTGGCAAAGTATATCTCTCTGAGGTTGGCTTTTCAGGCAAGTTGCAGAGCGGCAACCTTGGCACAGACAGGATGCATGTTTAATGTGCCGTCTGTTTTTCTCTCCTTCCTTTTGGCCAAGTCGAGTTGGAGTCGATTGGAGTGGATTGCCGATTGGATTGGAGTAGAGTGGAGTGGAGTGGAGTCTTAACTTAGCCTGGTAGTTACATTGATTCGATGTCAGCATTGGCATTGTTTTTATGAAAGGTTTTGCTCGGCTCTCCGCTGTGGCTGTTGTCTGTAATTCGTTGCAATCATTTTGAAAACGTCAAAGACCAGCAACGTGTCGGCCAAGTCAGCAATCAGCGTCATCAATACTCGTACACTGAGCCAAAGCTAAATAGTTTCAAGTCAACAAAACTTCTTCCTAAAGTAACTAATGTGGAAAAAGTCTGTAATTAAGTTACACTTCCTTACTCGGGCATATATTATCCGTTTAAAAGTATATATATAATTATGCTTGATCAGGAACACTAGCAGAGTCGATCTGTCTGTCCGTCTGTCAGTCCGTCCGTCTGTCAGTCCGTCTGTCTGTCCGTCTGTCTGTCTGTCCGTCTGTCCGTCTGTCCGTCTGTCCGTCTGTCCGTCTGTCCGTCTGTCCGTCTATCCGTCTGTCCGTCCGTCTGTCCGTTCGTCTGTCCGTTCGTCTGTCTGTCTGTCCGTCTGTCAGTCCGTCCGTCTGTCCATCTGTCTGTCTGTCCGTCTGTCTGTCTGTCCGTCTGTCCGTCTGTCCGTCTATCCGTCTGTCCGTCCGTCTGTCCGTTCGTCTGTCCGTTCGTTCGTCCGTCCGTACGTCTTAAGAGCTAAAGAGTTGGGGTTTTGGATTTAGCCCATGGCTTCAGATTGAAAATTTTTTTGCAATTATGAAATCTATTTTAATGAATTTAAGGGTGATACATTAAAAATTTTAAAAATATTTAAATTCTAACATTCCAGCTTACTAAAGGCATACAAAAAATATTAAAAAACGTTTTATTTTATATATCTAAATATGTCATATTTTTTAAAGAACCAATAATGCCATAATTATTTTGTTTAGTGTTCTTTGCCACCGATCGATGGTCCGGTGTAGTCGGAAAGATATAGTGAAGCTATGCCATTATTTTGCCATTATATTGACATCAATTTCAGTTGCTGTTGTTGCTTCAGCATTTCGTTAATTGTTTCATAGACGTTAAGTTATGTTTAGTAGCTAAAGAACTGACTGCGGTGTTGTTGGTTTTGTTGTTGCTGTGCTGCTGGTAATTTCAATAATAAAACAAGAGAGAACGCTATAGTCGGGTGCCCCGACAATCAGATACCCGTTACTCAGGTAAAGGGAGTGCGAGGGAGATCGAGATAGAAACTTTGAACACGCATAACTTTTTAACGAATGGTCCGATTTGAAAAATTTCTTCTACATTTCGATAGGTATTGATAAACACAATAAAACTGCATTTTTACTTTTCCGAAATATTGAAATTTTTAAAATCGTATATAAGCGATTGTGGGCGTTAGAGGGGGCGTGGCACCTTTTTGAAACAAACTTGCGCTGCGTAGGAACTCCTAGAATCTGTATGCAAAATGCCAATCTTCTAGCTTTTATAGTTTCCGAGATCTCAGCGTTCATATGGACAGACGGACAGACAGACAGACAGACAGACAGACAGACAGACAGACAGACGGACAGACGGACAGACGGACATGGCCAGATCGACTCGGCTAGTGATCCTGATCAAGAATATATATACTTTATGGGGTCGGAAACGCTTCCTTCTAGCTGTTACATACTTTTGCACGAATACAATATACCCTTTTACTCTACGAGTAACGGGTATAACTACAAAACGAAAAGCAGCAACATCAACGACAATTGCCTTGCATGGAGTGAAAGGCTTCAATCAAAGCGAGCAACACAATCAAAAAGAGACGTAGACGGAGCGATTGTTGTTGCTCGTGTTGCTGTTGCTGCTGTTGTTTGTGTTGCTGCTGGACGAAGCTGTGCCAGCTCTTTTTTCACATTTTTTTTTATACATTTATTTTTCTCCTTTTTTCCGCTGGAGTTTGCGGCTTTTTCGGCAGACAATGGCAATCAGCAATAGCAACTAGAACGGGCAAAGCCAGCAAACGGCAATTGCAAATAATAATGCCCAAGCGGGCAGCACCAACAACAACAACAAGAACTGAACCAACAACAACCATCGCGTCATGTCATAGTCACGTCAATTTTGTTTGTTGTTGGCCAAAGCTGAGGCTGACTTCGCGTCTAAAGCTGCGGCAAAGATTTTTGCTTTTTGGTTTTTTTTGTTTTTTTTTGCAGGAAATCACAGCATGAATCATGCGCTCAGGCTCAGCTGAGGAAAAAAATAAAACTCTGAAAAAATATACAAAAGCACAGGGAGAAAATTCTATATAAATAGGAAACCAATTGGTAGCAAAAACCAAATTTAATGTATCTAATAATAATTTAAATTTAAATACAAAAATGTAATATACTACTTCACCACAGACGAGCTGAAGGCTTTATAAGCTAATAGTTTTAACTTTAAGTTAGCGTTATATAAATTATAAAGTACATACAAAATGTATATAATATTTCTGAAACCATTTCATTGGTTATTTATATCTACTTATTAATTATTATTTATTTATTATTTTTCAGTATAACCAAATCTATTCAACTTTTTTAACAGATACAAAAACATTTAAATTTAAAATTCGAAACCAGTAATATTACATTTATAATGTGAACCAGTTTATGAAAATGGAAGTATTAGCTTTCTTTAAAACATATTTACTTAGTTTTAATTTTAAACTTTCCACTGTCCAGTATTTTTCTCACTGCATATATATATATATAATATGAAATCCAAAATAATCACACGATGCGAGTGAGTTGTGTGTGCCCGAAACGCAAACTGTGCTAAGCTCTGTGCTGACTGAAAGTCTGTGAGGATAAGGAGGGAACTGGGTTTATAGAGAGGGAATAAAGGGGGCGGGGCAGTTGCGGTTTTGTTGCCTCTATTGCGATTTATTTTTTAGTTTTTTTCCTACTTCGGATTTTTTTATGGCGGCGCGCGCAGAGGGCAAAAGTCAGGCGCATGTCACGCGTATTTAAATCAATTTTTTACTACATTATTTTTATTTGAACCTGGTTTGAGTTTTTACGAGATAATGATTTTGTAAAATACGTTTTTCAATATAATTATTTGGAATTAAATACAAAGACTTGAATACAAATTCTGCAATCATATTAATAAATTATATTATTATATTTATACTAGCGGATATCCTTCTTCAAAGTAAATACGAAATCAACACGAATGTTCCAATAGTGAAATTAAAAAAACAAATATAAGACAAAAATAAATGTTTCTTATATATTCTTAAAGGGTATTTAAAATGTATTTTCTACCTCAACTCAATGCTTTCATGTATTCAACCTTTTTGGTTTCCTTGTTGATTTAATTTTTTCTCTGCTTTGTGGGTGTTTTTTTGTTGCATTAATCAACATAATGTGTGTGGTAGTTGCTTTTATTTTCTGGCTTCAACTTGATCGATAGCAAAAGCAACAACGCACCAAAACTCTTTGTCCCAAAAGCGATTCGTTGCCTTTTTTGTGCCAAAACGGGTGCTGGCGTTGTTTTGCAAAATTAAAACAGCAATTAAATGGCCAAAAGCCAAACCGAAAGCCCCCCCCCCCCTTCCCACTCCTTCAGACTGTGCATGGCAAATGAGTTGCAACTGAAATTCAATTAGCTAACAAAATTCCATTTCGGACCACAGCCACAACAACAGCAACACAAACAGGCAGTCAAATAGCCAAAAACTTATAAACACTTTGTGGGCGGGACTTTCGGCGGGGGGTTTTGGGAGGGGGTTGATGATCAGATCAACCCTTCAACGCAGTTGGGTCAACAGAATTTTCGGGTTTTGAAAATTGAATTAGATGCAGCAGACCGTGTGTTTGCCAGGGAAGCACAGAGAGACAACCTGACTTCTCCACCACCCATTTTCCATTCTCCATTCTCCAATGTTGCTGTCAATATTAACTGCATTATTGAGCATTGCGGCATGCCACAAACATGTAATTGAATTTCACCCTTCGCTCTTCATCTTCAACCATCGCTGTCCATTCCAGGCAGACCGCACTGTCCCTGTTTTCCCCTCATCAGTCATCGACGGGTCCTGTTTTCCTTGTTTTCCCCTGCTTTTCCCCCGCCTGCCGCTTTGGGTGGCTGGAAATGGATCCACCTTCATTTGTGGCTTAAATTCAGGGAGCTGGGCCGTTGGGCTGTGGGTTTTATAAATACCAGGCCTCCACAACACGCAGAATTTAATTGCTCATTGCAAATTTGTGCGGTTATAATGCTAAATTTAGAAGGCTTTCTAAGCAGCAAGAGTGGGGAAACTGGTCATCTAAAATGAGGAAAATAAATGGGGAAATACGTAAGAAAGAGGAAAAGTCAGCTCTGCTGTTTAAATATTTTTTAAATATTAATTTTCAGAAAAAATGTTTATAAATGCATAAGTACAACTTTTTGTAAGGATAAACATCATTAATTAATTGCATATTAAAAAAACAAATACAAAGCCCTTTTAAACTTAAATGAATCAATAATACACACCAGGTAACAGGTATTTTAAACATATTATAAAACAATATTTTTATTGGTGTTTTATAAACAGTTTATTTTAAATAACATTTTAAAATATATTTTTTAATTAAGTGTAAAAAATGTATTAATTTAATTGAAATATAGCTTTATTTATTTACTATTTCTACTATACATATTTATATAAAATAATCCAAATTAATTTCAGCCATTTTATCCCCCAGCTTCATCGATTAAATAATTAAAATTTTCCCCATAAAACAATATATGCCGCACATTTTGCCCGCAAAATACTCATCGTTGATTTATTGTTTTGCTGGTTAGTTTTGAGCTGGCTCAATTATGGAAAACGCTTATCAGCGGCAATTGTCGAGGAGAGAGGGCGGCAGAACCTCATTGTTGACTTTGTCATAATGATTGCAACTGCAGTTGTGACAACAATAACCGAGCGCTTGAGCTTTTTGCCATTAAGTCATCAATTAAAATAAATAGAAAATTATAATGAATAAATATTGTAAATTGGTAATGCTCGGCTGTGGTCTTTTTTCTGTATTAATTTATGTTCTCTATTATAGTTTTTGAAAAATGTGTCATTGCCTGACTACCAAGCGAAATTGATAAGCACGTGTTTCGAGTTCAAATTGCGGGGTCAATGAGGAAGTCAGCCGTCAAATTCTATTGTTTCATCTAACGATGCAGCAGCTGCAAATGCAAATGCAAATGCAAGGCAATATTGTTGATAAGACAAATGATTTTTTGCTTAATTAAAATTGATTGCGGTTTAATGTTTTGTACACATTTTAAACCAAATGCTTTTGAATTTTAATGGAAGCTGTACGTTTTGTGAAAATCAAGTGTAAATATTGTAGTATCAGTTGACCATTCTCGTGGTCAAGTGCAGTGCAGAATACACGACTCTATCCAAATAAAAGAGCGATCTGAAGGCAGCCCAACCCAATCCAATTTCAAAGTTAATTAACACATTCCATCCCCCCTCGATGGTATTACTTCCTCCACATTTTCTTTACTCTGCTTGTCCATTTGACAGACTTAATGACTTAATTTTAATTTGCAGCGGCAAATAATCAATTTGAAACTGTTTGTGCAAAGTCTGACGCTTGATGACATGACATGATGTGGACTGGACATCCAGTAGTCCACATGTGTCCACATATCAACGCAGAGAGCAACTCCCGACTTTTTCCGTCTATTTGCAGACAGCTGAAGGCAAAAAAAAAAAAACAAGAAAAGGAGGCTTCGCTGGGAGATCGACCTTTTAAATACCCTGATATTATCTTATAATTTTAAGAAACTATTTGAAAAAACTATTTATTATGATAATAAAAGTGAATACTAAAATCAGGGTGTCATTAAATTACTCAGCGACTATTTTAAATTTTCTTATACGCAATTTTAAAGATTACACGTTAAAAAAAACATCAAAAAAATCAAAACAAGTATCAATTACCAATTACCAGTTGATTTATTAAACCCATAATATTTTAATTAAAATCCTATAAACACCATAGGTTTTTTATGGGGTTTTTACCTAACTAACTTCCAACTTTGTTGTTCGAATTACAATATTCCCAGCAAAGGGTATAAAACGAAGCTGTTTTTAAAAACGAAAATAAAAGAGGCGGGCAGCAGTAACAAATGTTACTCAAGTAAAATGTTTGCTTTTACCCGTTCTAAGTGCAATCAGGGGGAGTGGGATTACAAAGCGGGTTGGGCATTGCGCATGGGTGGCGCATCGGGGAGATGGGGATTGCAGATGTAAGCGGGGGCACCACGCCCCGGGGGCCTAGTGGCGCAACTGTACCCTGATAGCTGATAGCAGGCGTAGGCCTCATCGATAACAACTGAGGCCATTGGACCGACCACTGACAAAGACCTCGATGATGATATTATTGCACCGAAACAAATAGTTAGCATCAAAAAAATTATTAAAAAAAATTGTTCATACAAATTTTAAAAGCATTAATAAAATTAAAATTTCAACAGGTTTGTGTTTTTTTGCACACAAAAAATTAAATATAATTTATAGCTAAATTCTCGATAAAATTATATTTAATTTTTTGTTCACTTCAATAAAATCAGAAAAAAAATCTTTTTGTAGGATTGTACTGTTATTTATTTTCTTCTTTACAAATTTTGAAAGAATGGAGAAAAATTGAAAGGAAATTGAAGAACACCATATATTAAGTCTCAACAGTTTGTTTTATTGTTTGCACACAATATAAGTTTATCGAGAAATTTAAAAAAAATCTTTTCTCTAGGATTGTATTATTAATTATTTTTTCTCTACAAATATTGTAAAGCATTTAAATAAAATGAAAATTAAAATTGAAGAATACCATATTTAAAATTTCAACACAATACAATTTTATCGATAAATTTATATGGTTTATATTTTCTATTTTTTTGGTTTTCTAAAATTTTTCTCAGTGTAACGATGATGATGTCGTAGCCTGGACTGATAACATTTGGCAAATGCAAACGGCAAGCCAAACGCAGGCGCGTATTAAAAATGCCCAAAGAGCATTGGCGAAGGCAAATGCCAATGCCCGTTGTGCGATGTTCCGATATTGGTTCACCATTTGCCTGGCCCGGGTGCAATGGCCGATCTCAGCTGTATGTGCTGTCCGCTGTCCACTGTCCGCGCGGCCAGTGTCCACTGTACGGGTGTCCACTGGCCATTCATTTGGCCGGCAAACATTTGCATTGGCCATTCTCGGTCAATATAGACAGATTTCCATGCAAATTTAATACGCAAACATTTCGGGCCGGGCCCTAGTCAAATTGAAAATCTCATCTGGCCAAAGTGGCTGGAAAGGAGGAGGATTGGGGAGGAGGAAGTAAGCAGGTGGGCCCGGGTAACGGTTGCTATTCGCCCGATTCACCTGCTGTCGCTTGCGCATTTTGAGCTATCGCTGATGCTGCAGCCAATCGGTTAGTCAATCAATTATTGGCTACCCTTCAACTTTTCCACTACCACACGGCTAAAAAAAACTATGGATATTTACATTTTTTAAAAATTATATCAAAGAGAAAGGCGTTTTAAACCCTTCTCTTGTTATTGATGATTTTGATAAGATTATAATTTAATTGAATTTTGATAGAAAATATCATTTTGAAAATTTAAAAATATTTGCTCTAAAAAATGATCAAAAGTACTTGGCTTATCTGCACTTTTTCCCGAAGGCAACATTTTTGTTTTTATACTCTAATCATTTAATCGAAGTAAAAGAGAATTCTAAAAAATATCTTCAAATGGTGCACATTTTCTCCCCGTGCACTTTTTCACCCACCATAATCCCCATTTTTGGCCCCTTCTAATCACGCAGGGCAAAAGCGCGCTGCCAATTTAAAATACAAACAGCTTCAGCCAAAGCTTTGACTTTGGTTCCTCGAATGCATCCGCTTCCGTTGGAAAATCTGTGGGGAGAGAGAGAGAGAGAGGGGAGTTGGGAAATTCCGGGGGCCACAAGTGATTGGCAATGCCCTTGGGCTATTGCCGTGTTAAGTAGGCCTATGGCAATGACTATGGCTTACTGCAAATTTGCCAAACCCCATTTGTGGGCAGAGGAAATGAGCAGAAATTCAGGGTGATGAGGTGGGAAATCATCTATAAATGCGTTGTCTAAATGGGTAGATAACGGTGTGTGTGCTCGGGGACTGATGGAGATTAATGTCAGATTGGCATCGAATTGATTAAGCCTTAGATATACGCTGTAGAGTACTTCTAGATGAATTAATGTAGTTCAAGTAGGTGATTATAATATTAGAAAACCTCTATTTCTAAAACAAAATCAATAGAAATTTAATAAATAAGAAAATATAACGATATAAAAACTTTACATATGAGTATTATTATTTTAAATTTAATGAAAAATTAAATAATAAATAAAAAAATATTCTGCCGAAAACAAGAGCTAACATTAAAATTGTTTGTAGATTAAAAAATTGCTAATATCTGTCTAGAACCTCCATTTTTGGTATGTCTTCCATCTTTATAACAGTCCTTATAACCAATCAGCCATAACTACGGCCATACCATCCTAACCCACCCAGACCAACTGTTAGCCACTTAACTGACTATTAGCCAACTGTTTCCCAAAAACCCTTTCTCCTCCACCGATATCGATACATAACGACCTAAAAATCAATTAACGCGTTTCATTTGGCTCGCATCCTTAACGCGAGTCCTTGCTGCCAACTCAAGCGCTCTCTAGGCGGGCATTTAAATAATGCTTCGTGTGAAAACCGAAAAAAAAAACCCAAAAACCGACTGGCAGAAGGGAACAGCCCCTACTTGACACCAGACGATTGGAACGATCCAGGCCCAAACTTCCGGAGTCCTGCGTCCGCGGCGTACTCCGCAAATTAAATGCAATGACAAATGCACTCCGTCAAATTGAAAAGGGATTTCTCTTATTAATTATGACGCCGCCGCAGCCGCAGAACAGCGAAAGGGTTGATGACAACATGTCAGGGAATGGAAATGGAAATGGTAAGGGTTATGGAATGGGTCTTTTTATTTTCGGTTGGGAATGGGCAAAGGAGCAGGCGGCCAACGACAGCCAACTGTCGATTTTTACTGCAATGCACATTTAAATAATAACTCTGCGGTTGGCCGCAACATGGCCGCTTTTGTTTTCCACATCTCCTTGTGTTTTTTTTCCATTTTTTTATGCATTTTATTAATTTTGTTTTTTTGTTTTTGTAAGGTACTACAATAAATGTCATCGGCTCAGCTGAAAGCGCCTGCGCAAATTGCTTACCCCGAGTTAACTCTTTTATGACCTCGCCTCCTCCTCTTTTTTTTTTGTAAATGAATTCAAATGAATTGTCCAGGGAGGTAAAAGTGTGCAGCATGCAGTCAGCGGTTTGCTAAGTGATTCGTTAAGAGCTAAACGATTTTTTGCATTCATTAGTGGCCTGGTATTAATCGGTTTAGAGCCCAGACTTCGTTTGCAAAAACCCTTATGGCACCCTGGAATTGTTTACTAAAGTTACTTGATTTTATTAGATCCAATATTCCAATTTATAAAAAGTATAAAATATTTTAAAATCAATCTAATATATTTAAGACCATTAAATAATGTTATAGGGTTAATTTTTTATATATACTGACAGTGATTATTTACATATAAAGAAAACCAATTCGATATAAAATAGGTGCAATAGGTGCCGATATGAATATATCATAATTATGATGCAAACATATCAACTTGATATCTAATCATATCAGTTATTTTTGAGGAAATTATAAACATAAAATTTTAAAATCCCAAATTTAATTTTTTTTATACAAATAATGTAACATAAGATAAACTTAATCTTTGTTCATATCAAAATGATATGAATAACTTGATTATTATAAAATATAAAATGTACCTGATCGTTGTCAATTTGTTTTCTGTATAGTATTAGAGAACAACGATTATTTATATACATGCTTTCCAAAAATCTTTATGATTTAAAAATAATTTCTGATCATGTACCTCAAACCCCAGAAGATCTCTCTTTTCTGTTTTCTCTTTTCCCATTTCTAAATTCGACGAAATTTCCACACTTATTATTCTTGAAACTCAAAGAGAATTTATCGGGGAAAAAGTTGTTGGTATAATTGTTCCAATCGCTGCTGCTTTAATGCCACTTGATCTTGTATACACACGCACACACTACCAACATCATTTTATTCGCCACTCCGTCAACATGTCATGTCAAATGTAATTAAGCGATTATAAATTCGAATTTATTTTCGTTTTTCCTCTACTTAGCTGGACCTTGGCTGGTCTGGTAGCCTCTTCGGGCCTCGGGTCTCTGGTCTCCGGTCTGGTGAAAGATGAAAGTCTTTTTTAAGCCACTTTGACAGCATAATTAAAGTCGCCGTCTCCTTCTCACTCTCGCCATATCTTCGAATCGTTTATTCGTATTTGTCGAGGAAAATGCCTTTTGAATAACTAAGTTTCGGAAATTTCTTTTACTCTCAAATTATGCAGATGAGTAAAAGTTGTTTCATAATGAATAACTGGAACTAAAATTGTTGTTGCAGTGGTCATAGACGTTTTATTCTTAATGAAATTTTGGTCCCAGACCGAAGAAAATGTTTCTAAATGTAAATGTGTTGAATGTTTAATGTATATTAATAATATGGAAATAAAAAACAAAAATAAATAAACTGAATTTGTTTTTACTGCACTTTTTTTCCAATAAAAAATACTATAAAAATGTTCGATTTATTTATTATGTATAATTACATTATAATTCATGTTTTCATGCTTTTGATAATTATTCAGCTTTCTTTTTAAACCAATCCATTATAATTAAAATGCCTTCTCTAATTATTTTTTAATGGCCAATATTACATATTTTGTTCAGTGCCAAATTGCTATATTAATGTTCTCGGGTCCCTCCGTTTTCACATCATTTGTCCAAAGAACCCAGCTGCATTTGGCCAAATCGCCTTTAGCCCCTTTAAGCCAAAACCCCATTGAGTCGGTAGCCAAAAGAACATTTTGGTGCCGTGTTTTGGCCACCGGTTTCGTGATCGCTCCTCTGGCCAATTCCAGTGTGTTTGGGTGTCAAATTGATAATCGCGTGAGTTGTTATCACAACATTCGAGGGGAAGGTGGAGAGGCCATTAGCTACCCGTCGGCACGTCGGTGAAAGCCGCTGGCCCGAGGGATAGTGCTGGACAATTCCTTTTCCTTTTCGGGGTTGCTGACCAGGCTTGTAACCCAAATATAATTGTAAGCGAGTGCATTTACCGTTTGCTCGCATAATTTGCTATCGCCCGATGTAAATCGCCATTGAAGCGCACCCTGAAAATGCATTTTACATTCTGCATTCTGCACTTTCTGGTCACAAGTTGAAGGTGCAAACAAGCAGGGGGTTGTCCTTTATATAGGTACATTAAAAATATAAAACTTCAGTTGCTTGCGAGGGGGTTGGAAAGGTGTAGATAAAGTGCAATTACATGCGATTATCATGAAATATGTAGCGAAAATTATGAAATGTATAATTTACAGTTAGCCATCGAACAACAAACTTTGTTTGCCCCGTTTCAGTGTTCCTTGTGTTTGTGTTTGCCATCGTCTTGGGGTGTGTGCCAAACCATAAAAATGTTGTTAAACACACGACGATGCACCGAACTTTGCTCAAGTGAACTAAACTAAACTAAACTGAAGTGAAGTGAACCCAACTGGCGATCGGGGGAAAATGACGAGCGGGCTGTGGAGTGTGGAAAGTGGAAAGTGGCCGTGCGTGTTTGTCGCTTCAGTGTTCGCTGCATAAAAAGTAAACAAAATTGATTTGAAAATTGCACGAGACAGGGCACACACACACAGCACCCATTCTCCGTGGGCTCTAAACGCGACTGCACTCGAAGAAATGGGCTTTCTAAATTGCAAATCACCCAATCGCATTCACGGTGTCCAAACAATCATTAATAAATGATATAATTATTTAAAAAAAGTGTTTTTTCATTTATTCAGTGCATTTATTCAGTAAACTGTATTTGCTATTATATTACACTAGTTTACAGCCAAAATATACCAAGGAGGCTGATGGTAGAGTTCGACCCCTAGCTCACAAAAAAGAAGTAACAAATTTTTTTTGATTAACATTTTTTTTTAAGAATCTATTCAAAAATTTCTTGGGTTATTTTTTCTGATGTAGGGGTCCAGCTCTACCAGAAACTACTATCATTCTTATTGGTTTTTTTTAAATTTTTTTTGTAAACTAGTGTTATTTAAATTTTTTCTTCTGTGTATAAAAATCCTTTTATAATTTTAAAATTCTAAATTTATTTATATAGGGATCTTGTTTTTTTTAAATCTAAAATCTATTTTCCCAAGTGTTTAGTGGAGCACACATAATGACAACGACAGGCGACAACAGCAACAAACAACTTTTGGCAGAGCAACCACCTAAAACTATGAAACATGCGCGAAAATCACTAGTTGCAATTACCCCTGCCGCCTCTCCTCCCTTCCCCCATCCCACTTCTTATTGCCCCGCCCACTTGCCAACTGCATCCCTGTGCGAAGCCCCCCTTGTGAAAAATGTACACTCCGCCCCTGTACCGCCTTGCACTTGGTTTTCCTTCAGATTGTCGCTGCATTTTCCTCGCTGTTTTATGACTCTGTCGTCGCTGGCATGTTGATTTTGGCTTAAATGTTTTGGCTGTTGTAAAAATGTAAAGTAAAGTGCAAATAACGGTGCCCTCAGCCGGCAGCAATCTATCATGTGCTAATAACTGGGTACGCTCCATAAAGCCCCGGTCTTTGCACTATGGGTTCTATACCAAGCATGAACATGGTCACTTAAAAATTGTTTTAAATAATATTTTTACTAATATTCAGTTAAAGAAATTTCCCTTCTAACAAAAGAACAAGATAAATGTATCATTCTGCAATAAAATATTTTTATTTTCAAATTTTCAAAGCTAATGTTTAGATATACTAATAATATTGATGACAAATTTCTCTGCTCAAAATGTCTTATCTAAAAACTAATTTCTTATGATACATTTTCTTATAATTTGTATCTTTTAATATCAGTAAAATGGATTAAATTCTTAGTATTGCTTTCCTACTAAATGACATAAGAAAAACTCATAAATTACAAAATCAAGATCAAAGACCTAAAGAAAAAAACAGATGATCTCAATCATAATAAAATTACTCATAGCTAACGCCTTATCGTGGACCCAATAAAATGCCCAGCAAATGGCTCATCAACTTAATCTTAAGACCACTAAAATAGTCAGCGAATGGGTCATCAAAGAGTCGAGTCTTCAGACACTTTTGAGCTACCTCCTACCTCTCGACCTCTTTCGATCCGTTAATCTGTAGGCGATTCGCAACAATGTTGCACTTTATAGAACGCATCTAAATATAGAAACCCAGTCACAGGGAATGGGGTCCTCTTCTGTCCGCATTGCACTCATTTTATTGATATTTGATAACATTGTCATGCCAGGGGAACTGAAGCCTAGGCCTCGCTTGTCATACGACTTGACTTGGAATTCGATGCGCTAATCGGCTTAAGGGGCAGCCTCGAATTCCCCCCTTGGTGTCCCGTCCCCCACCCCAGAGGCTCGGGACTGCTAAATGGATTTGAGTGTTTTAATTAGCAAGGAAAATGTTGCAAATTGCCGGGGCATTCGCCAAGCTGCAAATGTTCGACGACAGTTTAATGGTCGACCCGTACAGTTTCAAGTTTCCAGTTTAGCTGGAAAAACTCATTTGAGACATTTTTTGGCAGCCAAGTACCCCCGTCTCTCACCGATTTTTTAATGCATTCTCCTTTTGGCATTGGCCTGGCAAATAAATCAAGTTTATGCTCTGGCAAAGTACAAATACAAAAATAAAAACTATTTTAAAATACGAGAAAAATGTTTGGGTATAAAAGCAGCAGCATTTATGGACGGCAGACAGCAATGACCTCTGCCAAATAAATCATGTTGATTATTATAAATTCGTTTAAAAAAATATTTAGTCGAGCTATGTTTGCCGTTCGTTATCAACAGCTGCAAGTGGCACGTTTCATATTCACATTTGTTATTTAGTTTTTGCTTAATATTTTTTTATTCGAATTTTGCGCAATATTGTATATGCATCATCAAGAATTGAGTATGTATTCTATATACGTGACATTCCCGAGAAAAGTAAGGGGTAACAGCTGCAGTCGATGGAAAGAAATACGTTTTAAAACTATTAAAATTCAATGGAGAAGGTGGCTACTTAAAATATTAAGAAAAATAAATATTTTATACTATTTTAAAATATTTCGGGTGGCTTTGAAACCCCTGAGATTCATGAGCAACACTAACTTAATTATTAAATGTCACAACTAAAAATAATAAAACCACAAAACATAAGAAGGTATGTTTCAAAACTATAAAACACCAAGAAATTAATTTCTTGAATTTTGTAAAAGTTTTATTGTTTATAGAAAGCGAATATTAATTTTGAAATACTTAATACTTAATTTAATTATAAGATAATATTCTATATTTCTGGACTTTTTGTATAATTAATAAGAAAATTAATTTATCTTTAATATTCGTGTTTTTCAATTAAAAAGGTGCATAATTAACTAGAATAATTATAAAATATACTATCGATCTTAATAATACATAATATCTAATTAATAGAACTAAATAATATTTATTTATTTTATTTATTTATTTAATATTTTAAAATGTTTTTTTTTAGCATTTCTAATTTTTTCTTTTCGTTTTTTTTTAGATACCCATTATTTATCTGCCATATTTAATTTTGCATCTTCAAATACATGTATTTTTATTCGCATATTGTGTGTCAAATAATTTGAACCTGACCTTGATGATTTCAGCGTCTCATTTGTAGTTAGCTTGTAAAATGGTCTATTAAATACACATTATAAACCCATACCAGCATGTTGATATGTTTTTGCGGGGGCTGCCTGAAAAGTTTGCCAAATGTAGCCAAGGCGAATGCCTTGAACTCGCCAAACCAACCAAAAAAAAGAAGCTCGGCGAAAAAAATGAGTGACTAATTTTTGGCCTAATGATTGATGGCAGTTGCTCTCCGTTTTATTCATTTTTTCCCTATGTTGATTAAGCTTAAAAATACAACAAATTAAGGAAACTTTTTTGAGCTATTTTCAACGTTTTTATTAGTTACGCAGAGATCTAGTCCGCATATATTTTTCGATTCTGCGATTCTGTGCGATCATGTCAAGGTATCTCATCCTCATTATGCACACACACCGCCATAAATCATAATTGTTTGAATCTTAAATAGTTGTCAGTCAGCTGGCAGCGTCATAATTTATAATCAATTTGCCTTTCAAAAAATATAAATCCAGCAGCGGCAGCAAATATAACTCTCTTGTCGCCGCTGTGTGAATAAATATATGTATTTATTAAAATCGTTTTATTTTATTTCGTACAGGTCGCGTATATGTGTTTTTTCCTTTCCGCTGTCTTTATAGACATTCAATGAATAATGTTTTCGTTTGTTGGCGAATTTATTTCGCCGTTTTTTCTTGTTGCTATTTTGTTTGTTGTTTTCCACAGCCATATTTCTTGCCCGCTAAATTTTGTTGAATTGCTCATTTTGTTGACATGTTGTTTCCAAGCGCCTTGGCGAAGTGATTTAGTGCGTTCATATGCCAAATCTTCCGGTTATATATTGGCTAAGGTGGGACGATAAAGAAAAGGAGGTTAGAGACCCAATAAGAAAAATGTTTAGAGCTCCATAAAGCTTCGATTTCTGTGATATAAATGAGGGGCCATATCGTTTTTTTAATATATTTTGATAAGAAAATCGGGGATTCCCTTTAAAACAAAGTGTTTTTTGATTCTATCTATAATTAATTAGGGGTCTTGCCAATCCTGATTTGTTTATTGAATTTTTCAACAATTTAATTTCCATATATGAAAAACCGTTCCCATGAAAATAAATTAAAATTGGTTAAGAATTTTAATTGTATAATTGTCCTCCTTAAATTAAAAGTATTTCCAAGGCAAGCCAAGTTTTTTAACCCACCTAAAATGTACCTTATTTATCCAAAGATCATTAAACTCAGATGAGTTCCCCTCATACTTTTCAGCTTCTCTGTTACTAGGGCGCTGACGGCACAGTGCCTGCCAAAATTAGCCAACAGCAGTAATAAATTAACCAAATGGAAAAAAATTGGCCAAAAAGCACGAATTAATTTCTTTTTTTGAAATATCTTTTTTAGTAGGGAAATGAAATGTCTTTATATCAAATGTCGAGTGTTATCTGATTGAACAATTAATTAGTATGGATTTTGCGGGTTTGCTTACTCAGCGCCTCCTTAGTCACATTTATGGCTTGCGTTGGCTTTATTTTGGCAGATATTTTAGCATAGATAAGGATCTGCCAGCCACAAAAATAAAATAAAGAAACTCGAAATTAATTCAACGTTTAAATTGAAATCGTGAACATTTTTTATGACAATTTGTTTTCGAGGTGCGACAGACGGTACTATGTCATCGACAGAACTTTCCCAGAGACACGTGTGTTTGGCCAATCGGCAGACTAACAATAATCAAAGTTCGAAAATCGAAAAACGAAAACTCAAAACTGGAAACATTAAAGCATTGAAATATCTGTGTATAACCGTTTCCTCGACTCCGCTAAGTGGTCCGGCAACTTGTCAGCGTGATAACAAATTCAATAAAATCAAATTAAATACTCAACAAAAATGCTAATCACCGCCAGAGCTTCCCCCGCCTCTTAAATATTTGAAAAGGAGAAATTGTCGAGATGATATGGGTGTTATTTCTCTCCTCCTTGCAGTGGTAAAAATATGGTTGAAAAAATAATTATGCGGAGGAATAAACAAGAAACTTGGTAGTAGGCGCAAAATAAAACGAACAAAAAATACCAAAATTTAGTTAGGTGTGGCATTCAAATGGTTCGACGCCTCTCAAAGTGACGCGGCCCCAGGTTGTTGTTCTTGTTTTTTCTTTTTATTTTTATTTTATTTTTTTTTGTAGTTTTCGATTTTGTTGCTGCTTGGCTGATTTCCCCCTAAGGTCTCCGTCGCAGACTCAGACTTCAACTTAAGGAAAGACTTGGATTATGAACGACTGAAATATGCAAATTTATCTACAAAGTCTCCACATATGAACTTCCACACACACTCTTTATAAATATATATATATACATATATTTGTATAAATTTATACAGCATTTTGTTGCTGCTATATTTTTCACTCATATATATATTTTTCTTGAATTTGCATAAAAAGGGTTTGAGTAGCTGAAGATTAACAAGCAACGACAACAACTATAGAGTGTGAGATTGGGATGACGGTGCTGTCGGATGACCAAGCCTCTGTCATGGGGTCACCATTAACTTATCTGTACAAAAAAAAACATACAGAGAATAAAATAATTTAATGAAAGTATTAATTATTAATGGAAATATTAATTATACAGCAACCAAAAGAGATAAGAACCGCATATGTTTAAAATGTGATTAACGATTTAAGCTTCAAATAAGTAAAACCACTATATTTCTACATTATAAATACAACTAATTAAAGTTTTAAGAGGGTGCTGTCACTAATACGATAATTTTAAATGATCTCATTTATTTATATTTCAGACTTCTGTTTCTGTATTCTGCTTATAATTGTGTTCCTGGCTGACACATTTTTAAAGTTAAATATAATATAATTATTTAACTTATCACAAGGAATTTTCTAGCACTTGAAATTAATTTGAAAAGTACTATAAATAGAGCGGTTTGTTTGGGCAAGTTTATTTATATGTAGTTCTTATCAACATGTTTTTTAGTTTAAATAAAAAGGGAATTTTAATGAGAATTTACCAAAGTCAACAGTTTAAAATAAATAATAATGTTAGGAATGTTAAAGAAAACAGGTTAATGGTCCAATTTAATAAAAAATAACCCTTTTTTGGAAATGTGGAAACATGAAATTAAAAAAGAAAAACTATAAAAATGCAGTGTAAATATAATCCACATTTACAGTGTTTTCCTTTCCCGTACTCCTATATCTTTACATTATAACTAATCC
The DNA here is from genome assembly GCA_037075285.1 of Drosophila lutescens. Lineage (NCBI taxonomy): Eukaryota > Metazoa > Arthropoda > Insecta > Diptera > Drosophilidae > Drosophila > Drosophila lutescens. The sequence goes on from JBAMCF010000184.1 coordinate 25,334, forward strand.
CCCCAACAGCCATTGAATTATCTAATTTATGCAAATGCCATTATGGATATTACCTTACAGATTGCAGATTACGGCGATCGTTTACTTATCTAAATGCCATTTGACAAGATGCAGGAGCGGGATCCATTTGCTGACGCAGTTACTTGTACTCAGAATATCTCGATGGCAATGGGAAAATCTTGCGGGAAAAGGGGTCTAAAATCTACACCTGTTGCCAGCAGTGCGTTTGACGTAGGAAGCAGAACTTTACTTCCTGGTTTCGCTCGTCGTTCGTTCTTCTGGGTTCATTGGCATTTGAGCATTTGAGTCACATGTGGCTCACGTCCTGTGTCCTGTGCATCCGCACCTCCCCTCTAGAACCTCCGGTTCCTTGGGTTCCTCGACTAAGCCTGTCATCTGGGCTCTTTATTTCATTTTTTTTTTAGCCGAAGCCAAAGACAAAAGACGTTTGAGGTTGATGACACCCAGTGGCGGCTAAAAAAAAACAGCGAAGCCCATAGAGGTTGGCTTTTACAGTTGCTTGAACTAGTTCTGCCTCCCTCTTGCGCCGCTCCCTCTCACTCCCTCGCATTGCGTTTAAGGCACGTGGCCAGAACCAACAGAACTTTGAAAAAAGGGGCGCAACTTTTTCGGCCAACTGGCTGGATTGCATAAGAGCCACTGGACCTTCTACACTGAGACCATTTTTTTAATAGTTTTGGAAATATATCTTTAATAGTTTTTTGTTGGCTTAAATGTTATTTGACTAAAGGACACTAGTGTATGAAATGTAATTGGAAATTTTTGCTTATTTTTTGGATTGCAATTAATTCTTTTATTACTATTTAATTTGTTGGTATTTTTTAAATGCAATTTTAACTTTTAAATTTTTCTGTTAAATTAAATAAATGAATAAAATAATAAGGTTCGCCATATAAATTCAGATGAAATGTTTGGGAATTGACTCACTGCTTTTAAATCTAAGGATTTTTAGAGTATGATTTGAAAACGGTCTTTTATGTTTCGTTTTAATAGATAAAATATCTATCTACTATAACTTTATGACTCCCACAAATTTCCATGTTTTTTTTTTTTGATAATATAATTTGGAGCGTTTGATTTTTTATATCGTAAAAATTGTGACACTCTAGTTTTAGTGTAAGCTGGCAGCTGGCCAGGTTTACTCTGTTGTCGGCCGTTTTGTTGGCAAATCATAAAAATATTTATGTAAATTAATCATTTAAACGCAATGGGATGGACCCTGCTTGGCTAGCTGGCTGCTGCTGCTTGTTCATGCTCCACACGCGCTCACTTTGCTAAAATTCATCGGCTACACTGCCCAACAAAATACAAATTATGGCCGGCGGGATTAGCATAAATTGTGTGTTGGTTCGCTCGTTTTCAGACCGATCGATGCCGATGCCCATAAGCATACGCATATATAGTCGTGGCTTTTGGACACGGCCGTGTTTTTATTTTCTGGCCTGTCGTCGTCAGTTTGGCTGCCAATCCAATCCAATCGATCGGGCATAGGTATAGGTATAGGTAGATCGAGCATAGATCGCTTATATGGTCGCTATATGGTCGACTGATAAGCCCCGCTTTTGGCATGCCAAACATGGCCGCGCTCGCACGAAATTCCAACTCATATTTATGTCAAAATCCATCAAAGCTTATGTCGCCGCACAATCCGTTAGGGGCAATGCCAATCCAGCGTATCTAGTTGGAAATCGGCTTTTGGCTTTTGGCTTTTCGTTTTCAGTTTTCAGTTTAAAGATATTTTTTTTTCAAGTTTTCGGTGCCCGAACAATGCTACGCAAATCCGACAGTGAAATAATGTGGGGACACCGGCGATAACTCAAATAAATAAGAGTCACAAAATCAGAAGAAAAAGAAAAAATAAAGAGATACAGATACAAAGTCACACACTCTGTATCGGTAAGCCGCACACAATGTTGAATACTCCGCTGCTGAATGTTAAATTCAAAATTAATACATTTCAATGAATAACAAATGATCTAAATGATTTGTTTAGATCGTTCTACCGCTCGCAGATCGGACGTCAGTGAAATACGGGTAGTATGTGGGTTGACCGGCCAACGAAACAAGTTTCGAGCCGAGCTTAAATCGTGGCCCAGCATTTCCTGCTGCTGCCATTAAGTGTATGGTGGAATTATATTCCACTTTTTCCAACCTCTATACACTGAAAAATTAAACAGGCTGAAGCGGAAAGGGTTTTATACAGCGCGAAAAATAAATTAGAGTACTCATCTCTAAACAAAAATTGTGTACCAAAATAATCACTCATTTTCAACCGAAACTAGTATTTTTAAGAAAAAGAGAAAATGAATATTGAAGACCTTGATTTCATTCCAGATTTTTAACTACAGAATTACGCTGAGGAGCTAAGTCAAATACAGAATTTGACATTGAAGCCTTTATTATGTTTTTTATATTTATTTTAGTCAATTCAAAACAATATACCATTACAAAAACGGAGATACTCTATCCTAAATATTTTAACAAAAAACAAAAAAACATATTCGGAAACTCAAAATTTCAGCAAGCTTCCATAAAATATAGGCAACGAAATACAAAAATACCCATTAAAAGTTATAATATATAATATATAATAATTTTTTTCTTTCTTTGGTTTTTGATTGAAATAAGTATCTGTGGAACTGTGTACTGTGGAAATTATTGTTTTTAACGATGAGAGAAGTCTGTTATTGGAGTTGGCTAATTAAAATCAGCGTTCTATCTTCAAAATAATTCTACAAAATATTTGAAAAGTGCCCCGGCAATCTGTAGCTGAGTCAACTTCCGACGTGACAACAGTCAGTCAGCCAGTCGAGCTGCCCCGAGCGATCTCGAAGCCGCAACTAAACTTAATCGATTGAAAATTGATTCTTGTAAATAATTTCAGTTGACGTCAGCGTTAATTACATGAGGGGAATAAAATGCACAAATCTTTTGCACGACTCTCTCTCTCGAGCTGAATCACTCGAATGCACGTGGCTGATTTATTACATATCCATGTGGCCATATAGCTACATATATGGCTAAATGGTTATAGCCCACCTCCTCCACGGAATAAAGGGGAATTGCAGGCCCGAACCTTTCGGCCCATTAGCCCAGCCTTGACCGCCGGCGATGTCGGGTTCGAGTTGACAGACTGACTAGAGATAGTCGTATATACACATATCTGTGGCGGCACAGTGCTCGCCCCCAGATAATTAGCATATTTTGCGCCGATATGGGTCAGCCTTAGCTGTGCCTTACTGTGTTCGCTCTGAAAACTGGGTTGGGCCGTCAAACAAAGCTCTTTTTAAGTCGGGGGTGGGTGGAAGGGAATCGCCACTCGAATCGAACAACTTAAACTGAACGATAAATTCGCCTAGAGAGGAGTACATTAAATAGTAGATTTTTATGTGCAATGAATACAAATTTGGCACTTTAGCTTTGGATTTCTCTTTCCGTTGTACTAGTTCACAATTAAAGCAAAGGTAAGGAATTTATGTTATAAATATATTTTCAACATATAAAAGGGGGAAATTCTTTTACAAGTTTTTTATTAAAAAAGTTCCCATTCTAGTTGCATTGAAAGAACAATTATTTCTCATTTTTTAATCTCATTAAAAAAATTTTAATTTGTATAGAATGCATTTTAGGAAACTCTAGAAGGGCCCAATGATAAACGTTGTATAATATACTGATAAAACCAAAAATTCTTTGCCTGTTAATTTGTATTGTCTCTCCGTTTTATCAAACATCTTCAAGACTTTTTTTGTTATTGAAATAAACAACTAGCTTTGTTTTTCAAGATTAATGTTCAAGAGGAGAACAATAAATATAAAACTATTAAGAGTCCGTTAAGTCTTTTAGTATTGTTAAGGTGATCATTTTAGTTTTGTTTTTTTTATTATTATATTTTCTTTAGCACTATAATATCACGTTTAAAATCAATTTCACTTCAATAATTTCAAAGATTTATTTCGAATTTCAGTAAAAAATAATTGTAAAATATTTAAAATAGGAAAATGCTGTTACCGGTCAGTTAAGAAGGTTACTATCCATGATCTGAGCTTTTCTGTGGATTACTGGAGTAGTTACTACGTGTTTTCTCCCCGAGTTAGTCAGCAGTTTGGGTCGTGTCAATGCGATTGGCATTTAACGAGCTTCACTGCTTATAGGGTTAACATTTTGGCATAAGTACACACCCAGTTTCTGTTTTTCCTTCATGTATTTTACTACGTTTTTTTTTAGTATTTCCACCAGCACATATATCTGTGTCGCCCATCTCTGCTCTGGTCCCAACTATCCAACTATCCCGGGCTATCTATCTAACTATTGTGAGTACTTGTCATTTAGTTTACTATTTACTGTCACGCTTTTGAGTGCCCCCTCGAATGGAAATGGGAATGGGAATGGGTCTGCGGCCGAAGGGGCTTGGTTAACTGGGAAGGGCCGTCCGAGAGATATAGAGGAGTGTAGGGAGTTCGAGAGGACGGTGACGGAGATGGAGACTGACCTGCGATAAAGCTAAGCCCAGTTGTTTGGCCAGTGAATCAGTAAGTTAAGTAAGCTTATGATAAAATTGAATAAAAATCCATTAGCTTTTCATTAATATTCCAATAATGCAATGCGGTTTGTTTTCAGAAACATATAGAATCATTGGTAAAATTATTTTATTTCAAAAATTTCGTATGACAACCGAACAATTTATAAATATTTTACAAAGTATTTTAAATATTACTTACTACATAGTAAAAATATATTTAAATATATATATATTTTTTTCATTTGAATTATTATATATTTTCAACTATAAAAATAATTTCAAAACATCCTTTTTTAGAACATCTTTTAAATAATTATTATACATAAAAATACAAAATGACAATAACTTTTTTAAAAATTTAAAATTAAAAATTGCATTATTGATAAATGTGCTATCTTACTTTTAAATGTCAAAACAAATAATATTTAAATTTTTTAACTTAGAGACTATTTTTTTATTAATTAACTAATGCTACTGTTTTCTTAAATTTTCACTTCGCCAGCTTGAAAATTATTATTCCCCTGCCAATTGCGGCTCCATTCTGCCGATGTTTGGCAAACATCAGGCGGCTGTGAAGTGGACCCGGTCACCACCTTCCGTTGGCCAACACCAGTTCCTCCTCCACTGCTCCCGGTCCTCCAGCTGCTGTCCTATATGTCCGTTCCAGTTGTCCAATGTCCAATGTCCAGCGATGTCGGTAGTCTGGCGACAAAAACGGCGCGTCAAAAGCAAACATTTTGCGCGGCACAGTTTTGATTTATGAGCTGAAATTAAATTAACTGCTGCAACAGCAGTGCAGAAGTGAAGGAATTTAAAGCGTTGAAATCAACAGCGCAATGCTGCCTGGTCCGCCATCCTTTTGGCCAACTGACAGTGGCAAATATGCTGCGAAAATTGCGAAAGCAACAAGGAAGCCGTTTGCTCGTTCCATTCCCATTTTGCACGATAAAGCAAATATATATATATTTTATTTTATTTTATTTTATTCTCCCTCCTCCATTTTTTTTGTATTCGAGTTGATAAAATTATCATTGTGGCCTTTTGGTGTGTCATTGCAAATTGTGTGTGTTGGCGTTATTATTTTTTATTTCCCTGCTTATCGGGCATAGCGAAAAAAAAATAAATATAATAAAAATGGCAAGCATTTCTCCTATCAGCTCGGTTGAGTTTGGTCAGTCATATCTTTTTTTTGCAGTCATATCGAGTGAAATGATTTTTGTACATGGATCTGAACTTTGTAAAATTCTTAAAAAAAATAGTAGAAAGTAAACTTTCCTGGGAAGTATTTATATATTCCTTTCAGAGTTTTTCAGTGATATTCTCATACGATTTTAATGCTTTTTCGTTACCCTATCTAAACCCCTACTAATGCAGCTGCAATCTTCTCCTTCATTCACTTCTCAAATTACAATTAAGCAATTCTCCCCGTACTAACCAATCAACAACAAACAATTTCCATTAGCCGGGAGACAACTTTGGCAATTAGCAAATCCAAAGTGGAAGCCATTTAGCCGGCGAAAGAGAGGGATATAAGTATATGTAGAGCGGGACAGAGCATCGTTATCTGTACTTGGAAATTAATTGAAATTAGAAATAATGCTTGTTAATTTATGACAAGTTCTTTCAAGTGGCTGGGATCAGCCGCACCTAGATCACCCTTTTACTGGGGTATTAGTCATTCGGAATTGCTTTACCATATCTTATCGAAAGCTGTATTTTAGTGCTCTTAAATGTTTCTGAATGCTTTGCATTTTTTTTAATGTAGGTTTAGAATGTTTTTTACAAAGGTAAATTATTATTTTCTAATTTTAAATAAAAGTTTTACTATAAACTTTGGAGATATTTTCAGTTATTTGGCTATAATAAACATATCCAAACTTTACAAATGGACAAGTCACCATCTCTGAGTTAAAAAGATATTTTATTTCAGAACTTTTCCATATTTTTAAATCAGAACCATATTCCATGTTCAAACCAAATGTTCTAAAACCCTGTTAAATAATTTTTTTCAAATTTATATTTTATTATTAAAGAAATAATACTTTATTTACTTTTCTTACCAACCAAAAACAAAGGTTGTGCCGTTTCTCTAGATTGTCAATTGGCACTTTCCTGGATAACTTTTGATTACGGTCTTGCATTAAACTATTATAATAGATTTCGGGTAAACATCACTACTGAGATCGAAATTCTCAGCATAATCATGACCAATAATAATAACTCTTACTTTCCCATCGTTTGCAGCGTTTCTCCAGCGATTTCTCATCGTTTAAAAACGCACTTTGGGTTTGTTTTCGTCTTGCTTTTTGGGATTTTTGCATTTACTTTGTTGTTTTTTGGTCTTCCAAGAGCACGGTATGAAGTTCCTACGAGTTTATAATGAACGTAGGAACTCTATACCTCGCTGATGGCAAAAACCAGGTAAAAAATATCTTGGCAGCGTTTCCCTTTTGCTTTTTCACAAAACTCGAACCGTAAAGAGGCGAACAACAACTCACATACCAGCTTACAAAAATTCCAACTCTTTTTTCTGTAGTATTTCAGTTGTTGTGTTCTGCTGATGGGATTCTCTTCATGGGATTTGTGCTGGGGGAATTTCTAGCTTGATGATGATGACGACGACGGTTATACGAGGTTATATATGGTCCTCCGTCGTTTCTCGCTTGGCAGCTTTTTCAGTGTTGTTTTTTTAGGGTTTGGTGTTTTTTTTTTTTTTGCTGAATCAACTTTTTGTTAGATTGAATTTAAATAATTTTCAAATCATTATTAATAATCTGGAAGTGTGTGTGTCGGGTTTTATATTAGTTAAAAATAGAATTGTTGCGTTATTCAAAATATGATTTTTGATTGCTGTGGAAAGTTTTTGGGTAATTTCCAGGAAGTGTATGCAAAGTGGAATGTTTGTTTGAGTTTTAAGAATGTTTTTTGAATTTTGGGATATGAAGAGGAAATTGGCTTCAAATTTTCATGTTTTTTAAAAAAGTTTCAGAAGGAAGTTACGCAAATATAATTTTGTTTTCTTACTAAAACAGGATACTTATTATCTTTGAAGTCTATTTCTTTGGATACATTCAAAGGAATCAATTGTGTCAAATAATGCAGATTATGTATGTTTTGTTTTAAATATTTTTTTTTATTTCAGCGGAAGTTTCCAAAGGAATTTTAGTTATGTTTTTGGGTGTGATAAGCTTCCAAATTCTTTTTTTTTTTGGTTCTAAAATTTATGTTTGTGTTTATCTGGTTTTTGCTTATACATGTTTTTTAATATTGTTATTTTTAATCCCGTTATCTTACGAAAATATTTGTTTTATTTTGTTAAAAGTATTTTGACATTTCTCGGTTTACATTTTTCTATATTTGTATATGTATTATTCCGAATACATTATATTTTTATTTGTGGTTTATTTTCTGTTTAATCTTAATTCATTTTTATTTATGTTCCAAACTCATATTTAGTAACATTGAATGTTTATATTCCGACTTCGATTTTAAATGCATTAACTTTCTTTTTAGTTCGCCAAAATGATTCAACGTTTTTTTATATTTAATTGTTTCATTTATTCAGCTTGTTATTTTCATAGACTTATTCTTTCCTTGTATTCTTCTTCAACACTTTCAAATTGTTTTTCCAATTTTTACGAATTTTTCGTCAAGTCACGCGAATGCGAAAACACGAAGCGATTTGCGAGCGATTGATGCGCGACTTTGGAGCTCCGAAACCTAACTGAAAAAAACGCAGCGAAGTCGCGCAGAAAATAACTCGAAATGCGGCGATGTTCGACGTCGACGCCGGCAGCGGCAGCGACTGCGGCCGAGACGGCCGGCAGCGACGCCGACGGCGGCAGAGCGGAGGTTTTTGATCGCGCGACTTTAAACGCGCGCAGAAACTTCGGCCAAAGTCGCGCGCAGCTATGGAGTAATTTGTTGAAGTGTGTGAGGTTTCTGTTGCAGTGTACTCGTATTTTACTCTCTGTGTATGTATTTTTTGTCTTAGTGTGGGTATTGCAGTCGCTGCTGGCGGCGGCGTCGACCGAGGCTTATCGCTATCAATCGATAATCGCCAGATTAGAAAACGCGTCGACGTTCACTTGTGCACGTAAGCAGCGCTACAAGTGCAGCACACACACACACACAGATATAAACGACTGTATCTGACCGATCAAGTAATTCCAGTTTTTGCGTATTCTTAAACGGATTGTTTTATCTTTTGTGCCGCAAAAAACATGATTTGTAAATGGGTTTTTAAGGAAACAACCAAAGGTTCTTATTAATTTTCGAAAAAGAAATTGTTCTGATAAATTTCGTATTTTTTTAAATATAAAAAGTATCGCTTGAATTTTATCCGCGTTTTTCAACTTCAACCTCGTTTGTTTAGAATCGCTTGGCGACTAAAACAGCAGACTGAAAAGCACGCGGTTTCGTGGTTGGCTGCTGTCGACGTCGCTGCCGTGGTGGGTTTCTTTGGTGGTGGTTTTCCAAAGGTGATGGGTGGTGAATTGCCCACTTGTGGCGGCTGCATTCACCCACACATGCAAACACACCGAATGCATATTCGTGTCGCTTTGTAGCCGTGCCGCTTTGTAGCCCAACATGACGCAAGCAGCGGTGAAAGCCGCTCTGCCGACCCGACGCCGACGTCGACGTCGCTGCTTGCTGCGTGGGCGCCGCACGCGTTTTCAACTCAATTAATATCACAAGAAAAAAACAACAAAATAAATAAATAGGAAAAAAGCGTCTTTTAATTAAAGAAACAATTAAAAAGTTTTGAGCCAAAAAAGGCATGCACCGTAAAAAAATCTAATTTAAGGGGCATTTCAAGGCCAAACGGCAGAACAACAACACAAAACAAGATAAGAAGGTAGCTTCGACAATATCGATATTTTTATACGCTTGCCAATCATTTCAAAAATTAAACATTAATTGTAATTGAAAATTATTAAAATTAAAGTTTAAAATTTAACAAAATACTTTTAAGTATTTTTTATTTTTTCGTCAATTTTCCTTGATTTGTGTGGCACTTTTATATAAAAGTCGTCTGATTTTTTAGAAATTATGTTAAAAATTCTAAAATTTAAAAAAAAAAATCCTGACTGATATTATAATACTCTCTTTAAGGGTATAAAAAGCAGCAACAAACAACGGAGTTCGATGATCTGTTTACGATTGTTTTTGCTTGGCGTCGTCATCGCTTGTTGTTGTTGCTGTTTCTTGTTGTTATTGTTGGTCGTTGCCTTCGCTGGAAAAAGCAGCCACAAAAAACACAGCTAAGGGCAAAATATTGAGAGCCTTCACAAGATTTTGATACTAAATTAAAGAGTATTGTAAAATATTTAAGACCTATTTTTAACTGATTTGTAACTTTGTTCTTCAATTTTCCACATTTTTAAAAAGTGAAAATATCATGGTTTTAATCATGTAACTAATTTTAAAAGTTGTTTTCAGAACTTTACTAATTACTGTTGTAATTCTGTTTTGAAGAACTATCGTTAAGCTAGATTAAGAATACAATTCTTCGGAACAAAGTTATTTTTCCATTCATAAAAAAAGTACAAAAGCATGAGTCAAGAAAACTTTTAGAACTTTACTACTTATTTCCGCCCACTGTGCAGTCGACGTCGCAGTCGCCGTGCGTATGTACAGTAGCTTGGCCTCAAGTGTATTTTCACAGATATTTATCTAGATACGCGCGACGAGCGCGCTTTTTTGTTTTTTGTAGTCCTCCTTGTCGTTGTTGTTGCTTTTCGTATTTACCGTAAAAGTAAACAAGCTATATCCAACAACAACAACACAAGCAACTCGCACACGACTTTTTGAAGTGCCCACAACAAAAGCAAGAAAAGCTATGGCAAATAAAGATCTACAATAGGCGAACTCTTCGTCATCGCGGCAAACGTCCATTTATGATTAGAATATTTCGTATAGAGAGTATCTAGAGGGTATTGTAACTTTTTATCCGAAGTTTACAACGCGTTGAAAGATGTATTTTCAATCTTTGATAGTATAATTTCGTATGATCAGTTAGAAATACATACAATTCTACAATTCTAGATATTTTTAAAAATATTTGAAATCCAGATGATTATATACGAGTCAGGCCACTTTGACTTATGTATATTCAGGTATACACTTTTGTATTTTACCTAGGGTATATTGAATTCGTATTTCTTCTAAGCGAATTACCCCTCGAGATTGTGGATTTTTTGGTTCGTCGTTGAATTATTTTTGGCGCCCTTTTTGGCTTTTATTTTCAGCTGGCTATATCTGTTTTTTTCGCATGTTTTTTTTATAGCTCGGCCGTGTGATTAACACCTGAAAACGGGCTCTTTCATTATCAATTTCTGGCACGTGTTAAGTGCAACAACTGCAAGGTCAAAAATCGCCAGAGAAATGAATTTCGATCGTAAACAATCGTAAAAATGCAAGAGTTTCGGGGGCTTTTGTTGCTTTCCGCTTGAAAAAAGCGTAATAAAATGTTAACAATAGAGAGAGCGAAACAACAACCTGTTTCCAAGCCAGACTTTTGTTATTTTTCGTATTATGTATTTGTGTTTTTTTTTCCGTTTGCCATTTTCGCTTGGTTGCGTTGCGTTTTTGAAGGTCAACTTTTGGCTTTATTCCACTTTTTTTCCCTGGCTGTTTAATGAGCTCGAAAGAGTTGATTTTGATGTTTAACGGATCTGCCTGAAAATCTTCCGCACTTGCGTGTAGTTCGTATGTTCCTCAAAAACCCGAACCAAAGTACAAAAACATGTCCGACAAATGTTGGACAAGCAATTTTGGCGGTCAGAACAAACACGCCACGAAAAATTAGTGAGAGGGGGAAAATACAGAAAATTCATAAGAAAAATGTGTCAAAGCCGGCAAAGCCGAAAAAATAAAGACAAAGACAAATGCGGCATGTCTTGGGGTACATGAGCAGCGATTAGCGACAATTTCTGTCCAGTCATAGCTTGATAAAATGGGATAGAGATACGCACAGCAGAGGTTAAAATAGTAGTCTTTTTTTTATGAAAATTTCTGTGTAAAAAATATTTTTTATGTTATTAATAAAAGTATGGTAAAAAACATGTTTTCAATCGTAATATTTTTTTAAAATTTATTTTCAATACTTTTCGGAACACTACTACTATTTCAACCTCAATTGTGAACATAGAGATGGGCAGCTGAAAGATGCGATGATGCAATCGCATTTAATTAACAAGCGAAGAAAGAACTTTGCTTTGTGGCAGGTTCTCTTGACCAAAACCAAAAAAAAATGTTAAATGGACAGAAAAAAACTACGAAATCCAAACGAGAGATGAACATAAATTTCAAATTTATGACTGCCACTTGAGCACAAACACACAGACGGCCAAGAGAAACGTATTGGACACCTTGACAGGGCCCCTAGATTTATGAGAGGCCCATACAATTCATACATCAACAGCTCTTTTCATAATCTCCCCACAGAATTGTATTTCTTTTTATTTCTTTTATATTTCCCATTCGATAATAGAAGTAGGAAAATATTATAATTTCCCTTCGTTCCATTGAAATAAATCTTTTTGGGGGCACTGCGTAGGCGCAGCAACACACACACACATCATTTAGGCCACGCCCTGTTTTTTGTTTTTTTTTTTTACATTTTTGAGGTTCATCCAAGAGCCTCATGAATTTCAATGAAATTTATGACAATAAATCAGCTGGGCCTAAACTAAAAACGAACCCAAAGTCTAACCAAATTTTTCAAATTTGTTTTTTGGCAACTCATTGGCAATCCAAAAAAGGTTTGTAACACTTAACAAAAAACATTTAGAAAGGGATATTTAGTTTCTGATAAAATGCCTTTACCAGTCATAAAAACGATTAACTAATAATGTGACCATATGTGTTTTAAAAAAATGTAAATATTTACAACCTACAAAAAAGAGTTCTTTCTGTTTTCATGAATATATCCATTCCAAAGTTTTTTTTCAAGTGTATTCTTCGAGCGACAGAGAAAGGTAGAGTCTGGAAAATTTGCCAATGCTTCTTATCTCGCTCATTCACACACCGATCTGTGTCAGCAGACAAACTTTTTTTTCGGGCAAAAAGTTTGTGGCACACTTTTCCGCAGCACTTTTTCCTTTTTCCTACTTTTTTTTTGTATTTTTTGGGGGTGCCGCAAGGCGACGCCTACAATCGTGTGTGAGTGTGTGTGTGCGAAGGACAAACATGGCTGTCAAACGCCTGAAGTCCTGGCCAAGAACCAAGAAAACCACCACAGACACACATGAGTGGAAAGTTATGAACTACCCAGGGAAAAAGGCAACAGAAATTGTAACACATATGAGCGAGAGGGAGGAAATATGGATAAATCGGGGGTGACTTTCGCCCACAGTTGTTGGCCGGGTATTACTTATTGATTATTGTTTTACTTCGGCAAGGAAAAGTCAGGAAAATGGGGAGAGTGACGCATTTTCCGTGCCGTCCCTTTCGCACATTGCGTGCCCATTTAACATTCACATGCTTTTCCTTTTTGCCTTTTCGGTTTTTCCTCCAGGGGAAATGTCTCATAAATATGATTTATATAGCCACATACATATAGTGCATATAATTGCGTGTACAAATCTGATATAAAAAGTATGTACTTGTTTTTTATTTTGCGCCAGCTTATTAAGACCCCGAAGATCTCGTTTTCAAGAGCCCTCGCATTTTGGGCCAGTCGAGGAGGTGTCTCGGGCAGTTTCGAGTGCAGTATTAACAAAACTGCAAACCGAACGCAAACACTTGCTGCCAAAAATAAACGATATGTGTATCGTTCCACTCCCTCACTCGTTCGCCTGTTCAATCGACCATGTCAATCATATGACGGACGAAAGGCAGATTGAAAATAAAACAGAAAATAAATTCATTTGGGCTTGCCTTTTGTCTTCACAAGAGCACTGAGAAAAATGAATTAAAAGAATGAAAATAAAAAATCGGAAGCACTAAAATAATCCGGCTCGAGGGACCAGATTTCAAAAACTTGGTCTTCATTAAAGTTTAAACCAAGAATTTTATAAGTTTTCTTACATTGAATTAATGTTTCATTTGTAAATTTTAAATCGGCAGTTTGGTTCTGCCAGTTTTTTTCAAGTGCATTAAGTTTGCTTTGCAATTGAAAGTCAATTGATCAGACTTGTCTTTTTTATTCCCTTTCCTTGTGAGGCTGAATTTTGGGTAACTTTTTGCGATCCTTTTTCTGTCCTGCGGTTCCTTGATGTAAATGCAAATTCACGCAGCTGCCCGAAAGTCTCCTTCGCCCCTTTTAGATCCTCTCCCTTTCTTCCTGTCTCATGCATTTTAGCAATTTGCAAATTTACAAGTTGCTCACATGAGAGAAAAAGAGAAGGAGACACGCGTGCATGTTTAATATCAAATTATGAAGCGGCTTTTACCCTTTTCCGCTGCACCACACCACCCCCACCCCCCGTGAAAACCCCTGTGATTGTGCAGTTTTTGAAGTGCGTTGGCAACATTTGTATGCAAATTGCTTTCGGCGAGTGCATGTGCAACATGTTGCCTTTGTGGTTCAACCGAGTTTCTCCAGTTCTTTGGGTCTTCAGTTCTCCGGGGTTTGGGGCTCGACTTTGCCGACTGCCGTCTGCCGTCTGCCTGCAAATAAAGAACGCATTGAGTTTTTATTAGTTTTTGATGATGCTCATAAAACGACGCGACGGCAGCGATGATAAAAATCAGTTTGCTTAAGTAAAGTGAGGCATTTAGAGGGTAGGAAGAGTTGAATTGATTGTTCGAAAGTAAGCGTTGCTAAAATGCAATAAAAATAAAGTGAGCTCACTCCTTGGCTTCTTTTGCCTTGCCTTTTGCCATTTGATGGCGTTGACAAGTGGCCAAAGTGGCGATTGGGGGCAACGGGATGGAGATGGGGCTGGACTCCCTGGTAAATGGTGATTCAAACGATATGTTCGAGGTCGTATCTGTTTCTGGTCATTTTATTTTCGTCTGCGAGTCGATGAACCTGTGACTGCGCAGTGGAGATATACGCCTCCACCTGTGGAAAACTCTCGGGTTACTTCCATAAAACCAGCCCAAATGCATCTCCATAAACCGACGATGCAATAGTTCCGTAAACTTTTATGGACCCTCTATTATGGAGCCCTGCCTATTGGAATTTTATGCAATAAAAGATGGAATAGACACTTAAGATCGAAAAACTTTTCCATTGTATAATTTTTATTGCTGATTTTATTTGCCTTGTAAATTTGCTATTATAAGATTTTACCCAAGGGAAAATCTATAATAAAAATAAGTTTATTAGCTATTATACGAAAGGTCTATAATTGTCGATAATAACTTTAAAAATAGTAATTTCATTTATTAGGTGTGTGTTATAAAAATGGTTTTACTTTATTCTATAAATCGGTGTATCATAACCAAACAATGTGAAAAAAGTTCTCGAATCGTTAGAACTTTTTCAAAAATCTCTGTACTTTGAGCTTAAAGACCGAACCCCAGCGGTATCCTTTGGTTACTTGCAACTTCTTACTGGAGGCCAAATCAGGTTGCCCCATCATCATCAAGGACAGTTCGCTGTCCCTGAACATAATGATAATGACTGCCGGCCGTGCAGGCTGCATGTCACACATCATAATAATTACGGCTATTGATGGGTCTCCTCTACCTTTCGGCCACAAGCCATAAGGTGTAAAGCAGAGGTCCCCGAGTGCCTTATAAACAATTACGTTAATAGTTCCATCGAGCCATAAGAACTATAGCGTTTAATGGACTTTTAGCTAAATTAACAAAACCAACAATGAGAACCAACAGAGAGAAGGGAAAGCTAATCGCTGACCAGACGCGCCCCTCTTTTCGCCTAATGACACAACATTTCATTAAAAATAATTTCACAAAACATTTGACGTATTACGTGCAATTGGCGTTTGTAATGACAAAACAGCTGTATATAGAGAGTCTAGTCCGGTCTAGTCAGTCCTATCATCCCCATCTCTCTCGCGGGGTTTTTGTAATAATTTTGTTTGTTTTGTTGCCGCGCTTGTTACACATTTGTTTAGCTCGTTTTAGTTTATTTTTAGGTAGACAATCTTATCTCTGCGAAATCGCTGTTAAAACGTTTTTAATTTTCCAATCACGGCGGCACAATCGCTTAATTATAGTACCTGATGGACAAAAACAAAAAGGAAACTAAAAATATTGATTTACTTGTAGATCTGTTATCAGGCTTTTAGAGCATACAACGGTTTTCCCAGCAAAAAAAACACGTTTTGCTTAAACAAATCTGTGGACTCCATTAGGCTTTAATTTTTAGTTTTTTTTCGCCAGATGCTGTCAATCAAGTGTCAGATGCAAAGCCATCAACAATATCGAATTTCTGGCCTCAGCTAACTAATTAAATTACGAGGAAAAAGCTATCTGTGCTAATCGTGATCATAATGATGTTGTTGCATTTTGCACTGGCTAAATTTAAACAAGTTGAAGTTTCTGCCGTTGCCGCTCGTAATATATTTTAATTTATGCTCGGTTGGCAATACTTTTGGCCAGGCTCGCTGGCACGCTGTAAAATTGCGCGTAAATAAACATTAATTTAAATTTAATGAATTGAATTCCAACAGCGAGAGAGCAAAAGAGGCGATGGGCCCATCGCTTGAAACCCATTTTCATCAGGGTGACTCAGTGTGTCTCTATGGCCATAGTTTCCTCGCTTGCCGGCGAGTTAGTAGTATACTATAGTCGCCTTGGCACAATAAATAAATATGTAAGGTTTCGCTGGTCGATTATGCGCATAGTGCAAGTGTTTGCCACACATTGTTTATACCAACACCTCGGGTTTATACATATATTTCTAGATATATCTGCGTATAAATAGTACAGCTGATGCATTGCACAAATGCAAATCGCACAGAAAGTTGTTTGTCATTCATAGAAAGTGTCATTGCAGTTCATTCAGGAATTGAGTAATAGCATTATCGATTCGAATTGCAATCTATTTTTTTGTGGCTCGAAATGGAAAAGATATATTTTTTAGAAATTTTTTCCTAATTTCTCAAAATTATATATGAACCAAAAATAGATTATTAAATAACATAAGAAATAAGAAGTGCTGGTTTTAATAATTAATTTGACAGAAACTTACGTTTTTTTCGATATACATTTACATTACATTTTTAAAATAAATATTCCTAAAAATTAGTACAAATCTAAAAATAACATAATTTAATTTAACTACTACCAATTTAATCAGTTCATATAGGAATTGAGTAATAGCATTATCAATTCGAATTCCAATCTGATTTTTTTTGTAGCCACAAAATGGAAAGATCTTATTCTTTTTTTTCCAAATTTTTCAACATTTTATAGGAACTAAAACAAAATTACAAAATTAAATATGAAATATTAAGAGTTGGTTTTAATATTAATTTGATAGTAATTTAGTATTTTTCGAACATGAGTATTACTAAATAGTAGTCAAAGACTAAAAATTAAATAAATCTATAAGCACCACAATTTAAATTTAATTACTACCAATTTAATTCGATTTAAATATCAGATTTATTTATCTTATATCTGCGAAAATCAATGGGTAATTCCCCTTTTTTATTAATATTATCACTTGATTGGCTCTCTCAGTAAATTAACCAGCACTCGCTCATTAAATCAAAGCAACCACAACGCTGCAGCATAATAAACAATGCAACCAAAAACGATGTACAATTAAATTAAGCCAGGCTTTGTTGCTACTGTGTGCAGTTGATGTTGTTTATGTTGCTCATGCCGCTGTTGGGCTTATCAGGCCATGCATCGCCTGTTGCAGGTTGCTGGTTGCAGGTTGCAGGTTGCTACTTGCCGGTTGCCAGTTGCAGGTATTTCCTGTCAGAGATTTTGCATAAATAATTTTTGATAATCAAAGTTTGCGACGGGCACATAAATTTAATTAGCGGCATATGTTGCATTTAATTAAGCAGTAAGCTCGCTGACTTAGTGCGTCTAACTTTTTCTGCTGCCGGCGGTGGTGCTTTAATTAAAATTCACACGATGTGAAATGCTCATTTCGTAGGCCAACTGCGTGCCTCGGTTCGTTTGCCATTATTGCAACGCTCTCGTATTTGTATCTCTATTTTTTCTATTTTTTATTTTATTTTTTCCTGCCTCCCCTTCATGATTTTGTTGCCGCTGCATTATTATTATAATTTTTCGCTGTTGTTTTGTACTTTATTTTTTTCTCCTTGTCGGTTTGCATTGCATTGGATTGCATAAGCAGCCTGTTGCTGCCGTTTTTCTAATGCAAACGCATATATGCGGCATGCATAATTAGCAGCCTCACAGATACACTCGCATTGGGGTTTTCATTTTTATTCATATTACCACCAACAATAAATTCGTAATCAAAAGGAGGGAAAAACGCATACGAGGCCGCCCCGCTCAGCTCTTCTCGCTTTAATGAGCCATTAAGCTTTAGATTTCTGTGTTTAGATACGCCCCAATGTGGATGAGAATACTCGCGCTGCCCATTTCCTCGAATCGAATTAAGTTATTAGTAATGCTTCAGCTGGAGAACTGTGTGCCAGCGCATAGAAATGTTCTCGCAGTTACGGAGAAAATTCGTGGGGAAATATGGATCAGATATGGAAGATACAGTTAGGGGAAACTGTGTGCCACACATCTTAATGAGGAAATATATAGCGATTCGATCGGGAAGATACATTTTATATGCGATTTGGTTTCGGTGATTGACTTATATTAAATTCAATTGGTAACTTATAATTTAGTAATATCATATTTTTATTTTATTTATTTTGTGGTATTTCTGATAGAGCTTGAAAAAATATCGACAGATTGCTATTTCTCGATATTTAATTTATTATCGAATCGATATTTACGAAATATCGAAAATATCGATAATTTTTTAGCACTAATTTCTGATTGTTCTTATCAAATTCATTTTATTTTCATTACTTAGATGCCTTTGTGGAAAATTCTATGAAAATGTATTTCATGATACTTCAAACTCCCTTTCCTGCTTGTCACTCGACCAACTGACAGCCATTTAATCCAAAGCAATCAGGCCGACAGCCCAGAGAACTTCATTAAATATTTCGCCACAATTACGGGTGGCAAAAAAGGAAAAAATTTGGAAAATATTTTATCGCTTGATATTCAACTGTCAAACTTTGCCTATACCTCCTCCCCCACTTCACGCCCATTTCAGCACTCTCCGTGTTTGTTTTAGTTAATTTTAGGTCGAAAAATATGTTGCATGTGAAGATTTCTGCACAAACAGGGACTGAAAAAAAGAGTAATAATAAAATAATCAACAACAGAACATGAATAGTATTACAAATAGCAGTTAGAGCAAAGTAAACAAACGCGGGGGGCGGTGAAAAAAAATACCAGGCAGACGGTCTGACGACAACTGACATGTGAGTGTAAAAAGTATCTGTGTGAGCGATTCCATACGCGAGTGTAGGTATCTGTGAAAGTCGTGCAAACTAACTGTCAGACTGATAGATAGACGTTCTGAACCAGAGCAGCAGCAGCACTAGCAACTACATAGGGATAGCGATAGGGAGAGGTGCTGAGAGGGCACTTTCAGACAACAGACAAACAAATAATAATAAAATAATAATTGTTTGTCAACATTCGTTTAGCATGTGGTCTGGTCCCTGGCCCATACGAATATGTACACCGGGAAAACAGATGGTGTTCTCGACAATTGTTAACTTAAGAGTGATTTATATCTTGATAGGTATTATAAGATAATATTAAACGTGCTTGATCCAGATAAAGTAATTACAACTGGGCTAAACATGCTTGATGTTATCTGAAGATCTATAGAAAAATTATCTTATCTTAAAAACCAAAAATTATTTTTGAAGATCTATAGAAAAATTATCTTATCTTAAAAACAAAAATTATTTTTAGTTTCTTTATGAAATTCTTACTTCTGCATTATTAAATTAGAATTTAAAGATATTTATATTTGGGGTTTGAAATTTTGAAACAAAACTTATTGCTTTATATACTTTATACATAAATAAAATATTATCTAAATTTTATTTTTATTATTATTGCCCTTTTTACCATTTAATCTCGCAGTGTATGGATAAAAAAGCGGCAGAAAAAATAGAAAGAGAACTGAGAAGAGCTGAGCATGTGGAAAAAGGGGTGTAGCTGTTACAATTGACAATTGTCTGCATTTTGGCATGAAATGTCATATATAGAGTTGTGGTAGACGGCATGCTTTCCATTTAAACTGCGTTTTGTGGTCGGGAAAAAGGTGAATGCCACATGGAATGGGGAACGGAGAATGGGCAGTGGACGTGCAATCGTCATGTTGGAAATTTCAGTTTCAACTGGCAGTCAGCACGTCATTTGCTTATTCAATTTCATGACACATGAATGAATGTTGCGTGTGCCTCGAACCTAGAATAATCATTCTCCCACCAATGGCAACGGAAAAAACGAATGCGACACCAGCAACTCTGCGATAATTGATGATAAATGTTGTATAATTTGACAAACCCAACTAACAAAAACTATACCTAACCCAACAAACCCAAAGGCAAAGAAAACCCCGAGGAGAATGAGTGTAGTGCCACCGGCAATTATCGCTTAAAAAGCATTTCCAAATAATTACACCACCAAACGGAAATTCTAACGCAAAACAGCCAAGAAATGGTATGACAGAAAGAATTATTATAATAATATGCAGTTTAAAGCATATTTCACCTGGGCCTTTTAGATGGGTGGGCGTGGCTGGGGCGTAATGATGGGAATAATATGCATATGGAATATGGGATAGGTGGCGCCTACAGTGCGTTTCAAGTAGATAAGATGTTCAAGAACGTATATTTTAATGAAAATAGTTAGGAAATCTTGTAGAAAAATGATGACTAATTTATTTTTGAATTTCTGGAAATAACTTATGAAGCATATAAATATGACTTGCGCTGTACTTGGGGGATCGTTGGTCAGTTGGGTCACTTGACCTGTTTTCAGCAGGGTTCGGGGGCACGGGTGCGGCGGCTGCCACGCCCACCTTCTATCAATGAGCTATTATTAAAATTACGCATACGCCATGTTCCATTGATTCATTTCGCTTCGGTGTTTATTTTCTTTTATTTTATATCGCAACTTATAAATACATTTTAAGGAAAGAAACGAGAGCAGAGTGAGAGAGAGAGAGTGTCGATGAGTAATTGCCTCATAAAAATTATGTGGAAATTAATTTTTAGTGCTCCTTTTTCCTATGCATTGCATTTTGTTGCTCTTTTCGACTATATCTCTCTGCGTATTTTGTTTCTGCCTCCGCCGTCTTTCCTCACTCTGTTCTTGGTGGCTATTTTTAAAAGTGGCCAACTGAAAATATAGAAATATGAATGCAGTCGCTGCATCTTGCTCCCCATTTTTCCCCTCCTCTGCTGCAGCAGCAGGCACTTGTCGTTCGTTCCACCTGCCAAAAAATTTATGAAAAATCCCCACAGCACGCCTGACACTTTTAGCCCTAACCGCCTGGATCCCCTATGCACTCAGAAAAAAAATGCTGGAATATGGTATCTCCAACTTATCTTAAAATATAATATGTAATAATAATTATTATGATTTTTAAAATATTAAATAATTTTAGATAGCAATTGGAATTTACTTTAAACAGTTTTAAAAATAATATATGCACACAGAAAAAGAATGCTGGAATATTGTTTCTCAAACTTATCTTAATAAAATAATATGTGATAGTTATTATTATGATTTTTAAAATATTAAATAATTTTAAAAAGCAATTTTTAATTACTTTAAACAGTTTTAAAAATATCTATATATACACAAAATATTTTTTTAAGCGTTTAATAAGTTGTAATTTATTTTTCTCTGTGCACTCGGGCTGATATTTTTGGCCGCCTTCAAAGTCGTCCGCGTGTTACGTATTAAAATTAGTATGCAATATTTTTGTTTCAAATGAGGGCCTGAGCGAAGGAGAGAGCGAGAGGGATCGCGAGCGGTACAGAAGTTCATGTTGCGCTTTCCCCCTTTCTCTGCCACCCACCGCCCCCCAAACTTTCCCTTCCACGTACCGCCTGCGTTTATTTTTGAAGTGTTGAAAATAAACCGTAAATAATCGCGTCGCTCGGTCGGTCGGGCAGCTTTACAATCAATTCACTTGCACACACGTCCGTCTATATATACCGATGGATATGAGTATGCACGTCTATATGAGCCTTCATAAGTATCTGTGTTTATATTTATAACAAGTTGCTTGCACCCGTCCAACAAAGCAGAAGCGAAAAAAGCAAAAAAAACACAAAAAAATAAAACAAAAATAAAATAAAGCAGAAGCAGCGAGGCAACAAATTTAAAAATTATTGGTAATAAAAATCCACCTTCACTACCCTCTCCTCGCATTATGGCTCGTAAAATCTGGATATTTAATATATGTTTTGAGTGCGCCATGCTTTTGTGTGACTTAAAATATTTAAAAATGAATTATATAAATATGCATAAGTTAGCGTTTAAGTGATCACAAATCTGACATTTAGCTGTCCCGCCTCCATTGGTTATTTTCTCAGCAGGGGGTGCTGACGACCCCCAATATGGTCGCGATGATTAACCCAAAGATGGGTTTTATATTCATGCAATTAGCTTTTTATTGGGTGGTTTTAATGGGAGCAAATTATAAGTATCATCCGAGATTTCTTTCGAGAGGATTTCAGGTGCCCGATGGCCACACTGATTGCTACTAATGAGGGTTATAAACTTTTTGGGGAGTGTCATAGATTTTTATATGTTTTCCGGTTATTATGCGCCGAAACTTTGTTGAAATGTATTTTTCCGAAACAAAGGAATCCTATTTTGAACACATAAACACATTCATAATTATGCAAATAGAGCATATGAAATTTAAAGAACTTTAATTAAAGAGAAAAATGTATTAAGGTCCCGAAGAATCAAAAAAAAACATTCCCCTCGTTTGGCTTTCGCTTTTATTGAATTAAATTGGGAGTTCCGCAAACAGATGGATAGCTTCCAAGGAATCATCACACCCAAGTCCACCCATCACATCTCTTTTCTCTGACCAGTTGGCCTTTTCGGTTGGGCATACGGTTCTTCTTATTTTTTTTATGACAAATTGTCACGAGTGCATTGATGCAAAAAACTTAAATGAAGCGACATGCTGTTGAAATGTCCGAACCGCCTTTTGGCCCTAGACATTGCATGGGCTGCAGATACGGATACACAGATACGGGAGGAATACAGAACAACTACAGAGTTGCGTGCACTTGCAGATACTCGAGCTGTGTTTTGTATCTTTCGGGTTGTGTGTGCCCTGCTCGTCATATCAACACAAGAGAGCACAACAATGCGACCGGGCCAGCACTCGGTATGTGGCGACTTGGAAACTAATATGGGCTGGGCTGTGCTGGAGGACATTACCCAGAAGTGACTAAGCCCGCAGCATGGCCTAATATACCATCCCCATTCCCACCGTTCCCTCATCCAAATGTCTGCGACATGCTCTCGGATTACAGGGCCAGAAGCAATTGAAAACTGAGCTTGACAGTTTTTCGTTTTCTGCTGTGTTTTATTTTCGGTTTATGAATTGCCCAAAAAACGAGAAGAAATTGAACTTGGTTCTGTCTGTGCAGTGAGAAAAAAATTAAAATGGTTTATTAAAAAAAAAAAACTTTTTCTGTTTATAAAAAGAAAGTTAAATCGATCCTGGGCTTTCTTTTAATTTATAACAATTTTTAAAACATTTAATTGCATTATTAAAATTAAAAAATTAAGAACAAAATTCTAAAATTTATTGCAGATGGGAATCGAACTCAGAACATCTAGGAGTTAATGGGAGCTAACTTTATTTGCCTTATAAAAAATATGAGGAATCATTCAAGATCATTAGTAACTTTTTCTTGTTTAACCCAATGATGAAGACCATATAATATCTCCGAGAACAAAATATATAATATTTCTTCAATATTAACTAAAGTACAATATTTTTTCTCTGTTTTTCGGCCCCATCTCCCTATATTTTTTCGGGTTATTTTGGGTTTTGTTGTATAGCTGCTTACCGTTAGAACGGAGTCTGGCTTTGTCTGGGCATTTGTGGGTCTTCCTGGAACTGTAAGCAATATGCTCGAAAGGGTTTTTCGGGGAGGGAGAATCGGTGATCGGTGGAGAGACGTTGGACGGTGGACGTTGGAGTGGAGCAATTAAATGTGCAACCAGAAATGGCAACAAACGAAGCGAACTCTTTGTTGCAATAATTCAATTAGCACTCTTTCGGTTTCGTTTCGTTTCATAAATGTATTAGCTGGGATCTGTAATTTCCCCCACGTTCGCTCGCTCGCTCGCCTCTTTCTTTATTTTTTTAATTAATGTGCAGTTATCATGCAACCCGATTAACAGTCGAGTGCTGCCGCTGGCTCAGTAATTGCAACTTGTTTGTTATTTGTTATTTTGTAGTCCAAGTCAGCAGTCAGCAGTCGCCTGCCTGTCACTGACTCTGTTCTTGTTGTTGTTATCTGCCAGGAATGCTAATTATAAGATTAGCGCCGTAGCCCAATCTATGCTCCACTCGTATGGCATACATTATTTATATATGTACATAAATGTATATTCCCCTTCTTTTGGCCGCTGGCACAGTGTGGTGTATGTGTATCTGGGTGTCTGCCTATCTCTATATCTTTGTATCTCCATCTGCGGCACTCGGGTGATAGCGAACACGCACATGACACTTGACAATGTCGCTGGAGGATTCTGGCGGTGATTGTTGGTGAAGGTTGTTCGCTGTGTAGGTTTTCTTGTTTTAGTTGTTCGTTTTCTAAGAGTTGTCTTAATTTTTCTCTTTCTATATGCTGTGTACCGTTTGGATGTTAATAGATGTTGGGGTCTTAGAAAGGGAATCCGAATTGTTGTAATGTTGTTGAAACTGTTGGTGTAAAATATTTTTTGCACAAAACTTTGTGTTTTCCAAATTGTTTCATGTATATGACCCATTGTTACTTGTTTTTCAATTGATTATTCTATTGCAGTGTTGGTGAAGTTGTTGAAATAATAATACATTTATTTTTTTAAATTGAATAGTTACCCTATTTTATTGTCAAGCGAATGGTGACATAAAGACAATAATTGTAATATTCAGAACTGTTTCAATTATGTAAACAAATGTTGGTGAATGTTAAGTTTTAAATCAAAAATTCCTCCTACTTCTCTAAAATCGCCACTTTATTGTGGTTTTAAGTCTAAGAATCATCATCACTTTCACACTTTTATCGGACTTGATATTACTGGTTTTCCAATTGAATTTCAAATAAAGCTTTTCATTGTGGTTTATGTTTTGGGATTCAGTCCTCGTCTTGACCCTGTTCTAACGCTCAAAAAGTTTCCCATCATCTGCTGAAAGTCCAACCGCACAAGACCAGCATTTCGTATGCGGTTGATCGTAATAATCATATTTTTCAGAATTCTTCTCTTGGCAATTGTGTTGTTATTTTTTCCTCTGTGCCTTTTGTTATCAGCATCAGTTGGCTGTTCTCTCCTCAGCTCGTAGCCACATCATCAGCAGCTCAGGCCGCAGAAACGATGCATCAGGCGCATATGCATTCCCATCACATACAGAGTACTGAGTACATAGGCGTAGGTACGGATACTTGTGGATGGACTCGTTTGTATCCGAGGGTATGTCTGTATGCTCTCCCTGTTTCGTATCTGTCGTGTGCATCTCTTGAACTATCAATTTAAATGTCAGTTTAAATTGTAGAATTTTTCATTTCGTGGACTTCGTGCATAAAAACTATAAAAATGTTTTCATTGTTTTTTCTCTGCCTCTCTCTTTCGGTTTTTGAGAACTTGCTTAGAGAAGGTTAAGGAACATAGCCGGGCCATAAGGTGTGCTTTTACGTATGTACAGCGGGGGTTAAAATAATAGTAGGGCTAATATGATTTTTTGAAACATTTTTAGGATCTCCATAAATAAAAGTCAAACTTTTGCTACTGGTGTTTGTTAATAGGTTCCCAACACGATGTAATGCAGTCATATTACTAGAATATGATTTTATAAACCATTTGTAAGAGTGTCTTAAATAAAAGTTATTCTACCGACTAATTAAAGCTACTGATATATGTTTTTTATTGGCTACCCACACGATCATTCTTTAATTGTTAACTTTTATTTGTATAAATTAAATTCTAATATGTTTTTCAGGTCCCTATTACTTTAAGCTCTGCTGTTCCTGCCCATATGTGTGTGTTGGTATAGAGATGTTTTGGCGATTTGCCCTGGGCCCAGCGATCCAAAGACCGAGACTGCAGTTCTGATTCAACTGCGAGACTCCTACTCCAAAACTCCGACTCTTTTCGTGTGTGACTTGTTTTAGATTTCTGCTCGAATGGGAGCTGGGGCTGCCTTTCAGCATTTGACAGCAGCTGTCAAAAAACGAAACTTGAAAGCGAACCGACCTCGGGGGCCCGGGCCCAAAAGACTGAGCCTGAGCCTGAGCCCTCAGATCCAAAGAAAAAGTTGCAATATGTTTGTTTTGTTTCGTAAGTTTCCTGGCCTGGCCTGGCCTTTTTTGGCCAAGTTTCTCCGTTACCTTGCTTTTCTTACCTTTTTTCGGGGGGCCCCAGAAGTCGTCGCAGTGATTTTCCCCTGCAAATAGAAGAAGGGGAGAAGAAGATATTAGTTGGGAATTTCGGTTATTTTCTCTGGGTTGAGGGGGAAAAACTTAGTTTCTACTCTCCAACGAGATATAAATGGATCCATCAAACGAACAAATATTTTTACCGAGCTTCAAACAAATCGAAAACATTCGTCGGACAGACATGGCCCATTCATTTCACATCTCATCTCTCGCCAAAGAGGAGTCTGTCTTGAATTTATGAGCCCCCAATCTGGTTTCCATTGCGACGATAATTATAATTCAGCTTTGTTTTGCCAATTTTAATATCTGACACTAATTGCCGCCACCGTTTTTGGCTCGAATCGATGCGATAATTGGTTGTGACTGGCCATCAATGGCCCGAATTAACTTGTTTACAATTAAAGTGTCATTAAGTCATTATCTATTGTGCGAAGTCTTGTTTCCTTGTTATTGTTATTTTTTTTTGGCAATTTTTGCAAAGCGCCCTTGACACGAGGCCAGAGTTTTAGGGTCCCGAATCCGGGGTTCTCCTTTCGAGAGTGCCAAAGTCAATATGGGTTCGGCCCGTACACTCTCATGTGTCGAAAGGCGAAAGCAACCCCTGTCGCTGTCCTCTGTTGTTGCCATTTCAAATTGCCAATTATCGATGAATTTGCAAAAACACAAACAGACAGACAGTCGAAAGGGGCGCGGCTGCCTAGCAGCTTAAGCGGCTCTATATCTCCTTCTATATCCCTTTCCCTTTTTCCTTTGCCTTTGCCTTTCACAATCCCCAGGTCCTGTCAATATTTTGCTAGTTCATTTTTTCGCATTAGGGTTGGGTCTTCCTTTCTGTTTGTGTGCTGAATTATGCAAATCAAATGGCACATATCGATGTCGGTTGCAATATTATTGCTGCAATTCAGCAGTTTAACCCCCTTTCAAAATGCAATCAACGTTTCCTGAGCGTTTCGAGGAGGGGCTGGCTGTCCATTCAATTCAAGGCGAGCAAATAGAAAAGTTGCAATAAATCCTGCAAAAAGGATTACAGCTTGATTTGGTGAATTTAGAATTCAATCTCGTTGACAGGTTACTTTGAGGTTTTGGGGATTCTATTCAAAAGCTTCGGTTTATTTCAATAACAAGGATTAAACATTTAATTGGCAAAATATATTTAAAGGTGTTCTTTATTTTATGCGACTTTTTAAACTGTTAAATATTTTTCCTTTTTAAAATGAAACCATTTTAAATTGAATTATATGGGAGTGTCTTAAAATATAGTGATTATAATATCAGGATGCTTATGCCCATGAAAGGGTCTTTCAGTTTTAAATGTATTTTGGGTACATTTTAATTTTAATATTTATATTAATTTATATTTAATTGTCAAATTAATTTTAAGTTTTGTTTGTTTTGAACGACTTTTTTAAAGGAGGAAAATGGAACCATTTTTATTGAAATTATTCAATAATATTTCCCATTTATAATATTATATTTTCAGAAAGAACTTTCCCATGAAAGGGTCTTTTTAATTTAAATCTATTTTTGGTACTTCGTCTATTGACATTTTTCCTTTAATTTATTTTGGGTCATTTATTTACTCATTTCACTCCGAATTTCCATAATAATTTTCCCATATTTTCCCTAGCCAAAAACCGTTAGAAAAGCGTGAAAAAACGTGTTTTTTTGCCTTCGCCCTATTTAATCTCTTCCTTGGCCCGCCGACTGATTTTGAAATCGGAGACCAACAACGGCAGCTGGTTGAATGGCGATACCGCCACGCCCAAAGATTTACATATGACTGCGCCTGTCAATTGCCATTAAGCAGCCAGCGAAACTTTGGAGAAGAAATCAGAAGAATACAAAACAAAAAAAAATCGGTTTTCTTAATAGATTGTTTTTTATAGATTTTTCTCGGGGACTTGAAAGGCGGCGCGGCGCGAATCGAATTGAATGGAAATGAAAGGAAACCCTAAGCAAACCGGGCAAGTCCTTTCGTTTTTTATTTTCTTCAAGAAAAGAGTAAGAATTAAATCAGCAGTAAATACAATTTGGAAGAATAGGGAGGGAATGAGAGTTGCGGCTGCTGCTATTTAACATTCAAATTACAAATCCTTTTTATTTTTTGGTATGACGAGTGACGAAGAAGGGTTCGAAGCAGAACAAATCGTTTTTGCCCCTGAAAACCCTCCGCTACTCATTGACTTCAGCCGCTCGAGCTGATGTCAGCATCCTCATCATGATGACGATGATGATGATGAACCCTCGTCCTGGGGTCCTTGTCTGTATTTGGGATGCAACTCATTTGAATATCTATCTCTGTGCGTATCTTTCGAGTCTCGGGCAAATGCGTGAGAAAATTGTCAGCATATTGATTCGATGATTATCAACAGTTATGCGCATATTTAATTGTCCTGTCCCCGCGGAATTTATTTGAATTTGTTGCATTTGCATTTGCGTGCGCAGTTTGAGCTAAGTTGAAGTGCAAATATGTATCGAGAGGCTGGGCTTCGTTTAAATATTTGAACAGCTTTTGGCTGCTTGACAAGCCGCAAATTTTCACTCACTGCCCATTTGCCCATTCAGGCAGATGTTTCCTTTGCTGGAATTCCGGGCTCACCTCTCCTGATTAGATGCGTAATTAGGCGTGGCGCGGTTTTGTAGCCCTCGCCTCTGACCTTAAAAAAGGATCAAATGGTCGCTCTGCACACGCTGCTATCTAATTTTCTTTTTTTCTCCCACTCTCTTTTCGCCTTTCTCCGTTCTTTCTCCTTTCCCTGGGCTTTTTCGCCGCTCTTCCCACCCGCTGCTCGCTTTTTGGCACCAAACAAATTGGGGAGTTTCTCCATGCGGAGAAACGCGGACGTGATGGATGTCGTCCCACTAGGACGCAACATAACATGGGAAACCTCAGCCCAGGGCACTCGAAAAAATATAGTTTAGTTCTTAAAATATTTAGAAATATATGAAATACTTTTTTTTTATATAAAACAAAATTTCAGAAATTAATTAAGCTGATATCAAAGTATTATATTTACTAGTAAAATGTTTTATAAGTTTATCATTTTTTAAAAAATTTAAGTGCCCATAGATTTTGGGTCTTCAAATATTAAAAAGTTTTCAGAAAATAAAATTTTTGAAATTAATTAAGCTAATATTTAAGTATTGCAGTAACATATTATATAATTTATTACTTTTTTTAAAAGCCCTGGGCACTCTACAAAATATATTTTAGGTCTTAAAATATTTAGAAATACCAGAAATTTGATCCTTTCATAAAATAAAAATTTAGAAAATAATTAAGCTGATATTAAAGAATTGCAATAATATATTTTATAATTTTTTCATTTAAACATCTTTGATTAAACAAAAATCCGTTGGCCTTCATTATGGTCTAATAATTCAAATTAAATTTTAGATTTTTCGAGATTTTTCTTCATAATTTTTCCCAGTGCACAGCTAAATTCCTAAACCAGACCGAAAGTTCCCTGTTTGGCTGCTTGTGGCATGCTCGCTTGTTTGGCTCTTTTAGCCCCGGCATTAATCAGTCGGTGGTGCGTCTGACATTGTCAGAGAAAGGAGAGAGAAATAGAGAAATAGACACCCGAGAAACTGAGAAAAGTGGCGGAGCAGCGGAAGGGTGCACGTCGGAGGGATCTACTTATTATTTCACTGTAATTAATAAAGATTAAACGTTGTGACACGGCTAGACTGACTAGAAGAAGGCTCCCTTCCGAGGGGCTGGGCTGTGGAAGCTCTCTAGTTGCTCTGCTCTGTAATTTTCAGCATTTTCTCGTTAGTACTTGCCTGATTTGTCCTGCTCGTGACAGTTGCCATATTTAAGCGAATAACAAGCGGCCGAAGATTAATGGCCAGAAGTCTGCTCAAAGTTATAAGGAATACATTAAAAAACTTCCAAATGTTTAGAGTTTCTGAAAAAAAACGATTTTTCCATTTAAAAAATTTGCCCTCTACCATAAATATCCAGTGATCCCATAAAAGCAACATAAAATCGTATTATGTGGATCATAAATTTTCAGCCGAGAGATCACAGCTCTGATCTTTTATGCATTTCATGACGGGATCAGTTTTCAGTTTTTTTAGCCACAGTTTCGGTTTTTTTTTCTTTCGCTTGCATAAAATTTGATAAACAAACTAATAAACATAAACTAAGATTAATGCATTCATATATCACTCAATGAACTCAAATTTGGGTCATCAAGTGCAGTCGGTCTGTTAGTTTTTTCCCTCCGTCTATGTCGGGGCTATTTGTATTTGTATCTATGTTGGCGAGGGTGCCCCAATCGTACTTATGCTTAATTGCACTGGTAATTAATAATGTTATTTATTAGACAAACATGGGCTGCTTCTCTTTGCCTGGATGACCTCACCAGAAAAAAATTGTGTGCGCCAGCACGGCGAGAAAAAATTGGTAGTAGTAATTTTACTTTAAAATGGGAAATGCTAAAGAAAAAAGAGGAATAATATTTATATTTATTTTTCACAAGCTTACAATCCTTTAAGAATTGATTATAATAAATCTTCCTATTTAAATTAGAAATATATAATATTATATTTTTTAAGTATATTCCTAGAACCCGAATTAATGACAAATTTTGGTAATACATTTTCTCTGGGTGTCTTTGGGTGACTCGTGCTCCTCTCTAGATGTGTGTCATTAAGTAAATTAAGTAAATAAACATATGCCCGCTACTAGAAAGAGAGGGGGCGAGTAGGGCAGAGGGAGAGGGCAGATCGAGTGAGTGAGAATGAGCGACTTTGGGCATAATTAATTGCCAGTCAGCCGTTGGCCTCGTTGAAGTTGAAGTTGAATTTTACCCCCGCTGAAGCAGACAGCTGCCATCGACCGACCGAAAGACAGACTGACCTTCCCCCCCCCAAACTACCCGCCACTGTCCGGTTTTATCTTTTCCGAAACGCGTTAGTTTTTGCGCCCTTTAACTTTCGGCTAAGTGAAGTGACCAGCCCCGAAACTCCTTTTTGGCCTTATGCGCATTTCAACGCCTTCATTTGCATGCGTTTTATGGCTTAATAGTGCCCCGCCTTATCTGTTGCAAATTTTCAGTCAATAGATTACCGATAAGCCCCCCAGCCCCCGTACCACATTTGCATTTCCCTTGAGCCCCCTCCAAAGGGTGCCGAAAAATACGAAAAACCAGTTGGAAATTCCTCGGGGGCCTGGCAAAAAAGTAAAGGTAGAAAGTTGTGTTCTTTTTCATCTTTTGCTTTTGTATTTTATGTTTTTTGTTTTTTTGGGACAGCTTCCGCGTAGCCTTTTCTTAACCTTTCCTCAGGCCATGTCTGCATCACCTCATCAAGGGCAGCTGGAATTCGGAATCTTATGGATTCGCATCGGCACCTCCGGTTCAGTTCCCAGTTGCAGTCGCCGGGCCAAGCAAATTGAGACACAACTCGACTTTAGTCCCAGAAGACGTTTAATTTACTTTTATTGCACTTGCACGATTTATTGAAATTATTTTCGGATCGCTTCTGTTGCTTTCTTGAATTTTTTATGGACATGATGGTCTTCTGACTTTAAACGTGTCATTTAAAAAAAATATCCATATTTCTTTTAGACCAGTTGAAAAATGTAGAATTTAAAGTTTGAAATTATGAATAATTAAAAAGTTATGGATATTAAAAAAAAATACATTTCCTATTATATAAAGTCGTAAAACTTAAAGAATTCTATGAAACTGGTTTTTTTGGGGTACCTAAACTGCAGCATTAATTTAAGAAATATAGATTTAATAAGGGGTAATCTTTACCATTCCAAGTCAAGACCATAAACAATAAGATTTGATTCGCCGCCGTCATAACCAGACTAGTTCTGGCTGCATTCAACAGGCTTTCGGTTTTTATGGGCTCCGTGGCATTTCACAAAATGAAAACTCATTACCGATTATGCAAATAAAAGTGGGTTTATTCGTTGGGAATAGAGGGGGGTTAGTGGGGAGCAAGTGACAAATGCGAAATGTTTGTCGCTCGTGCCGAGGCCCATAAAACCATAAAACCCTCTTGCGATCGATCAAGTACGAAGTGGAACTATTCGCGTTACTTAGATATATAGATAGCTGCAGATTTGTATCTGCAATGCCAGCGAAGGAGTTCGGTTGTAATCGAAACTGTTTTGCATATTTATAAGCCTTTTTCTATATGGCTGCGATCTGTTTCTCTGTCCAGTTTATGTTAATTGCATGGGGTCTATGAAATTAATACTTTTTATCGCTTGCTCAATCGCCGCGAACTTGTAGCTCACATGTTAGCTGTAAATTAAGTTGACAACTTGGCGCTGCCGCTGACTTGGCTCACAAAACTGGCTCCACAGCCACAATTGAAGTTGGCCAGGCAAATCAGTTGAAAGTGTCCAAGAAGTAAGTGTATTTGTTTTTCCTAGAAAATATTATGCATTAATCTGTCTGAGACTGGTGGTAAATATTCTTCAAGTGATTTAAAAATCTTAATCTAGATCAAAATATAAGCCATTCAAAAGTGTGAATATTTCCTACACTACTTATACATAAAAAAGGAAAATGTTAACACATTGATAATATATAATTTACAGGGATCTACATTTTATAAATTCATACTTTTGTGGGTCTTGCATTCTTAATCCTTATTACGTTTTCTTTATTATATTTTCTTGTAAATTTATAGGAATCTGTATTTAATAAATACATAATTATATGGATTTTCTAATTTTAATGCATATTACGTTTTCTTAACTATATATTTGCTTTTAAATTTTTTTGTTTTCCTGGGAAATATTTTTCCTGAGTTTGGGAAAGATTTTTCCTAAGCCATCGCTACGTTACGTATTCGCTGAAAATTTTTAGCCCGGCCTGGGCTACTATTTTCCTATTGAAGTTGCAGCTGTGGCCGCTCACAAAGGCGACCCATCAATGCCCATCAAGTGCACATACGGGCACCGATATCCAGGGGCTTTCGAGTATATAGACTGTCCGTCAGTTGGTCTTCGTACACTTTACTACGCAAATAGCCGTGGCTATTCAAACGCCAAAAGCAAAGCCACTGCCATTAGCTTGGACTTCGTTTGTTCGCTGGTTTCGCCAATGTTTGTCTACGCCTGGCTGCCTACACACCAAAGACAAGTCCCCATCTCATTCCCAATCCCCCGCTGCTTCTCTATTATTTAGCAAATATTTAGAATATTTGAGCAACAGCTAACGGAGAGACCGGCCACTTGACCACTTGGGCTACTGCACGCGCTTCGGCAAACAAATCATGTTTTCTCGAGGGGGATGGGGATGAGTTGGAGGGATTTTGAGGGGCCAGAGAACTGCATGTCAAAGTTTTTTGTTGGATCTAGCGGACAGTGTGTGTGTGCTAAACTTTCTATAAATATGGACATGACTTTGGCTAGTTTCAGCCAACAATATCCAGCGTCATCGTCCGCTGAAGGCAGGAAAAAAATAAGGCATTGTTGAGGATATCGATGAAAATGTATAGAAATTAAAATTTGTATTGTGTCTAATTTTAAAAATTAAATTGACAATTTCCAGAATTTAATTTTTTCTCCTAATTTCAATTTATAAAAATAGTTAGCCAAACTTCAAAGAAGGTGAAGTCATAAAATATGTTTTATATTTAATTCTGTTGAAATTTGATTATAAGATTTTGTTAAAGATAACTAGTTTATTTTAATAGATTGAGAATTATTTCAGAATTTGTAAAGACATTATGAAAATATCAGATTTATTTTAGATTATTATTTTAGGATTTATGGAAATATCAGCATTTTACTTTCTTGATCGTCATAAATTCACTTTAGGTTCGTTAAGGATTAAGATAGCTTTCCCCTCTTCACTTTGAATAATTTAGTGATAATTTATTGATCCATAAGTGACTTTTCTCCCAGTGTGGCCATCATCATTATCAACATCATGGACACATCGGCATGATTGCGGTCGTTAAAGCCACCTGCTGTCTGGTATGTTGCGTCTAGCTGCCGTATTTTGGCCTTTAACCTTTTCGTCTTTCGTCTCGTTTCGTTTTTTTTTGGATTTTTTGGTTTTTTGGCCAGGCTAAAAGCGCAGGCTTGTAGCTCTCAGCTTGCCGAGCTGGCCATCTGCATATTGGCCAGCGGTGGCCAGTGGACTTTTGGGTTTTGGGCCGGGCCCAAAAGCCGATGCGCCGAGCGGACTGTTGTTAACAAGCTTGTTAATAAATTACCAACAAAATGGCCATAAAATGTGCCAAGCATAAATCATGGCGGCGCAATCTGTTCCTCCGCATACATAAATAAATAATAGCAAGTGTGGACACAACAACGAGACAACGCGACAACCCGACCAGGCAAAATTAGCGACAAGAAATACTATATATATAAGTTCGAAATTGAAATTGATAGCGAAAAGCAACAAAGCCCAACAACAAAAACAAAAACAAAGGAGGCAAAATATATATAAAAATCTAAGCGTAGCACTCAGAAATTATGAAAAGCTAAATAAATTCAAATGAATCAAATCGAATGGGTTAAAGCAACGGCGGCAGCTGCATAAATCAACTCAATTAGCGAGGTATTATAAGCTGATCACAGATTCGAAAATAAATGGAAGCCAGAAGTCACAAGGAGTTGTCTCACCGTTTGTGAAGTGGCAAAAAAATTAATTTCAATGGGTTCAAATTTATGCTGGAGTTTTTTTATATTTTTTTTTGTACTATGGAAAATTGTATCTCCTAAAAAAATTAACAATAAAGCTTAATCAGACAGCATAAAAAACGTTGTAAATTATAATTAGTTTAAGACCTTTTTTTAAGGTATGAAATATGATAATTCTTAAGATTAAATAATTTTAAAATGTTTTTTATATGATAATTATTTAATATTAAAAGAAATAAAAGGAATTTTAATTGTTGTATATTTCCATAAAACCCCTATACCATATAAAAGAATCCACATGAGTACCTATATCTTATAGCCAGGTGGTAATACCCGAATGCAGTGGTGAAGGAGAGCCCCCAGAAGGCATCCCATCATTATTGTGCGGTGCTTTGGGTTTCGGCTCAATTTTATGGCTGCGGCTCATTTCGTGTCATAAAAAGCATTTTCAACACATTTTTTAACGACAAGTGCCGGGCCAACATTTGCAGCTTTTTGTGGCCCAAAGGCGTTGGCGTTTGCCATGGCAACAACTGCAGCTATAAAGAGGGGTACATAATGAACAAATTATAATAATGATATGTGGGGGCATAATACATATGTCACTGAAACGATCGCAGTCAACGCTTTTATTTAGCCAAAATATACTGGCATCTGCTTGAATTAGGAATATCTGATTTGGCTAGTTGGTTGCGCTTAAATTAGTGGAAATCGCTTTGAATTTATAATGCTGCGCCAAGTGAGGCAACCGAGAGAGAGACATACACAAAACAGACGCCATGTCATGTCAGATCATTAAGAAAATATGGTCAAAAATGTTTCAATTAAAAGCAGAGGAAAGAAAAACAAGCAGCCCAACTCAAACCGAAAGGAAACTCACAATCAGAAATTGTAGGCGGACAAGTTTCGTTTCTGTTTCTGTTTCTATTTTTTTCGCTATAAATTGTGTAGGCTACTTTACTGTCAAGTCATTAATGGCAACAACAACAACGGCGGCAAGTGAATCATTAGGAACAAAAGCCAAGGGTATAAACTATAGAAAATGAGCATTTTCGAACAGCTTTTTGTGGGTTTTTTATAGCCTCAGATCCCGCCTCTTTGCCGGATTGATCTGTTGGGAAATTTGTTCCACGACTTTCTATCATAAACAATTTCCATTTGGCATATTTTTATAGCGTGTCGTTAATTAGTTGACTTAAATATAAAATATACCTACACTTGAAAAGATTTTCAACTAATTTGAATATCATGTATTTTAATTAATTCGCTGTTTTTTATGTGATCTGACTTTGTTAGAAATTGTGGATTATAGTTAAGAGTGAATGGATTTAGAGTATGATATTTTGCTACTGAAAAAATCAAATTTTTAGTTTGAAGATTTGAAGTAATTTATTTATTTCTCGCTTGAAATATATCCAATTAAAATGTAGGTATAAAAATCAACTCTTAAAATACCTACAAGCTTGACTATCATTAGTCGTTTGGCCCGCGGTAAAAGTTGCGTTGGCCAGACTTTATTCAAGGTTAAATCTGTAATTGACTTATCAACCCACTCGAATTTTTGTTCAACGCTTTAGAACCGCTTAAGCCAAAGCTCGAACGAAACTACTAAATGAAACTATTTTATTTAACTTATTTTGCACATGCTTTTTGGGAGCGACTAAGCCGAAAGGCGCTGTGCTGTTAAAACTGCCAAAAAGTCTGATCATCGCGCTGTTAAACCGCTTAAACCCCCGAAAACTTTATGTTTGGCTTTCTGTTTTTTTTGGCCCCGTCATGCCCCAATGGTTTGTGTCAGGGCATCCGACACCCACAACGATGCCGGCGGGCCATAATGGAAAAATAAATCGTCGATATTGTTGGTACGGTAACAACGCGGCAGAAGTTAAGAGTTAAGAGCCGTGTATCTCCAAAAAGCCGAAGCCACAAAAGCAAAAGCTGGCTGAGAACCGAGTTTGAAAAGGCGTTAGATTCGTTGCGGGCGCGCGCGTTCGTCGCCTTTTTCTCTTCATCTCCCTTATATTTTTTATTTTTCATTTTTTTTTCACTTGCTCACATCAAAGCGTCAAAAGCCGCTAAGCAAAATGCCCACACTTGGCCAACAGCACACACAACATAACAAATGCCTAATTGTCTTGGCGGCACTCGTAAAACCTACAAAATTATTACGTCTGCAAGAGAAGACAGCGGGTAAAATATACAGAGGAGAAGAGCACAGAAAAAAAGTAACAAAATAACAGCACAAAAGTACACACATAAAGCAGCATATATAGAAGCGGCAGAAACAAACGCGCCACTTCACATGTTCTGACCAGGCCAAAAGCCCCTAAAAAAAAGAGTGACAAAAGTGCCAAAGGGTAAACTAATGACAGTTTAATTTACTCCCATTGCGATGAAGTGTAACGACTCTCAAAACTCAATTAGGCCTAGGCCTCTCAGTCTCCATCTCTATTTTGCGATTAATGTATAATGTACACCAGAGGTCAAGAAGGTAGTGAAAGTACCGGAGGTTTGCATAAGACACTATTTTGGAAAATATTCTTATGTAAAATATTCTCATTACATATTGTACTTAGTATAAGTAAAAGTATTAAATATTGTCATAGGATTTAGGACTCAATATAAGTAGGTATATTTTTGATATGTCATATTTTATAATAGTTAGGATTTATTTATTAAATTTAGGAATTGAAAAATTTGACAAAAGATATATATGTATATGTATATATGAATATGAACTAGTCAATTTTGATCATTAAAAATTATAAAGATTTTCATATCATTTTGATAAGAATAAAGATTATATTGTTCTTATGTT
The DNA here is from genome assembly GCA_037075285.1 of Drosophila lutescens. Classification (NCBI taxonomy): domain Eukaryota; kingdom Metazoa; phylum Arthropoda; class Insecta; order Diptera; family Drosophilidae; genus Drosophila; species Drosophila lutescens. Next base: position 62,929 of record JBAMCF010000184.1, read on the forward strand.
AGACCATTTTTTCCAAAGAATACTGAATTTGGTGTTTTAAAATTGTATATTTATAATTTCTTTATAGATATGAAATAAATTCTAACTAACTGTGTTCTTGGTTATTTATTAGAATAGTAATATTTTTTTATCCTAGTGTCTCAATAAGAAGTGCCATATTTCTCCCCTCAGTTGTGTCTCAGGTAGTATTTGGCACTTTGGCCAAATGCCGCTCTAATGCCCGATGGTCTACATACTTATATGGATGTGGTCCGGTTTGGCTTCTCCGCTGGCGAGGGGCAGGTGCAATCCCGTGTTTGGGTCTGGGGATGGGTCACGACTTAAAAACGAATAATTTCCGGGCTTTATGAGCCGCTCTATTGGTATCTGCCTGCAGCCATCTCTCTCTGTCTCAATTAATTCGCCTAGTTTATGTTTATGACATTGGCTCTACGCATATTTCTGGGTCATAATTTATGATAAGCGCGGGTAGGATGGGTTGGCAAACTCCTTTTCGGTGCCGCATTCTTTATTATAATGAACTTTTACGCAGTGCGTATCTCATAGATACAAAACTGCATAAAGGTTAGTCCACTCCACTCCGCTCTCTGCCTTTTGCCTTTCCCTACCTCTTTGTATGAATTTATGTTATTAGCCTCGTAATTTCGCTGAATATTATTGCATTTATGTTTCGTAGGCGATGGGCCTAATGAGTTTTTCGCTCTACGCCGCCGCATCTTCATCGGCCAAAAAGTTGCCGTGTTTGGGTTGTTGTTCTTGAAATTTATGCATTGCCATTGTTTTCTCCGGCCAAAGTTGTTTTGCCGGTGGGCGGCCGTTGCACTACAGTTTCCGTTGCGGTTGCCCCCAGTTGGCCGCCTTTAGTGGCCCCAGCTCGGCTTCAGAACGCCCATCACACAGCCGTTTGTCAATTGTGTGGGTTGTCCGGGGCAAGTGCCACAAGTCTCAGTTTCGCTCCAAGGAGGCTGGCACATCTGAAGGATGCCCCTCGGCTGCAAGCCGGCTAATTGGGCTGCGGCGAGCAGTCGAGATACAGTTTAAGATGCAGACTGGCAAAGGAGATACTGCCTTTGGAAGTGAAAGATACAGTTTGGCTTGGTAAGAGGTAAAATAAGCCCTTTTCAGAACGATACAAGATGCTTCTAAAGATGGAATAAGAAAAACATGTTCTAATGGGGAGTAACAGATATCGCTTGGGATAGATCATTGATTATTTGACGATCAAGTTTTAAAGTTTGCAGTTATAATACCAAAAGAAGTAATAGATGTTTGCATAAAACGATATCGAAAGAAACCCTTTAAAAATGGGTAACAGTAAGATTAAAAATCTGTAATTTAGTTTAAAACACACATGGTACTGTCAAATATATGCGAAATTATATAGATTCTATCCGGATAAGAAATAAGATTTTAGCAAACTGATGAAATATTTAAAGTTCCTATTTCCTGACCCAGAATTAATCAAGAAAGTTTAAAGTAAATTTGAATATTCTTCTGTTTCAATAAATATTCCCAGACACCCTGATTATAAATAGTAAAATAAACATTTAAAAATATTTGAAAGTAGCGCCCCTTTCACAGCGAGATCAAACCGCCAGATATGAGAGGCCCGTTTAGGCCGAAGATGCCCTTTCCCAGCGATCCCTAACTATCCTTTCACTATCCATCAACCGTCAGAGTTCAGCGTCAACCGCAAAGCCACGGCAATCCATCAATCGACCCAAAACTTGTCATGCTCCAATTTGGAATGCTTTTCGATGGCACCTTTTAGGCGGTCGGCAGTCCGCGAGGGAAATTCAATTAGAAGACAAAGAGGCTCCGATACGATCCGCTTGGCATTCTAACTAAATAGCATTCACCTGTCCGGCCAAATAACTTCACACACACCAAAAGGGAAAAAGGAGAAGAAGATACTGAGATACCCTAACCACGAGCAGCTGTCAATATGTGTTGGCGCCAAACGAGAATTCTTCTTTTCGTGGTGGAGTCAAAGATCCATGGCCATCCATTAAATGCCTACCGTCAAATCATAATTCATTTTTCCCCTGTCTGGCCGAGGCCCCCGATGGTATTCCTCAGCTATTAGGCACCGACCACTCCTAGACACGCAGCCTCGGGGCACAGACCATAAAGCCATTTTTCCAGGTGAGCGAGACTCGAGAGGGCAGGTGAGCCCAAAGTACAGGTACAGGTTACAGGTAGTATCTGCCTTCTACCTTCTACCTACGATGCTGCGGCAATCTGGGCTTGGGAATTGGCACCTTGCACTGTGCGGATCCTCACTTATTCGGTTGCATAGCCCGCGGCGCTGGGAAAAACTCTCGAGTTCATTGATACTCTGTTGCAGCTCAGGTGCTCAATCAAATGCAATTAACAGCGACTAGAAAGGAGTGGGGATATATAGCCAGCAGAACGGAAGTTCGGCTCTTTGGCTGGATGTTGTTGCTATTGAAATGTCAGCTTGGGTTAGTCATTCGCCGAACACTGCGTCCCAAATCATTTGCATGGGCAAATTGGCCGGCCAGCAAAAAAATGGCACTGGGAAAAAATTGCAAGGAAATCAAAGGTGAAGAAAATTATACTTTTTGGGGCTAGAAAAAATCTAGTGCACTTCATCTCATTAATATAATAATTATTCAATTCTTTTTGGGTCAATTGAGGTATCTTCAGGATAATAAAATATTCCATCATAAAATATACATTTTTATCTGGTCAATAAATGTGTGTACCTTAATAGCAAATCCAGGATTTTGTTGTGGGAGGATTTAGGAACAAATTTTTTGGTTGCATACTTTTTGAATACCCACTTTCCTTTAATTTTTCACTCAAGTGGGGCGTATCCACCTTAAATAAATATTCTTATGAAAATATAAATTCTGAAAAATGTTATATTTCTATTTGCATTAAATCCATAAATTATTTATTTTTTAGTGTACCTAATGCAGACACAGCCAATCGTATAGATACAGATATAGCTAGAGCAACTTTGTCGTGTTTGCCAAATGCCAAAATCAAAATTAAAAAAAATCCCATAGAGAAAAACGAGAGATAGAAAAAAAAACTAAACACACAAATGCCAAAACTTTATTAGCCCGTTGACGCAAATTAACGGCGACCGCTTCCATTTCGCATTTCAAAGCGTCAAATCGGTCGTCGCCGCTGATGTGGTGCAGAGTGGTGGAGCAGGGTGGTGCAGTGGTGGTCCTCTGCACTCAGAGACCAGTTCGCTGCCAGCAAAATAATTTGTAAATGTCAGAGCATTTTGACAGTTTGCGGTGATGTTTTTCAAATTACAATTTACAACAGCAACGCAAACGACAACGCCAACAAGCGAACAGCAAAAAGTTAAGCCCCGAAAAAAGTATATATAAAATAATCAGGAGATTTTGTGGATTTCAACGGTTTTTTTGGGGGGATTTTCTACCATTTGCTTTCTTTCTGGCAAAGGGGTTTTAATTCCACAAAACATAGAAAGGCTGCAGGCTGCTATTTTTATAACCCAGCTTATGTGTCCTGTGTCGGGGCTTTAATTAAACAAAATTTTTTCCACGCCCAAATCCCCCGATGAAAGTCAACTCCTTTGGGTTATTTACACCAAATGTTTTCATAAATGGCCGAAAAAAACAACTCTATTTTTTGTTCGTCGCTTTAAGCGAAACCAAATCTCGTAGGTCAACTTTTATTTATATTTTATGATCGGACTTTATGCAGCCCCCAACTCCGAACTACCCACTCCCCCCTATTTTTCATAGTTATAAACAAAACGTCGAACTGTTAACGACTCGCTGGCCCATAACTCAGACCATAAATTTGATGTCTGATTTTCATGGCCCGGTCAACAACTTGAGAAAAACTTTAAACTCAAACTAGGCAGGGTTTTCGGTCTTTAACGACGCTTCAACGGCTGGGCAGATGGCTAATCTGTTAATGCGAGAAGAGCTCTTCTGGCTAGTGAAAGGTAGGCCACACTTTCACCCGATCAACAAAAAAAGAGTCGCAAGTTGACGGGCTTTTAATTTAATTAGCCAACCAGCTTGTGACCCGAACTAATCAAACTTGGTTCGGGGTGTGGTCGATGGTGGTCAGTAGTTTGAAATGGAGAACAAAAGTATAGCTATAGACTAGACTTCACCGGGGGCTGGGGGACCATTAACTTCCAGGTGGATTAGGGGCAAGAACGGAGAAGGGTTGTTGGCAAATGGCAAACAAATGCGATAATAGTTGGCAAACTCAATGGCTAGACAGCCAGCAAAAACCAACAAGAGCACAACAGCAACAACAATGAAATTGAAGAAAATTACACTAAATTGGCTTCAATTATTGTATTAATTTGGGTTCCGTGTTGCTTTCCGGCTTATCCCTTTTGGCCCGTTTTTCCCGGCCTTCTTCTTATGCTCTTCTGGTCTCCATAGAGTCACCGGTGTGGCCCTGATCTGCAAGCAAACATTTTGTTTTTCTAACTTGTCTCTGGCATCTTGATGAGCCACTTCGTCTTTCCCTTTCTTAGTTGAGTTATTCCAAAGCGAAATTATATTAGACAGTCCGCAAAAGTTTGCCATTGTCCATTGACGTTGCAATGTTGCACAGTGGAAAAATGGCCACAGAAGTGGACATTAATTGGGTACATTTTCCCATCAAGAGGGTTTGACTAGGTATGATTTGGTTTTACCTATTCAATAATTATTTTTGATTAAATCTCTTCTCTGAAGTAAGAGTGTTTAGGTAGAGTTATTCTTTGTTATAACTTCAAAATTTCCCCTTTACCATGGTTTTAGCAATTGAAAAAAGTCTTGAAAAGTATAAGAAACTATTATATTTATGAAGTATAATTTCTATACTATTCTATATAATTTACAAATGCATTATACATTTTTTTCTCTCTGTATTGCTGCAGTTGCAGTTGTTGCTGTCGTGCAGGAAGCCTCTTCTTGACTTGGCCAAGAGGAAACTGGCGATTATAGTTCGTAAACCCGTAGATGCAAGTATGTGACTGGCTGGAGCCAAGTATCTTTTTTTTTTTTTGAGAAATAAAAAAGGCAGCCGGAAGAACGTCATTGCTTGACATCTGCTAGGAGTGTGTTTTTCTTACTCCACCCTTTTGTTTTTCCTACAGGTAAATTGTGATTCTGGTTGGTTGGCTTAAAAAAGTATGGGATAATACTGATAATATGTTCATAAAGGCTAATTTACTATGAAAATAGTTTAGGTACAACTCCAAACCAATAGTTTAAATAAAGTACTTTTCGACCAAAACTTCGATATCAAAATTCAGCAAAATATAAAATCTCCATTTTAATAGTATTGACCCAGAATTTAAATGGCTAAATAAGTTCGCCTATCATATACGTTCAAGAATTTATTTGCCTCTCTCGCAATTTTATTTATTTGCCAGCAAACTTTCATCATTTGGCATGCAAAACTCTTTTCCCCAACAACCCATATAAAATTCATTTCAATGAAAACTTTTCTCTCGAGCGTTTTTCAATTAAAAATCCACAACTCACCAAGAAATTGAAGCTGAGAGGCCACAAAAAACATTGGCAATCACACAGACACTCGGGGGCACAAGCACAAGCACACAAGTACACTGCCCGAAAATGTTTAGCTTTTTTTTTGTTGGCGAAACTCATATTTTCTCTGAAACTCAAAACGATTGTTTTTTGTTTGGCACACAGAAAAAACACACATTTTGCATGGATAAAAGTTCTTTAAAAGTGAAAAAACGGAGCTAGAGTAGAACGCAGGACACGTGGGCGGGCACGAGTTCGTTTCCCAGGAGAATCGCTAGTCGATTCTCCGGAGAATTGCTGGCTAACTGTTCTTTTGGCAACCCGAGCGGCTTCAAAGCCGAATAGCGAATGCGGCAATTGGCAACTGGCGGCTAAAAAAGCCACTCGCACCGCAGCAACATTCGCAACGTCGGCGTCGACGGCAACTTTTGGTAGGCAGAAGAAAAAAAATCGTACAATCGCACATATACACATACACGCAATCGCCCTCTCCCTCTGACCCCATATAGACCTCTCTTTCTTCAAGTTTTGTCTGTGTGAGGGTGTTTGCGAAATGCAATTTTGCAGCAGCTGCAGTCAACATGTTGCTGGTGTGCTTTTGTGGCTTTGTAGCCCACCACAGGTCTGAGAACCCACCACACTCGTTTGTAGTATTCGTACTCGTATCCGTATCCGTGAGTTATTGTATCTGTGAGTTTGCCCCGCATCTGTATCTGTGTGTGGGCTTGCACGTGTTTCGCCAAAGGATTACCACTCAGACCCTAGAACCCAAAACTCAGCTGTTGTTGTTGGTTAAGTGCACAGAGAGAAATGTACGAGTTTAATTTAACTAATTCAATTTAAATATAAAGAAGGAAGAATTTTTTTGTATACTTTTGCAGTTTATACAATACCAAAAAATGTGCAAATTGTTACTAAAAATCTTAATTTTGGGATTTAATTGGCTTTTATATACCGCCAATAGAAAAAAGTACAAAAAAACTCAAAAATTCTTTTCACAGCGACTGGAGTTGAACTCGAATTTTTTTAGTTATATACGCAGTAACCTATTTAATTTTATTTGGAGATACCAGGACGAACCATTATAATTTATTTATTAAACTTTCAAATATTTGCGTTTAAATAATCTGCATGCCAACTAAAGGGTTGTAAAGGTATATATGTTAATATCGATTTTTTTTTCAGTGTGATGTTGCCCGTGTTGCTTTTGCCGTTGTGGGCTTGTCGACTGACTGACATTTCCTTTTGATGCGCCTACGTGCCCGCTTTGGCATATGCATTAGTTGGCCCCCAAAGAGGGGCGGCCAAAGGGAGCGGGGCGGGAGCGGAGCAACTTCAATGATCGAACGTGACATTTTAGCCCCACACAACAGAACGCAGAACCCAGTAAGCCCAGAACTCTTGGCTCAAAACTGAAAACTCAAAAGCCTTGCGCATGACGGAGCTGCCGAGAGGGCCGAAAAGGGAAAAGCGGGCAAAAAACAACCGGCTTGAGTGAGTTTTTCCCGCCTCGCGTCTGTTTTTTCTCACAGTCAATTGCATTGTTTTTGTTCAGCCGCTAATTGTGGGTGTTGTTCTTGTTTCGGTGATGCAACCATTAGACGAACAATTTGCGGGGCAATCATGGCTGGAAAATGCATGTCAGAAGTCTCTATCAAGCGGGAAAAATGCATATTAAAATGAATAGATTTGGAAGAATCTCAGAATATGATTTTTATATAGTCGGGTTCTTGAAGGAACTTTTGAGTTTGTACAGATTACAATTACATTTTAATTTCAATATTTTATTTAATATTTTAAAATCATTATTGGAAACAATTTTAATTTTATTATTTTATTTTCAATATTTGTAAATATATATTTTTTAAAATCATTATTGAAAACAGCTTCCAAAAACCTATTATTAATTTTAAAATTCGTATAGTTTAGATCTTCTTAACAAGCCCTTAATTGTTTCCTATTGCCGCGCAGGTAAAATCCCATCCAAATAATCCTCAATGACAGACATCTCCTGAGTAGTAAGGCCACGCCCTCTCAACCGAAAACCCGGGCTAATTACGATGCACACACCTCGGGTCACAAAGGCAACACTTGTTGTGCCCTTTTATCTTTATGACATAATCTCTGCGCCCAGATGACCACTAAGTACGGCCAGGAATCCTATTCTCTGCCGCTCATCGGCTGGCATTTCGATTTTTCCCACTAATCAACAGATTTTCCCTCAACTCAACTCAACTCAACGGCAATTTATGGCCAAAGAGGGGCGCAAGCACATGTTCCATTCGGATGCGAACAAAGAGACAGATGCAGATACAAAGATACAGATCGGGGGAAGCGGTTTAGGGATCGCCGCCGCGTATTTATTACATCACAGTCAGACGAGAAGAACAGAAGGGGTGAAGCAATCACAGAACTCTCGGTCTCGGCGGTAGAAAAAAACGAAAGTGCCATGAGGTAGTGGTAGCCTATAGACCTACATAACGCAGGGTCACCCGATAACAACAACAGGATAAAAAGAACGAGGGGCATTGTTTCGCTTTCATTCAGACTCGGAATCGCTTCAAGATTCAGATTCAGATTCAGATTCGGTCGGATCCCGATTCCGATTGCGATCCCCCGAGAAAGGAAGCCAAAGGCAGCCAGCAATAAATCAAAGGCATAAAGTTGAATGCACCGGGAAAAGGCAAAAGGGGCAAAGGCGGATGCAAAGTCGTCACCAGCTCGTTGGGAACCTGAATGACGCGGACCTTGAGAACCTTTAACGACTGGTCGGTTGGTCCTACCTCAATGAGGGATCTTGAAAAACAAATCTGAATGGGGATATAAGAGGTAAAAAAATCGAAAAAGGAAGCAAGACCATGTGACGTTTGTTTTGAGAAACGTCAGCTGAGCGCAAAAAAGGGTTACTTTTGGCCAAAAGGGTTCTTCTTCGGACATCGTTTTGTTTTTTAAGGGGGACAGGGGAAAAATGGCATAATTTGCTTAAGGAAACTTTTCCAATTTATAAATGACAAACACAAAGAGCGGGCATAATGAGGAAAACTTGGAAGTGAACGGCATTTTTCCTCTCAGCCCTTCCAAAAAGACATTTTCTCGTTTCTAATTAAAGTGCCTGGAGATTTGCATAAAAGGAGTCCGGAGTGCGGAGTCCAGCGGAAAAAGGAGCAAACGTTTAAGCATTAATCAAAAAATCAGCTGAAAATTAAAAACGAAGGCCAAAGAAGCGGGGGTAAAGGCGGGATAGAACAAAGCAAAAGGTACGAGAGCAAAGGAAAAGGATAAAAATGTGCTGATGAAGCGATGGTTAAAAGTCCGAGGCAAAGAGTACAGAAAAAAAAGAAAGGATTGTCTGGCGCAGTTGGGTTTTCTCGGTGAAGTAGGGGTTGAACTGAACAGTGGGTGGTGGGACTTAAAGTTGGTAAAGAAAGATTTAAAAATAAGGACATAAGAGTGTTGCCCACTAATGGCTAAAGTTTTAAGCCGAAAAAAACAAGGATTATTTATGCGAAGACTGCCAACTAAAATATTCAGGAGAAGCAGAACTAATTAAAAAATATAATATAAATTCCCAGAAGTCTTAGAAATGGATAAATTCTCTGTCAAAATCGTTCAAAATATTTCTTATAAATTTTTTTTAAACCATTTCCCAACCATTTCCCAACCATCTTAAGTTTTGGAAAGTTAAATTAAGTTTGAGCTTCTCCTTCATGAGTTTCTTAATTTGGGTCACCTTTGGCCACATGTATCCCCACATGCATCGAGTGGAAAAGATGCAGATCCAGAGATACATGTAAGGCAGAAACGCCCAGACACGTGTAAGCCTTCCTTTGGCCCCCTCGAGAACCGCCTTTATAAATATACCTACATGTTCATATATATATATAAAAACACATTTCACTTGCTATTATTTGGCTTGGTTTTTGTTGCTGCCGTGTGCTGTCGCTGTTGTTTATGTACGAAATGTTTCGTTTTCTTCTTATTTTCGGTTGTTTTTAATGATGAGACTGGGAGTGGGTTTTTCGGTTCCCGTCAGTCCAGTTCTGAATCAACAGCGATGAAGCTGCCAATCTGCACTTCAGTGCGCTCCACATCCCCGCCCCTTTTCCCACCCAAGTCAACCGCAGGTGCACGGCGAGAAAATGATACTTAAAAGGGGGTTTCTTATCAAAGAAAATGTTATAATAAGGTTTAAAATATTTATAATATATATATTTTAGTCCAGCAAAAAATATATATCTTTAATTTGGATATTTAATATAATTGCATATCAAGACAATCGGAAATAAAGAATGTATCTTCTTTAAAAAATACTAAAATCTTCTTTAAAATAAATATATTTTTTTTGATTTTGATTGGTCAAAAATATATTTCATATTTTAACCATATTTTTTTGCCCTGTGCCAATTCCCCACTGACAATAACTGAGAATTGGAGAGAGATGTGGTTGAGAAAGAGGAGGATGCCGAATGATGTGGACGTGAATGCGAAATTCTCGCAGTGGGTCGGCGGTTGTTTAAGTGGTCCTTGATAAGCGGCTGCCAGCTTAAAACCGTAATGCGCTTTACCAACTTCACTTCACTGTGTACAGTGCATATATTTTCATGTGTGCGCCGATACATATGAATGTACGTAGGTATATTTAAAATAAACTCTTCGAGCTGCTGATGAAATATCAATATTGAAGCAGTGGCAGAGGAAATTTTAATTCGATAGTCGTGAGAGACAAGCTGGTAAAATAAGGCAAAAAAATCAAAAAATAAAATACAAGGAAGAGGCATGAAGAGAGATTGCATTCGCTGTTGTTGTTCAGTTAGTGGAAGCGTTAAAAATGCCACTGATTTCGCCGATTTTTGTTGATGTCTTTTCATTATTTATTTAATGGCATACAGGTGCAGATTCAACTCGATTGGACTGTTTTCCCATTAAGAAATGAAGAGAAAACTGGGGTGGAATTCGTACATACATGTACAAGTGATTTAAAATAACGCTTTTGCATACACATGTGTCAATTGATATTTGTAAATGGCAAATAATGTTTATTATTATTTTGCATTTATCAATTAAGTGCTATTCTATATTCAATTAAACAGCATTCATGAACCATAAATGCAATCTCGATTTAATTAAAATAAATCCAATTAAAATGGAAATGATTTTTTTTACCATCGGCATCAAACTTGTGGTTTTTTATTTTGCCATTTGAGATATGTAACTGTTACAGTTATTAGCCGTAATTAGATAATATTTTTATTATAATATGTGATTCAGATATCTGGTTGGTTTTTCTTTGGGTATTTTAATCTAATTTATTATTCAAATATGAATGTTGAAGTAAAAAATATTAATCAAAAGAGCGTTAAAGCATTACTTAATTAGAAAATAGAAAAACAAGAGCTTTATTTAATGTAAATAATATGAATAACTTGAATTTACTTCTTTTAATTATTAGTAAAAGTCTAAAAATATTAAATAATATTATTAAATATATTTTAAAAAGCTATTTAGTTATAAAGAAAAAGTGCTTTAGTTTATAAAGCTGTGTTAAATAAGATTCTTTACCGTTTTAATTATTTATGGTACATTAATTGGAAACAATTTTAATTAATGAAATCTTCTATTTGAATTTGCATAACAGAAATGATTTGAAAAGCGTTCTACCCAAGTTGTGAACTCAAAAACATTTTGTTTACTTAACAATTTGTCAGAAATAAACGTGTCGCTTAAAACTTACTTGTTGTTGACCCAACAAATGCATGGCAAACTTTGTCCAGCGCGTGATTCTCTTTTTGCGGTCCAAAGCGAAAGTTGTTACAGTTTGTTAAGTTGAAATTTATGTTTCAGTTTTATAATATAATTTATACACAAAGTTGTACGCGGTCGGAGTGTTGGATATATGTACTATATATAGTTCTGTGTGGATATGGAAGTGGACTTGGATTTGGATGTGGGGGTAAACTTCACCCGGCTAAAAAGTCAATGTCACATGACACGCGCACGATTCACCAACACTGAGGCACTTTGCGGGGCTTTACAGTTAGAGTGGCTAACAAGTTGAGAGCCAACTGGTCAGGAGTTTCAGTTCCAGTTCCCGGCCAGACAATAAAATTTGCGCCATAAATCAATTCAGCTCTCTGCAAGTTGGCTGTTTGCTGGCCGTCGTCGTCTCGTCGTGGTTCCGCTGCAAAATGTCTGCAAGTGTCACACGGCGGCAACAACTGGATTCTGGATTTTGGATTCTGGATACTGGCGTTTTTGGATTTCTACACCCAGATCTTGGCCAGTCTGCTGATGACTAAGATTTATTCGTGGCCACTGGCAACTGGCGACTGGCGACATCGGCTGCTAGCGGGTAACTGCACAAGGCCGACTGGCAGGATGAACCACGGAGCCTGTGTCCCGGCGATTTCCAGCAATGCTTTTAGCACATCTCGCCCGAAAAAGGGGGTGGCATTGGCCGTGGCCGTGGCAAAAGCACACAAAAAACAACTGAAAAATAAATAAAAATCAGCGGGAATATATAGATGCGCATATATAGTACACAGGCCACCACAACACTCATACATGCGAATGGTATGCAAATTAAAAGGGAGTTGGAAATAAAAATGGAGCAGCAACCATCAACCGCAGGACGCAGGACGCAGGACGTCGACTGCGCTGTTCCTGTCCCGTGCAATTTTTTCTAATGAACCGCGCGTTTTGCGCTCAACACAAAAAAGCGGGGAAATTCCTTCCGATTTGCATACGTATTTCTTCATTTTTTTCCCGCTCTAAATGGAGTTACATTTTGAGTAAAGTCAGCAGGGGCATGGACTTTAATTAAAATTATTATTGTTTTTAGTTAATTTTTAGATTTTAGATCTTGAACATTTTTTAGTTATGGCACGCCATCATTTAAAAGCCAAACAATTATTACAAATTATAGTTTAAATTAAACACTTCCATTATAAAAATATTTGAAAATATTTCTCAGCAAGAATATCAATTTAATCGTATCATTTTATTTCTTGAATTTAAATCTGAAAAATTCCTAATTTATTGAGCATAATTTTGAAGCAAAAGAAGAAATGTAAATATTCTTAAATTTTGATATTAACGATCAAGTCGTTAAAATTACTGTATTTCCCATTCAAAAATATTTTTCAAAATTTTTTTTTTTTTATATATTTCTATTCTGTTATTTCTAATTTTCCTATCAACCACGATTTACGCTCAACAAATCGGGGAAATATTTTCCATGTTCCCATATATTTTAACACATTTTTTTGCCACCAACACTTGGAGTTTAATTTTGAGCCAAAACGCAAGTAAATCAAAGCCGCAGTAAAAAAATGTACCTAGCAACAAAACTCACCAATACCAACCACCCACCCTACGCCCGAAACACCCCCAACCACCCCCTATTTTATATACAATTTATGTGCGCGGGCAAAAAAAACAAGAAAAATAGAGAAATCAACTTTTGAGCCACCCTGCAAAATGAGGGTGAATACACGGCCCACAGAAACCGCCGGCATTTGGCCAAGAAGAAGAGCCGGGCCCAAGAAGAAGAAGAAGCGTGGCGGCAGCGGAAAAAAGTGCTAAAAATCCAATATGGCCACAATTTGCCAAGCGAGAGAGAGAGAGAGCGAAAGAGAAAAAAATTGTACATGAAAATGTGCTCGGAAGGTTTTCCTTTTTCTGCCCCCCACTTATTTTTTTCACATTCTTTTTTTTTCGTTTTAATATTATTTGCCCTGGCAACGCAGCGAGACGAACTAAGTAAGTGGGTGGTGGGTGGCGATTGGGGGCTGGAGGGTGGTGAGTGGGCGGTTGGGTGTGTGGGTGTCGCGGCAGCAAGAAGTGTATGGGAAAAAAAAACTCCGCCCCCTTTTCAAGACGAGCGTCTGCGCGAAGGTGAAGCCGAAACGCTGGCAGAACGCCAGCAGAGCCGGCGAGAGAGATAGAGAGAGCTCTCACTCACACAGATACAATAAACCACACACACAGATACGGAAACGCACGCCAACACTCAAAGAGCCACCCACACACCCCCATTGTGGCACTCAGAATGAGTAATTAAATGCTTATTAACGGCTCGCTGAGTTTTTTCGCTAGTCGCGCGCTATAATTAAACTCAGTACTGAGTGTATTTCGTAATTGCAACCCTCTGATGCGATACTCGTATATATTGAGCTACTCTCTAAAAAGAACCCAACCCCCTAATACCGCCAGATGCAGTTTTGCGGCTTTTTGCAGTTGCCTTGCCAAAGATACCGCCTTCATCTTGCTGCCATTTTGAAAACGTAATTGAGTCAGAGGTAATAGAAAAATGTATTGTGAAAGTTAGGGTAGATTTATAAGAGATTTAAGTAAATAGGAAGTAGAGAATGGTAACAAAAATCAGACCAAAATGAGAAAAAAGTTGATCTTAGACTGCGTTAAATAACATAAATCCAATAGATTGTAAATATTATCTAAGCGACTTAAAAAGTATACGCCCATAAGAATTTATGGAATTTACTTTTTGAATAAAAATCTAAAGATCATGTATTTAGAATATGTTTATTAAATGTATGTTTTATTTTGAAAGTTATTGCTTATTAGAAAACAAAATTCATACTTTTTAAATATAATTAATAATTAAATAATACTATTTATGACAGCTCTGCTTCGCAATAAATAAATCATTGAAATTTCCTCGTCTATCACAAAGGCATTCCGATGCCCAGAGCAACAAACAAAAAAAAAACACTAAAGTCATATCAACTAACTGATTATAATTAAATCAGCCAGCGAGTTCAAAGACCTCGCCTTTTATCAGGCCATGAATGTGACAAACCTCTAAAATAATCTCTCTACTAAACACAACACAATTAATCTAAACTCGCCCATTTGATTCGAATCGAATTGTTCGTTTTAGCTTTTTATACAGCTTTTTGATACATCTTTAACGAGGGTGCCATTCCACACAGTCGCACGAAACGTAATAATTATCCGGCCTATCAATTCCGTATAGTTTTTGGCGGCAATTAAAATCGTTTTATAATGGAAACGTATAAATAAATGCATAAAATGTATTTAATTAAGTTAATTGATTTTGGACGAAATTGAACGCTTATTTTGCGGCTCATTAAAATGCCATTAAAATTAGTTTTTCGTTTAAATTAGTTTTGATAGGGGTCAAAGGGCGCTGTGGGGCAAGTTTAGTATGCGTAATATTTAATCAATTAGAATTCCAATGTGGATTTAAATTTTTTGATGGGAGAATTAAGGGATATATATTTTTGTTTATTATTTGTATGCAAAAGTCATATTGACAATGTAAAAATAAATGTACCAGTGCTTTTGTTGTGCGGCCATATATTTTAAATCAATTTTCCGCTTTCCACTCACCTTACGAATTCCACGCAAAAGCCATTAAAATTTACCCCTCTCAATTAAGCACAAATGTGAGCACTTAATTTTCCATTTGGCCCTGTGCCAATGGAATTCCATTCGAATTCCTTTCGAATGACTCATTATCAATTGTCCTTTTTGCCCCAGAATGACATTCCACGGATTTGCATTAAAATTGAAACACTCAAGGCGGTACACAAACGCACAACGATACGAGAATTAGGGAAAATTCATCCTTTCATCCCGCAAAACCCTGTTCTCAAGCACCGGCGAACTCTTTCCATTTCTTCTTTTTTTTTGAGGATTTCTCTGGCCGATTTCCTCTCAGTTCGAGACGAGCGACGCGGGCAAACTGTCGCTGAAAATGTGGAAAGTTGGCATCAATTTTCGGAGGACTGAAAACAAGACAAAGGCCGAAAGCTGCGTGCCATAATTCTCCCTTCGCCGCTCAAAACTTGTTCAATTTGGTTAGGCAAAAGGGTTGAGTGAGAGAGTTTTGTTTGCGGGGGGTTGGTAGCCACTTCCAAACACCAAAACGCGAAAAACAATAACACAAAATGCGTCACGCACAACAAAAACAGGACTCGGGGTACTCGGGGTCCTTTGGAAAAGTGCGTCATGGCCTGAAGAACACTCATGATGGTTGAAACTGTGTGTGTGCCGAAGAGTGTGGTCAGCGGGGAAGTGTCAAACGTTTAAAGGGTTAGAGGTAAGGGTTGACATTCCCGTTGGGGGTGCAGCAGGGGGATGCAAAGTGCCACAGGAAGCGACTAAGTGCCAGGCAGATGCACAAAAGGTGGGTTGGGTTTATGTCCATGCACAGTGGTCGCGTTCTAAACGAGTTTCTAATACGAAAAGTTCTATGAAAAATATAAATGGCATTATAGGGCTGAATTGCATAATTTATAATTAATAATCGTACTCAAACTATTAGAATTTACACAAATTTTAAATAGTAAATTACCTTTATGAAGTTTAAGTACCTTTTCTTTAAAAAGTGTTATTTAACACTTTACTTAGCCTTTTTAAAATATAAAAGAACTGTTCTTTTCTAAAATTGTTCAGTTGCCTAAGGTTACTGGATAGTAAGATTTAAAAATATTTTAGTAAAATCTTGTTATTCTACGATTAAATAAAAATATCAAACATTTCGGTTCGGTTTTCTTTTTCGACAACATAACATTCATAATAAATTAGAAAACTCTATAGTTTGGAAATTAACTAAGAGTTAAAGAAAAACAGACAATTAAAATGATATTTTCTAATCAAAATCTATTTCAAATCCACTGTAAAAGACATTCATTGAATAGAGCCAGCCTTTATGAACCTAATAAATATGCTTAAGCTTGTTAAATATAAGAAACAACTTTGGTGGATTTTTAGCCTACGGCGAAATATATTTTTTTGAGAATAGCAGTGATCATTGATCGTCTGCTGTTTTTTTCTACCTATCTCGATATAATGAGAAACCAGTTCCACAATCGCAGATAAATAAAGGGTTGACTAAGGGTTGGGTTTTTGGGTATTAAACTAGAAAGGTGGTCGCGGTCAGGTCAGAAATTTTTTAATTTGAATTGCGTCAGTAAAAGCAGTGGTATAGGGAGGAATTAGAGAGGGGATGGTGAATTTTAGCTATGTTTATTTATATTTTTTAATATTTAATTTTTGTAATAAATTTCCATCTTATATATTAAAGTTAACATATCATCATAGTACAAAAAAAAAACTCACTCAACGACCGAGAGGGGAAACTAATATTATATTCCACTCGGTGGCGATGTTTTCGATGTGTTCGGTTCGAGTGACTTGCTCGCTTCTCAGACTCCGCCCACTTTTTGTATTGTTTTGCCGGCTACTCAGTCGGCATGCGATGTTTTCGCTTGAGTAAGAAAGTGTGAAGGCGATGTTTTTGAGAGGAAAAAGAGGGGAAACTTATGGTTCTATGTTTTGCAACCCGCACAGATTTTTCATTCTACGTTATTCTATTATTTCCTAAACTGTTCCCATTCGAGGGGAACTGTTCTCGGGTCCTTGACGCCTTGTTAGAAAACATCGCTTAGCGCCTGAGGGGATAAAATCTCAGCTAGAAACTGAAGGGATTTTGGTTGGTGTCGGGGATAAATATAGTCTTAAATTTAAACTATTAAACATATTAATTTATTTAATGTTATATTCGGTTTGTTCCATATTTTTGCATATTTTGCAGTGGAAAAATAACAATCTAATTTTAAAATCCAAGCACGTTGCCGCTATAAAACCGTCTAAAATCGCATAGTTTAATTTAAAAACTGCTTTGTAATTGTTGCCTTAAATTAACATAATTGATGTGCGCCCCCAGAGACATTTTGTCTCCCTGCTGGATTTTGCCCCCATGAATGGTTCACAAAAGCACAGCAGGTGGTCTTCGATTCTTCTCGCTCGAAGACAAAACAGCAGGAGCAAAATCGCATTGATTCTCATTTGCCTTGTTTACTCCCGACTGCCAAATCCAATAAGCATTGAGCAAATTTCCAATATGCGAATCTGCAGCATCACTCCCGGTTAATTGATTTTGTTTGCCTCGTGTTTTCTCTTACTCAGGAAATTGCCATCAAAGTGTCGGGCAGCGGAAAATGGAAATTGATTCACATTTGGCCAGTCGTCCCCTCTTATGCATATTTTTCGCAATTTTTATTTAAAGATATTATTAAATTTTCAGTAAAACATTAAAAGTATTTATGGAATAAAGGACTTTATCTGTTTAAATATAAACTACAATTATATTTATGAAATTTGTAATTATAAAGGAAGTTTTTAATCATTTTAATTATATTTTCATTGAGTTACAATTACAAAAATAAAATGTTTTCATTTTGAGATAAATCTGTCCCCAGTTGTGATATTTGGCAGATTCGTCCTGCTTAATAGCGCCCTCTATTGGGTGTAAGGGAGAGAAGGGTAGTCCTCTGGTGGCGAATGATACCGTTATTAATCCCATTTGAAGGACATTAGAAAATTGGTGGGAAACTTGGCTAACAATGCACAGTGGTGTATAAACTAATTTGATTTTGGTTAAAAGTACAATACTTTTAAATATTTTAAACTTCGAACTCAATTTTGTTCGCTTCACACGATCCGATTAAAAATGCTGTAATTATTCTTTTTTGAAAAATTATTTATTTTCATATTTAAGCAATTGTATAAAATATTATTATTATTATTATTATTATTATTATTATTATTATTATTATTATTATTTTGCAACACAGCCGTTTGATATTTAACTTATACATTTATTAACAATTTTTTGACATGGATATTAGATGATCTTATAATACGTAATTTCTTAGTGTAAAGTTAAAATTAAAATATAAATAATAAAATAAATTTTATAAATAAAAATATATATTTTTAATAAATGTTTACAAATATATTGTTCAGGTTCAGGTTTTTCAGTGGATTAAAAAGTATTTGTTAAAACTCAATAAAACTAATAAGTCTATACTTTTAGTTTCCATTCATAAAGTTAAACACAATATTTCTATACATAAAGTTAAACATAAGTTTACTAATCCATACTTATGAACCCTTTTAAAAACATATTTAGATGCATATTCATAATGCAACGCTTCATTGACTTGTATTTCGCACACATAATCCCTTAGTTTTTCCATTCTGTATCCTGTATTGTACCCTTTTACCTTCGCCGGTAATCAAGTTGATACGAAAATCCGCAAAAAACAAATGAACCGTTATCAATTGCGTAACGGTTGCTCGTCCTTGCGCAATATTCGCAATTAAACGTGGCCATGCAAATGCCAGGATGAAGATAGAAAGGCAGCGATAGGACGAAAAAGGGTTGAAGGTCCTTGCCGTATCTCAAAGATGCGGCCAAAGGTTGTTGAACTCCGCGGCTCGTAGGATATCCGAAACGGTTTTATTTTGTATCTTTAAGGAAAGTGTCCGATGCGATGCGATCTCAACCCCTTTTTAAAGTTGCAAGCTAAGGGGTTAAAGAAATATTTGATAGGTGGTTTTCTGTGGGGTGACGAAGGAAATGTTCTGGATCATACGATACTTGAAAGTATGCACTTTCTGCATTTACAAACTGTTTAAATAACTTATATAAGTAATATATTAAAGCACTGACTTACACATGTTCCCTTAAGATGAAAAATTCATAATTATTATTTGCTTATAAAAAATATGTATGTTTTGATCCTAACATCAAAATTTTATTGTGTGGTAGTTCTATAAGGACTTTCAAAATTACAACATTCACTTTCTTAACATAATCACTTTAATAACTTTCTTTGTTTCAACTTTACGATGGTCGACAGCCCTCCAAGAGCACGGTATTAAGTTCCTACGACTGAATAGGAACGTAGGAACTCTATACCTCGCTGATGGTAAAAAGGCTTCGGTTATTTCTTCATTCGATGGTCACAATTCACTCGGTTACACTGCACTTCATGTGTCTACTTTGCCTGCCTCTTTTTCACTCTGTTTGACTTGTCAGTCTTAAGCTGCAATTAGAGTCATAAACGGATTATGTTTGCCAGATATATTGGCTGGGCTCAATAATGAAATTGGCTGCCAATACTTTCGGCAAATATCAAAGTCCCAAAAGAGTCTGCCAGACTCTTCGAATTTCCCATCCTTCTTATCCGTTCGGCTTTCCTTTCGGCGGCGTCTTAAAATTTTATGTTTGCACATTAGCTGGCGCCGTTTTCTCTGCAAAAAAAAAAAGGAAAGGCGAAAAAAAGAAGGGAATGTAAGTAAAGTTGTAGATACTTAGGCTAATGCATTAGCCGCAATAAGTGTGGGTATTCCCCAGATACGGATACCGCAAATACATATATGCCTTTGGCGTTGGCACTTATTTGATTTGCACTCGAGCCGATGGGAAAATGAAATTAAGACAATTTCAATGGCCGTATTAACCTTGGAGATTTTTCCACCCGCATTAGATACTTGTT
Source organism: Drosophila lutescens (assembly GCA_037075285.1). Classification (NCBI taxonomy): domain Eukaryota; kingdom Metazoa; phylum Arthropoda; class Insecta; order Diptera; family Drosophilidae; genus Drosophila; species Drosophila lutescens. Next base: position 82,772 of record JBAMCF010000184.1, read on the forward strand.
CCTCTATAAAGAGTCACACCCCACACGCTAATTACTGGCTGCCGGCTGCCGAGCTGAAAAAACTAATCAACTTGATTGATTTATCTGACAGAACTGCACAAGTTGACATTTCGAGAAGGCGACTCTTTAACGCCCACCACAACGGCAAAGGCGACAGCAACAGCAACTACAAAAGCACTTGACTGCACACAAATTATCATTTGAATTATATGCAAAATAAATGCATTTGATTGCCAGCCAGCCCAGCCATGTTGTATCTGTATCCAAGTATCCAAGTATCCAACTATCCGCTGGATACCTTGGCTCTGCAGTGGTAACCACCATGATTTGCATTTAGTTGCTGCCATTTCAGATTTGACTGTTTGTTCCCTGGCCCCTCTGCCATTTGTCTGCCAGCGACGTAAATCAATTTGGTTTTGGCTTTGGCTTTGGCTTTGGCTTTAGCTTTTGGTCTAAGGTAGCCGAGCAAATGTTTAGCCGCCCGCTGAGCCAACACAGCAGATATTCAATATGTGCTCCCTGGGATGTCACGAGCCCGCCAGGCGAAAGCTTCACTGTCGCAAAAAGTGACACCCACAATCGGTAGCTGAATTATGCTGAATTTTAAGGCCTGAAACGAAAGAAACAGAAATAGATTTTTGTAAAATTTAAATTCATAAAATAAGAACAATATTCTTAAGACCACAAATTCTGCTATTAAGTTAGACATGATCTTTTATTAAAAGAAATTAGGATTCAAGTGGGGAATAAATAATTAGTATTTTATAAAATTAATAAACACACTTAACCCTTTTTAAAATTGTTATCAAAAAAATAATATGGAAATATTGATACATTTTAAGAAAATGATTCAAAACATTTTATTTATTTTTCAATGTTCTGCAATTCGTTTAGAAATTGATATCTACAGATAATTTAATAAATTAAGTTTTTGTAAAAACTGTGGAAACGTTTAGTGTAAAACATAATTTTATTTAAAAAATAAATATATTTTTTAAGTTCTAAAAATAAGAATTGAAGTTTCTAGCTTAAATTTAAATATATAATAATATATTATAACCTTTCTTGGGGTCTGATCATTTTTAATACATATATCCTTTGATTTTAAAGGGATTTCTCTTATTTTTCTCTCAGTGCCGAACCCCCGATTCCTCCCAAAGCTCGGTGGCAGCTGCTACTGTTCCTCGGGGGCCATAACGGCGCCATAACTTTGGCCCGGCCAGTACATAAACTGCCAAAGTCTGGGCTGATTAGCATCGCTGCCGGTGCTGCTGTCTTTGATTGACAGTTTGCATACAAAAAGCCATGGCAGAGCAAACAAAACTCGCACATAAATCGCACCGAATGCTTGGCAAACTTTCGGATGCATCTGTAGGACCGACTTCGCTGACTTGGCTGACTTTAACTGACGAACTGAGGTTTATATGACCACCGGATTGACACTTTTATCGCCGGGCCTGAAGTGTTGACGTTTGCCTCGCCTAATGATCACTGATCTTGATTAGCCGGCTGGTTTATGAGCTGTTTAAATAGTGAGAGGTTATACCCATAAGTCTCACCTAATGAGCCTGAGAAGCTATTGGATTACGGATGTGCTCTTTGACTTCTACAACTTTTATTTAAATCCCGTCGGAAATCCAACACTGCCCACTGACTGACCCGGCATGCCTGAAATCCATTTCAACAATCACTTTGATTGATGCCAACGGGCTCGGACAACCTCCCACCCACTGCCAGCCAGGCAATTTCTCACTTAGCAAAGAATTAATTAAACCACCAAAATACCATATCTGTGGGGAGAAATCTCAGCAAAATAACTGAGCGAAAAAAATTAATTAAAGCAACTAAATTAAAATGTATCAAGTTGGATACACGCCCAGACAGCGGCAAATGTGCCACGCCCTCCTGGCAAGAGGCAAGAAACGTGCTACGAAATTTTGATGAAATTTCAAAAAAATATCTGACGAGGCTTGTAGATGGTCAGTTGAAGGATTATTACTCCGAAAATTAAAAAGCTTAATCCTGATTATTAAATATATTTACCTCTTTCGTGCTCCATTTGGTAATTATATAATTATAGTTTAATTATATAATTATAGTTTAAAAACAAATACAAATAAAAAGGTATAATAATAATGCTGGTAGTTAAATATTGGTAGTTAAAGAAAATAACTATTTTATGAAATTTGAAAGCAATATAATGATTTCAAATTTAAATGTAAAAAGTAATAAAGGGATATACTAAATTAAAATAGTTATAACAAATAATTCCGTACTTTAAATTAGGTACTTTTATTTATTAGAACAGTAAGATGAACTGAGAAAATAAAATAAATTAATTTGAAATTAATTAATTTAATTTCTAATACAAAAATTCCAAAGAAGAAAAATATTTTAAAATATTTAAAAATACCAATTAATTGCTTTTAGCATGCAGATGTAACGGTTTGCCTTTTTGTTTATCGTTTTTAATTGTTATTGGTTCGGATGTTGAGTGTTCAGTGTTGGACCAGTTTTGTCGCTCATTTGTCCAGTTTCCTTTGGCGATTTTTTGCTGTGCCATTTTTACTGAGGAAGCGCTGCCCACATTGGGCCACAGAAAACTGGAACTGGCACTGAAAAACTGGACGGGATGATGGATGTGCCCGGCTCGAGCGTTACCGATAAGCTTTGAGAGCGCGAAAGGTATAGTATACGAAATACAAAAAAAAACTTAATTAATTCATATGCATTGAACTTTAATCAAGCGCCGGGCAGCGCAAAAGTGAAGGCCTGACCATGGCGACGACCAGTCCAGCTTCAGATACAGATACTCGAGTACCGAGATACTCGAATACCCAGATACCCAGAGCTCACCTGCTGCGCGCTTTAGATACCTGTGCTATTAGTGTAAACGTGCAGTTTTATGTTATGGCAAATTGCCGTTGACAGGGCCGGCGAACATAGAATGCCAGTGCCATAACTCTCGGTGTGCAGGCTCAGGCGCAGGCACAATCCATTCTGCAATCTGCTATCTGCAATACGAATATGCACTCGGCAATCTACGAGATACATTCTATAATTGTTTTTCTCTTATTTTTTTTTTCGGCACTCTCTGTGTTGCAATCTGCATCTATCTGCAGCAGATACGTTCGTTGCGTTGCACAATATCCACAGCTGCATCCCATGTACTGGCACTCTACTCTACACTCTACTGTATCTTTCAGCTCGCACATCTCTCAAAATCGTAGACATTTTCATTACGTGGTCATTACGCCGCTGCCGCTATTACTATTATGCTGCATTTTATTGCTTTATAAGCGCATTTTAATTTTTGCCTTTCGCCAGGCCACCAAATTTATGTAGCTCAGCGCATCTGCGGCCACAAAAGCGAGGCAAATGCTCGTAAAAAATGCACAGCACATACGGCCCGATGATGACCAACTGTCGGCAGCCAACAACAACCAAGGAACAACAACCGAGGCAACAACCAAGCCAACAACCAAAGCAACAACCCAAAGAGCCACGTATCATGTGCCATGTCCGTTGTCAACGCCGACGTCGATGTGGCTTGTGTCTTGTGTGTGTCTGTCTGCATCTTGGCCACGTCAAGTGTCTTTTGTGAAAGGCAACCAAATTACGAGCACACACTGATGCAGGCTCAAATGGGCACTGAGCGAAAAAGCGGGGCATAATTCATAAATTCTTAAATTTGGAATACAAATTTGAAAGCCAACTTAATAATGAATTTTAGGTGCGGGCGTTATGACACTATAAAATGTGTCATAACGCCCGGTGTTCCTTGTGAAACTTTTGAGAACGTCATAATAATAATAATGAAGATTAATAAAATATGGATTAAAGTTTATTTATGAGTTAATAATTTTTAGCAACAGAAAATCAAACAAATATATTTTCTTAAATGAAAAAATGTTTTTTAATTTAAAACTATTTTAATTTTTTAAAATTTTGTTTTTAATATAGATCTACTATTTATATTATTTAGAGCGTGTAATATTTTTTTAACCCCTTATTTTACCAGTGTAGATGGTCAGTGAGTGCCACGTCTGCATTTTGGTCAAATCGAAAGGCTGGCTCTTTGTTGCACTTGCGGTTGTTGTTGTTCTTGTTGCTGTTGTTGTTGCAATTATTAGCAAGTCTGACAATTTAGTGCGGCTCGCCTTTGACGCTGATTGATTGCGTCTGTAACTAATCTGTACATTTATTGAGTTATCTGCCTGGCATTTTTAATTTGGCCCCTTCTCCATCGCACCGCTCCCTCGGTGACCAATTAAAAGCAAACGGTTTTCTGCAGCGCAATTAAACGGTGCCCCGAAACCGGCAAATGCAGATGCAGATGCAAAATCGGCCCAATCGGCCAAATCGCTTCCTCATGGTCAGCGCGGTGCGCCCATTAAAATACCCAGCCCGAGCAGCCCGCTCGGCTGGAGAAACATAAATATTCGCACTGATTTCGCCTGCGACCCATTCCCGACCAGTTTTCGCAGTGCGAAACATGTTGTGGCAGCGCTTGGACACCGAACATGGCCACGCAGCACGCAGCTTATCAATCGCGCCACTGAAACACAGCATTCAGGTCCTACAAGTTTGCTATTAATTTGCGCTAGTACTAGTCAGTCTCCCCCCTTATCCTACCTAGAAAAACCCCTCGCAATTGCCGCCCCCTCAACTGGCAGGCTCGCCCATCTGCTTTGCATTTCAGCAGCTGCCTTGTTGAGCTGTCAGCCGGGCTAAGAGAAATGCACTGCAGAAAATCGTATATCACTTGCTGATTTATTGAAATTTTATCTTGATTTTACCAGAAGAATTTCCCCTAATTACACTATGTTACATCAAAATTGTATTACCGTGGATGCAATAAACTGGAATTCGCGTTCACCAAAAAATTTTTCGGAAAAATACCTCAAAGTTGGAAAACTGTTGAAACTTGCCAACTTCTTACAGGCATACGTATTCTTGGTTTGTTATGGTGTCAAAGCATTTTAAAAGTGTCATTCTTTATGTTTCAAACCCCATACTCTGAATAATTTTAGGATTTTTTTAAACAGAATTATAAACGAAAGACGTCATATACTTTTTTCTAAAATTTGGTATTCGAAGAGAATACTTTTTTTAAATAAATGAAATAATGCTTAGTTTCTGATTATTTAGTTACGCCTCCTAAAATCTTCTCATGTCTTATCAATAATGCCTTGTATCTTTTCCCAGTGCACCTAGCTGACTGGCTGGCTGCCTGGTTTCGCTGCCTGGGCGCGTGGTTATTAATGAAGTCAATCAGCAATTTTGACAGAAATTTATCTATAAGCGTCGGCATTCTGCCAGGCAACATGTTGCACGGTCTCTCACTCACTTTGCTAATTTTGTGCGGCACTCAAACATGTTTGCCCGGGACCGCTAACTGTAGTTGCTTATCTTATTTATTTAATTTTTGTTTAATGTTAATTTGGAACCAGTTTAATTACCAACGGCTACCCGCTGGTGAGCAACTGCCAAAGACCGCCTAGAAAATTCAATTAAAGTGCGCTGTAGTTGGGCACAGGTGAACTGCCAGTGCGTAACGTATCTGGGAGATACTTTTGTGGAAATAAAAATTCATATTTCATGCCCTATTATGTTTAAAGCTCTTAAACTTAGAGTATATCTTTTCTGTCTGGCCAAATACAGAAGATATACCAAGCTATTATTTATTTTAGATTTTTCTGCTACCGCCTGGCAATTTGTATCTCAAGATTTGTATCTCCATAACCGACGGCTACTTCTTCCTACTAACGGTTTATTTAACTGCTGCCATTTGTTTGCTCACGCCGCCTAATGAGCTAAATCAATTTACAGTTCAATTTTTTCTTGTTGGCTAAATTAATTTTGATATCTCCAAAGGAAGTTGTTTGGCCAACGAATCGAGTTTGAATAATTAATGGCGACTCGCTTACAAAGTTGCCGCTCCAAATAGGTGGAATTATCGGCCGTTAATTGATGGCAAAATGGATTCAAGCGGAGTTTTGCTGATAATTGAGATGGGTCAATAAAGTAATTAAGTTATTTTTTAGGAGTGTGGAATTGTTTGCTAAGATTATTGTTATCTTGTATAGTGCCTTAGTACTTTACATACTTTTAATAATGAGCCTCCAATTAATTTTAAATATTTTTTTTAATTAAAAAAACCTGTTTAAGTAGATTATTAAATTTTAAATATTTTGTCTGGGTTATTGACATGTCTTTGAGTTTTCCGACTTTGACCTTGCTCATTTTGCCGCCACTAATTTCCCTACGCTTCCTTTTTTTCGCATTGTATGGGAAACTTTTCTCCCTCCTTTCTTTTCATTTTAATTTCACTTTTCACGGCGAATTTTCTTTGCATTTTCTTTTTATTTTTCGCGCCAGACGCGAAGGAACCCGGCAAACTTTTTAATGTCGCGCGGCTGCTGCAGCTAATTTAGCCCGCGGGGGCGGAGGAGAAGGGTGGAAAAATCAGGGGGAGGTGGGTGAGGGGGAAAGGCGTTGAAAGCCGGAAAAACTTGGCGCTCAGACTTTGGATGGCAGTGTCTTTGGCTTCATTTTCGCGGCGCTCCTTGAGGTTTTCTCTCTTTCCCGGCTCTCAATTTCGCCCGCCTTCTTCGTTCATTTCCTTTTGCAATGAAATTAAAAACAGCAAGGAGTCGTCCTTGCACACACAGATACTCACTCATACACCCAGACACACACAGTGCCTGTGGGAAGGAGAAAAGTTTGCTCCTCAGGAACCTAAATGAAAATGAGTAAAGTTCGCACCCACAATTTTGCTCTCTTGTTGATTATGCACTTCGTTGCCATCATCATCATCATCTTCATCGTCGTCGTCGTCTGCGTTTTCCTTATTAACCCAGTTCTGCCTGCTTTTCCCGCTTTTCTTTTTGGCCTGGCCCACAGCTGCCGGCTGTTGCTATTTCCCTCTCTCCCACTTTCTTGGCCGAGGACGATGACGCTTTTTTTTGTGTCCTTGTTTTAATTTTAATTTTTGTTTGGTTCGCTTTCTTTTCATCGTGTCTTGGCCTTTTTGGTGACGTCGTCTTGGTTTTCCTCCTCATTTTCCCGGTCTGGTGTCGTCATCGTTCTGTGCCTGCTTTTGTTTCTAGGTCAAGAACAAATTTTTCTTTTCCGCCGGCATCTTGAGGCTTTTTTTTCCTGAAGCCAGAATAAAAGTTGACATTGAAATTTTAATTGGATTGGGAATGAAAATGAAAGAGAAATCAGTTGGCGGATAAGTATTTAAATAGAGCTACAAGGAAAATTTGTTCACCAATTTCTTATAAATAAATGGGTTTTAATTAAAATGGATGAAAGGGTTGGGATTCGCTAAGTAATAGATAAAATACATAAACATTGGTATGAAAATTAAAACTGTTATTATTTATTTGACTAAGTAATTAAATATAAATTGTAATTCAAAAATAAAATTATAAAAAATTAAAAATAATTATTAATTGATTTATCAATAATTGTAAAAAACTATTTTGAAGTAATTCTATTTATTTTTTGTATTCTGTCTATGAAAATTCCAAGAATACTAAGATGTTAATATGCATTTATACAAAAATTAAATACATTTTCAAAAATAATTACATACGTTCAGTTAAACATAAAACAACGTTTGTTTACTTTGCGTTATTAGTTATAAATTAAATTTGCTTTAAAGTTGGTATAAAGTTAAAGGAAGTTAGCGCCCTAAACTAAACCAACGCAATGCCATTGGGCACATAAGGGGCATAGATATATAAGACCTCTAAGATAGCAGTTACACATAGATAAATACATATAATATATAGCCAGCGTAACCACCTCGAATCGCTTAGAGATGTAGATACTTTTCGCTTAGCTTCTAGTGCCCGTGGATGCGCAACTGTCATGCAAATGACATCACGCACTATAGTCATCAATTTTGCGAGGCATCAGTGTCGCTGGCAGAAAGCTGAAAGCAAATCCCCCAAGCCGAAAAAAGCCAAAGTCGAGGAACGAGAGTGTCGTGCGTTTGAGTTTGAAATATTTGCAATTGCGAATCCTGTCGTATTTGTCACAGGATGTACACACATATATATATACATACGTATGTCAAATATTCTTATATACACCGTACATATATATAGATTGAGCTCGGAGGAACATTATTATGATGGAATCCTATTTGTTACAAGCCGTGTAGCCGCAGTGCCAATGACAGAACGTCAGGATGTCTGAGGATGAGTCCCAGGATACAAGGATACACCTACTCATCCTGCCTTTTCCGCCTGGGCCGCCGAGTAAATTATGCTAATGTCAAAATAATGCATATTCGATGATGTGGGTGTGTCTCGCACACTGGGAAAAAAACTTTGCCGACGACGATCTTTATACTAATACACATTGAAGATTGATTTTTCGCGGTTTCGGTGTATGGGTGTGGAAAAATCTTTATAAATCACATTTATGTTCAGCTTCAAGTGCCAAAACTAATGATGGAAATAAATTCACGAGAGCGCAGGACCAGAACAAGGACAATGCTGACTGCCAGAACCAGTCGCAGCCAGAAATTCTGTTTCTGTACACAGGAAAAGTGCTGTGGAAAAACCTTGCGATGGGTTTGGGTTGGGGGTGGGGGTGGCACTTTTGGGGATAGCAACGCACTCAACTGTGCGCCCGTCGCCTCGCGCAATTTTTGGCTGCTTTTGACGCCGGGCCAATATGCAGTAAATCTGCCAGAATGTGCCTCTAGATTTGGCATCGCCCAACCATCAGTCGCAAGTACCCAGAGCCCCTCCCCCGACTTCCGTTTTTCCCTCGGCTTTCCCTTGACTTTTCCTACCCATTTTCCCTTTGAAATGGGTTACATATTTTATGCTTAATATTTTGCATTTTATTCAGGAAGAGTGGAGCGGGCAAACTGTTAACTGTACTTGAGCTTGACTTGGCCGGGGATCGTAACGTTTGCTTTGTGCAGAAATTGAAAATGTTTTTCCCTAACAGCACAATTGTTTGTTATAGTTTCTCCTTTTCGCGTCCATAAGAATGCGGCAAATTGTTTGTGCAAAGCTTTTCGGCCAGCGGATAAGAATGAGTTGGGATGTCGAGAGGTTAGGGAAATGTCTGGTTTAGAGTTCTCAAACTAAAGTTGAGATTGTAAGTATGAAAATCATGAATTTGAATTTTCTGATGTACTTTTAACATGTATAATGGTCAAAATGAGAAGATCCAATTATAAATTATCTATCAAAAAATTAATAATCTTTTCAGATATGTTTTATCCACTAACTCTACAGCTTCATCTCCTTGCCGTTTCAACTAGATCCCAAGCAAATTGCTAGCTTTTCAAAACTAAAAAAAAAATCAATAACCAGATTTCTCTCTATTTCGAGATGATCATCCCTCGAACCCCTCGGGTCATGTGCAACCCTAACAACTTGAGCTTCATTTGCATATTTTGCCAACCAAGCCTCGCCTCGAATCCGCCCTCTTTCGAATGCAAAAGAATAAAAATTGCAAAATTGCAGAATGTAAAAATTGTAAAATGTCGAATGCGTTCGCTGCAAAACTAATAAAGGCGAAAAGGAAAATTCCCGCTGGCCGTAGGTGAAAGCCGAGTGGGGAGTGTGGAAATTTATGCTAATTTTCGTTTCGCCTAACACGATGCTTGTTATTGATTTGCGAAAAATAAAAACTTGTTCGCCGTTAATTTGCATAATCTGTCCCGTCTGTCTCGTTAAAGGATTTGCTCGGCGAGAAACCTTTCACTCTCGCTCTGCAACACCATCGCCACCATCCCATGGCCAAAATTGATTTGCCAGCACTGCATTGTTGACTTTGACAGACGCATTCGGTTGTCTGTCTGGCTGTGTGTGTATATATCTCTCTGTTTAGTCAAGCAAATATTTTGCCAATGAGTGGCCTGACAGCCAAGAAAAAACCAAGTGAAAATATTTGAAAATTGGTTTTGTCGGCGCACCTGACAAAGGCAAACATTCAACGAACTCTGGGGTTTGGAAAATTCAAAATGGAATTGGAAATACTCTTTCAGATTAGTGTAAAGAAAATCTAGTTTAACAGTCAGAAAAATATTTTAATAATTTAATATTTTAAAGCAACTGATTAATGAAAATTTTTATAATAACAATAAATATTTAATTTATAAACACTTATGCTTTTTAATTTATTAAATAGAATCATAAAACAAATCCAAGTATAAAGAAATATAAGCTAAAGGCTAAAAATATATATCGATATTATCGATATTTTCACAATATTGTTTCGATAATGTCGATGTTTTCAATGACATAACTATTAAATATCGAAAAATATCGAAATTGTCTTTTAAAATACTTTGATTTTATTTCTGAATTTTCTTCAAGTGTAGCCTCTGTGCACTTCTGCTGTAGAAAACTTCATGTATGTCTGGCTATAATTCAATTCCCTTCAAAACCCGCGACAGTTGGACAGAGAAATAGATGGCGACGGAGTTACAGAGAAAGGATATAGACATCCAGGGGCGTGGAGTTGAAGGGGGGAGTGCTTGTCGTCCTGTCAGTTATTTTCAACATTTTGATATGTATTTTCCTCTCGTAGTTTATTTTTTATGCAGCGTTCGCTTTTTGCTAAAAAGGATTACGCTAACACAAAGCAGAGAGCAAGGCAAGGAGCCACAAAGGAGTGCAGAGGAGGTGTAAAAGGGGATGTAAGAGGGGGTTTTACGGGGGCCAAAGAGACTCCTAGCCGCAGATACAATATTTGGTTTATTTCGCTGGCGCTGTCTCTCAATTTTTTTCCCCGATTTTATACTTTTTGCACATGCCAATATGGAAACACGAAGCACTCAACCACCCCCTTTCGGAAAAGCGGCCACCCCCCGAACTTGATGTGTGTGTCCCACGCTTTTCTATTCTTTTTTTTTCCTTTCTGCCTTATTCACCCTCGCAATTTTCGTGTGTCTGTGGCTGTTGTTTGTATTTGTATTGGTACAGCAACCATCAAACATTTACTCATGTGTCGGGATGAAGAAAACGCTCCAAATTCGAACATGTGTGCGTGTGTGCTTGCCAAAAGCCAAAAGAAAATGGCAGTTTTCCTCCTGACATGTGTGGTTGTGTGTGTGGGCCTGTGTATTTGCTGGGTGGCAATTTCCCATTTAGTTTCAGCGGGTGGAAAACGTTTTAGATTTGAACTATGGGTGCGTTGTCATAAATGGCCAACGCACCGCCGTTTTGGGCCTTATCTAAAACGATTTCGCATCGCGATTGATGGCGAAACGAAATCGCGAAACGCATCAGACAAAGCCGAGCAAAAATATATCGATTTGTGGGGAGGAGATGATTTTAAGGGGAGCTTAGGTTTTTTTTTTGGGCACGGTTCGATATGTGTTCTGTAAAAAAATTTAAGTTGTGCAGCATGAAGGTCGGAGTTTCATGGAAATACATTTTTTCATAATTTATAAATGCTTAGAAATTAAATTTAATGAATCAAAAATATTTGATACAAATTTTAAAATGCCTTAAGAATTAAAATAAAACCTGATATATTACTAGAAATATTTTAATAATATTTATTTATCGAAAAAAAAAAATTACTGTTTTAAACGAATTTTTTTTAAATTTAAATAATTTTGAAAACAAGTAATAATTTTAAATAAATATTTGTTCTCAACTTTCTACAATTTTTACTTCTTATTTACACACACTCCGATTGACACTGTTCAATCTCTTTTTGTTTGCCTCCTTTATACAGATACAGATTCCGTTTACCCCCAAGCACTTCTTGTTAGTAAATCGGTCCTAAGCTCATAATTGGCAAAGTAGACAACCCCTGGCCTCCCGTTAAAACCCAACCCCCATCCGAATTCCATCCAACAACTAACGACAAGCACTCAAGCAATTCCCATCCGTCGAAATCAATTCGGTAATTGACAGCAGAGTTGCCCGCGGAACATGATTTGCAAATAATGCACTTGAATTTGCATAAAGAATTTGCGCATGCAAAAAAAAAGCGCTGGTAAAAATGCAAAAAATTATGCAAATTAGCCGGCGACTGTTGTGATCGATGTACTGCAATTAAATCCTGGCCAGCTGCAGCAGCCCCTAAAAAACCAAAATAAAAAACGAGGCCCTCAGGTAACGGGTCGAAAAAGCTCATTTGCATAAAAAAAGAGGTATATACTATATGGGGTTGTATCCTTGAGCTCATTAACATATAGCGAAAAAACCAAAATTCTGATGCTGTCTAACAGCTGCTCATGTCCTGATTTCCTGATTTTCCAGCCAGCCAGCCAGGTTCAACGGCCGTTTGTCTCACTAACCCAAATTAAAATTATGTTAATGAACGGTGGCTGCGAGGGGGGAAAAAGCGGCACGAACAGGACCAAAATCACGGCCAAGGACAACGAGTCCTGCGCTTCTCATTTGAGTAATGAGCAGAGTCTGGGCAGAGCGGCGACTGCGACGTCGACCGAGGCAGCGACGGCGGCGGCGGCAGAGAGGTCCTGGCGAAATCCTTGCTGCCTTTGCTCCTGTTACTACTGCTCATTAATTTCACCCATCGCATTTTTGCATATTTTTCCGCCAGCAAATTTTCTCCTCTTGTTTAATTCTCTCGCTCGCTCTCCTTCGTCCTTCGTCCTGTTTCATTTTTCATTTTGTCCCTCGCTCATTTAATGACGTCACACTCGGAGAGTGAGAGAACCCGACCCAGCGAGCGAGAGAGAGAGTGCGAGTTGCTCTCTGTTGTGTGTGTCCTGGCATAATTAAGATTTTAATTTATGCAATTATTTCGCCGGCTGCCCTTGTTTTCATTTTCGTTTTCATTTTCTGGCTCTGATTTCAATTTCGCAGGATGTGAAGTTATTTTGGCGCGTTGGCTCGTTGGGTGCGGTTGTGTTTTAAGATCGGCAGTCGATCGTGAAAAGGTGATCCTAACTAATTCCATAAAATTGACTAATATAAATATAATACAACAACATTTCTATTTGGCTATAAAAATACAAATTATCCCAAGTGTGAAGTGAACATTTCATTTGTGCCTTTAAAAAAAAATCTGATACATAAAAAGGAAAATAAGTTAAATCTGATAAATCACATGAACTCAGAAAGTCATCTTGTTAGATTGAAGTGAATACGAAAATTACTCAATTAAACAGATTTCTCGATAAAATATATCACCAATTTAATAAATATATTTTAAGCCTGTGATTCAAAAGTGAAACATAAATGTCATTACGTTTTCATAGCTCACTATATAAGCGGTTCGACCATTATACTTCTTTTATTAGTAATTTTGTATTCCGATTACGGTTAACTTTTAATTACACGAAATTCCCATAAGGATGTAGTTTTTTTATTAAATTACAAATATTATATCCACTGCATACAAATTGTGTATAAATTATAACAGTAAAGTTGAACTTTTCAAACATGAATTATTTATTTATCAGTAATTCAAACACGCATTGTATATTCCGTTTAAATAAAGTATACAAAAATTACTTTCTAATTAATAAAAATATTGTAAATTAAAAATATTTGAGAGGAGTTATAAAAGAACTGATTGTATATAAAAGTGAAAAATATAAATGCAAAGAATAATGATCAATTCTTTAAAAATTTTTAAAAATCTAAATAACTAAAACATATAAATTTAAATCGAAATATTTCACAAATACAAAAATGAGCCGAAAACTATTTAACATTAAATCCTTAAAAATTAAAAAAAATGTACCTCAAACACTTCCTAACATTTTCACTTCTTTGGGTCACTCACTTACCTTAATAACGAATTTTTTTAAAGCATTTGTCTTCTTGAGTTTCCTTAGCTTTACAATCCATCAGAATACAATTTCTCAATTAATGCTGTCACTTTTGTTGCAACAAATCTTAGTAAATTGTCCAAGTTCACAGCGATGTCACAATGTTAATCCACGGATTTGCCCTGAGAATCTAAGTATTTTGGATGGATCTATAAACACAACCGCACCGAGACGCGTCGCGTTAAGGAATGATTTTGCCAGCGACTCCAATAAGATACTTTGGCTGTGGTCCTCGAGTTTCGAGACTTCGACTTTCTTATCGCACGCACACGAATTGGAGTAATCGCGAGGCGTCGGCGTCAAGAATTCAGGGGATTCACCGGGGGTGTTCCGTTCTGTTCTGTTCGAAAGACCAAAGACCGAAGACCGAAGAACGAAGACTTGCCGGGCGTAAGGCCCGCCAGCTACTGCCCACAGAACTTCTGGCTGGCATTTGTTTTTGTGGTCCGCTCACACACACACACACACACCCTCGCAGGGACGAAACTGGAAGACCGAATGCCACCCCCAAAATAAAATAATATTGAGGGAGAAACGTCAAGTGTGCGGCGTTGGCAGCGCTGCCTTTTTTTTCTTCTTCCAATTTACAACGCAGGCGCCTTGTAGTGCTCTCTCTCAATAGAGACCCATTATAGCCCTCTCTTTTCTGGCCGAACAACCCCTCTCTTTCTACCCTCAGGTGTAAGGGCCTTTCTCCTTTGCAAAAATCGAGAAAAAAAAAAGGAAAAGCTGGAGAAGGAAAAGAGAAACCTTCCAGGGAGCTCGTACCCCTTAGACCCAGTACTCACCACGCTTTCGAAATGTTTTCTGGCCATTTGTTGAGCGGGCTTTAAAGGCGGCACTAGCCACGTTATCAGGCAAATGCCAGCCACGCATTTTGTCAAATTCAAAGGCAAACAAGGAGAAGGCAGTCGGGTGGGGGGAGTGAAAAGTAAAAATAAAATGGGGACTGGGGGCCTGCTAAACTGAGCAGCGACTGAAGTAGAAATGCTTATACGCTGGGGATTTGAGCTTTACAAGCGTAACAAAATATGTAAAAAGAAATAAAGAAAAGCCCCCCCTTTCGAAAGCAAAAAAAGTAAGGAGAACAGAACAGAAATCCTCCTTCTCACACCCTCAGTTTAGGATGCGTTGTATCTGTATCTGAGCGTGCAGGTTGGCGCGTATCTATGAAGTTCCTTCCGTTCGCCGCCTGATGAATGATAGATGGATTATGATTTTGTTTGGCGTAAATTGAATTTCACTGCCTGCATCCCCGTAACCAAATATTTAAACTTTAAACACGCTTCGATCGCTTGAAGCTGTCAACTTTATTGTGCGACTCGCAACATTCTCGCCTGCATTCATTTGGCGGCGGAAATCAAGTTAACGAAGTAAAAATGTAAAATGCAGCAGCAACATGCCAACAGCATTCGCCAACAAGGAAATGTCCTCGGGTGAATGGCATGGGGTTGATGATGGGGTTGCTACATTTTCCATTCTTACCAATAATGGGGGGACGAACGGATTCGAAGCGCTGAATCGATAATGGAAGTTGCAGCACGACCAATAACAAACAAACCAATCGAATCGGGGACTGCCAAAGAGTTGAGGATGCTTTAAGATGGGATTGATAGGTAAGGGATTAAAATCTTCTTAAAACTATTTTATAAAGATACCTTGAAGATATTTTTTTTCGTGAAATTAAATATTTTTAGAGTACGTTTTATTAAATAATTTTCAAAAGATTGTGTAAAGTCTTTTAATTAAAAATTCGTTGATACTCCAAATGATAGTAAAATGGAAGTAAGGACCTTTAAAATGTTTTTCAAAATGTTCAATGACAATAAATACAATCACAATATTCCAAACAAATATTACTAATATTTTATACATTTATTTCAATACTTTCCAAATTACAGATAGTGTTTTTAAAGAGTGTTTTATTACTTTAAAAATTTTATAAATTAAATCAGGAGTGCATTCTTTTCGTAAACTACACAATTTGAAGGCTTTTTTAAACTATTTTAAAACAATATAGTTTCAAATTCCTCTTCAGCTTAAATTCATTTGTTGTTTTACTCACAGAAATCTTTATTTTAAGCTAATCCAAATTGCATTCCTGGGCAAATATTTCCCCATCTCCACTCGCTGCTCCTCAATTCTGTGCACATTTTTATAGATTTTATGTTAGTTGGATTTTTACTCCGCTCTTTTTATGAGCCACAAGCTGTAAGTAGCAGTACTCGAGATTGGTTGTTGCTGCTGCTGTCGGGCTGGATGCAACATATTTTCATGGATCAGCTGCAACTTCAATTCAAAGGGATGCCAGAGGCGGTGGCAGGGGGGATGGTGTAGGGGTTTTTCAAAAACGGGGTTGGAGGGGCTGTGATTTTCTCGAGCCATGTCTGTCAGCCTCGGCTGCCATGCTTATTGCCAAAGCTTTTGTTATGCCGTCTCACACAAACTCACATCCCAACTATGGTACTATTTTATATATAAGTTGAAATCTGCTCGGATGTGTTCTTTTTCTCTGTTTGCTTTGTGTGTGTGTGGGTATAGTTACCGACTTTTATAAGCAGCAAATTTTTATTTCCCCCATACTTTTGCTTACAATTCGCATGCGTCATAACTCAATAACCAGCTTAAAGGGGGATTGAGGGTTGCTAGCGGGGTTTTGGGGGTTGGGTTGCCAAAACTGTAAGCTAACTGTAATCCTAATGAAACTACAACACACACTTACTCGAAAGTCCTTTGCATTTGCATGCAACAATTTGGCCAAAAAAGAGGCAAAATATAAGAAGGCAAAAGTTTCCTTCTCCTTCCCATTGAATATTCGTCTTCGTTTCTCGTCATCCTCAACTCGTCTGCCCGTACTGGAATTTATTATAAGATCCCTTTCTTCATATATGAATGCGAGAAACTTGTAGTTGCTGCTGTTGTGCTGGCAGCAACATGAATATTTCTACAACATCAAAAAGGCATTTCGAGTTATTTGGCTCTGGCAAAATAATTTTTATTATAATTTCCCTAGTTAGCTGATGCATGTGTGGGTTTGAACAGCAGGGGAAAAATAATACATTTATTTAGATTAACTTTTATTTACATTTCGAACTTTCGATTATTTTATGATTGAAAATAAATAAGCGAATATATATTTTTGCATATTTATTAGAAATCATAAACAAGAAAATATTAAATACCCTTTTAATTTTTTACCTTTCCGAAAATTGTATTAAACCATCTATATCTTTAATTTATTTACAGAAAATATAATTTTTACGAATGTGATTATATCCTGATTATATCATAGATATCTCCATTATTTTGACCCAAATTGTACTATCCTTATGTTAACTGTGTGCAACTCTTAGAATTTCATAAAGGCAAATTCCTCCTGAGCAGCGACTAATGACCATCGCAAAAAGCTAATCAGGCTGGCATGAGGTCGGTTTCGGTATTTTCGGGGGGTTTCCTTGGCCCCACTCCGCCTTTCCCGAGCCAAATCATTAATCTGCCACACTCGCTCAGACATCAGACGTCAGTGGCAGGCATCGCCAAGAGGTTTCCCACATCTTGGCCCTTTTCCCCTCATCTAGCCCCAAAAAGGAACATTAATTTCCTCTGGTGCGCTGCTTAGGAGACATTATGTACAGTACCTGGTCGATCGAATTTGGCGATAGCTTTAGCTGATTGCACACAAAACGGATTTGCCCAGCTGCACATCGCAAAAACCGCGCCCCGAAAATCGTAACAAAAATAATACAGACCCATATCGAAAACGGGACGAATCTTTCGTCGATTCCTTTGAGGTAATGTCTGCATTTCGGATTTCGCATTACGCATACGCCGCGTGTGGCTGCGAATGCCCGTTTGATGTTTCTAACTCCGCTGTCAGTGTATCTGTGTATTTGTGTGTTTCTGCTTGTGTGGGTGTGCGGTTTTAATGTGAGCGTTAAGTGCGTATGTGTGTGTGCGTGCTTGTGTTGCTTTATGATGACATGCCAAACATTTATGCAAAATGCTAATTTAAATCCAAGTCTTGAGCTAAGGAAGTTGTTCAACTTGCTGGCACAGTGGTTAAAAATTAGCAAGTTCAGTCTTAAAATATTTCATTACAGCTAAATTAAATTAATACTCAGATGGTCAAAAAAACAAAATACAAAAAGGTGTTTTTATATAAATAAACCAAATCAGTTTGTTAAAAAATAATTTTTTGTTCAGAATGCAAAAATTCGACATCATAATTTATTATTGTATAAATATTTAGTTGGACTTTTTTGATTCCCAATATTTAACAATATGAATACGTATATGTATTATTCACAATATTCATTTTTTTTGTTATTTTTGTTTTTTCAAAACTACAATTTATTTTATTTAACAAGAAATTCCGCTTTAATAATAAGGTTTAATAAATTAAACTTTTTTATTACTTTCCTATGATAATGTATCAAAAGAAATTACTCTCTTAGTTAAAAGTATTTTCTTTATTATTTTAAAAAAAATTCAGTTTTATTATCTAACTAAATGGTTTATCATTGGCTATGCCAACTGGCCATGCAATTGCTAGCATATTAGCCCACTGTATCGCTGTCTTAGGCGTAAACGCCTCTTCATCAGCATAACTCGTCAGGCATGACATTCCAGCCCCTGCACTTGGGACCGAGTGAGTTCTGGTTGTGCTAATGCCTGAATGTCCGACTTACCGAATGAATAACTGAATAGTCGGGCAAATGGCGTGGGGAATGATGATGGACTATCTTGACCACACCTTTGGCTGCATTTTGGCCATCTTCGTTCCACTTCGCCCCATCGGCGTGGAAATACGAAAATGGCTGCGACAGGAAATTACGGGAGATCTAGAGCCGATATCTGGCATGGATATCTAACTGGTGCAAATCTTGAGGGGAAATTAGCTGCGAAAATGCTTAAAATTGGAAATTGAAATGTGAGCAGAGCGGTAGTTGTTGTTGTTGAGCTCATTGTAATTTGCCAAAGTATTTGTGGAATATGAATTGCGAGCATTTGCATAAATGAAATGTGTATGTAAATGTCGAGCTCGTAATGCCAATCAATCACCCCAAAAAAGGGAACTCACGCACACACACACACACATGTGCCGGGCAGCTCCTCCCACACGCATACAGGCACACAAAACCAATAAACTAAATTCGCAAGAAGCAAAGAAAAAAAGGAAGAAGGACGAAAAACTCGAGCAGAAATCGTCAACAACATACATGATGTAGTGGGGAGGGTCCTTCATACACGTATGTGTGTGTGAATGCGCGAGAGTGTGAGTGAGCCAACCCTTATCCTTGGCAGGATATTACATGCTTCAACAATGTTGTAGCATTCCCAATAACAACAACTCCGCTCAGAGCATTCCTGCCGAAAATGAAATTCTGTTTTGCATTTTATGTCGACATCTCCTGAACCCGAAATGTATATAAAAAAAAATTCACAAAAAATACGTATAGAAAGACGAACCCGCCGAAGAATAAAGCAGAAGGAGCAAATGGGAGCAGGAGCAACAAGGACACACAGAGCAAAAAAATGAAATCTAAACAAAATGCGTTCGAGCGTGTGTGTTCAATTACAATGTGTGTGATTGCTTGGCTCGCTAGGCAGCTGAAAAAGGGGCGGCTGGGGAGGCGGAGGGGGTGTGGCAGGACCCCCCTTACACACTCACACACTCCACACCCACACACACTCCCGTTTTAGCATAAAAATTTACAATGCGAAATAAGCAAGCGAAACGAACGAACACAAAACGCTTTTTATTTCAACGTTTTTTTCTGGCTGCTGGTTTTCAGGACCTCCGCAGGACCTTTAGGACCAGGAGCATGGCATCCTTATGCAAATACCATCAGCCAGCGTCCTCGACACTGCCACATAAAAATAAAATAATAACAATACAATATTTTTTGATGACAGCCGCCGCCCCAGAAGAACTCACACAACAATGGGGGATATGACCCCGCACCCTATATCTACATCTCCCTCGAAAACCGATTTGGGTTCAAGGTTTGGCCCATCAAAGAAAGGTTTAATCGATAGCGAAATGCTCAGCCCGTGCTCTCTTTTATTTAGCCTGCCCTTTTTTAGTGTAAATTGTTAAGATATTCCATCGACCTCATGAATCATGATGGGGTGTCATCAAATTTTGTTTAATTTTTAATGCTAACCTGAGTTATGGGCTGAGATAATACGGGGGTTAATGGAATGAGTATCTTATTTTCGAATTTATTTTAGTACTTTTTTGATTAAGATACTGATTTAATTATTTAAAAAATTTGAAATTTATTTTATTAGTGCCAAAAATGTTTTTCTTGGATTTTCATCTTTTACTTAACAATCTTTCAAATTGCAGTTCATAAAATTGAGGGAAATCTGACTTCAAAATATTTTAAAACATTAATCTTATAAATTAAAATATAAATTAATGTAATAGACTTCACACAACATTTAAATCAATTTAGTATTATATCTCGAAAATATTAAAGCCAAGAAATGTGTCGATTTAAATTTTCATCAATCATCATTCTGGGAATAATTAAAAATTCTAAAAATTCCTTCAGCCCGAACTGGCAGACTCCTACTCCCTACTCCTCGAATGCAACAATATAAATAATTATTTTTGCATACACAATGTAAAGCAAACAACACAATAAACACAGGCTGGCGCAAAGGATGCATGGGAATGCGAGGAGAATAAGAAGCGAAATCACATTTGAATAACAATCATCATCATGCGAGTTATTTCAATTGACTAGAGGGGCGGGGCCGGCGAAGATATTGAAAATATGAAAAGACACGAGAGCTGGAAAAAACACACGCGAAATCACAAAGAATTCATAATAAGCGTCATTGTCGATGCCAGCGAGCGGGAAATGAATAAAAATCAAAGTACAGTGAGGAGTCTGCATGTTGACAAAGGTGAAAGGGGTTCGAGTAGGGGCGAACTGAAGGACGAGCGAAGAGGGAGTATTACTAAGGGCACGTATAGGAATGTGGAATTGAATGTGTCGCACAGGATGTGTGTTTTTTTGTTGTTTTTGATTGTATATGCACTACACGAGCAGAAATATTTATAAAGCTATTCTACAATATTTTTTAATATTATAATATGTATTTGATTTACTAAATGATACCAACGATCATACATAAAAATCCGTTGAATATGTTATGATACAAAATTAAACATATTTTAAAGATAAATATCTTTAATAAATTATATAATGTTTTTGTTACCATATTCTGACTGCTGAAGTTCCTTTCAAAACAAAACATACCCCTCTTTTTATTTTGCCCCACTTTAATCTTTGCTGACCATTAGGCCTCCAGAATGGCAGGCTATAAATATGAATCACCCTACTTTTTTCGCCGTGTTCAAGACATTTCCAAAGGCTGCCACCGTCTGCATGTGTGAGTCGTGTCGAGAGCCTGCCAAAGGATGCTTTTCCCGGTGCCTCCGCCTGCGTGGGCTGCATGAATTTTGAATGACAATTTGCAGGCGGCAGGAGAAGAAGAATAAGCAACCAATCCCAGAATTCAGACCATTGTTCGCTTATTGAAATTTCAGCCAAAGGGAAGCGGAACGGGCCACTTGAATTTGCAGGATGTGAGGGAAAATAAGGACATAGTGCCGTTGTGCTGTTGTGATGTGCCAGTTGACAAATTGTGGCAGCTACAGCAAGTGGCATTTCATTTTCATAGCCACCAGTTGCGCAACTTCTCCTCCTCATCATAATTGATTTCATTAAATGGTAAGGCAAGGCGAGAGCAACAAGTTGGCACAGGAAAATGAGAGGAAAGCACAGAAAACCACCCACTTTTCCACAGCGCCCAACGACTGAAAGTAAAAACAAATTAAGCTCTCGACGGCGACGGCGAAATAATTGGGGGAATTCCCACAAAACGCCCCAGACAAGCGAAGGAAGCAGAGGAAGGAGCAAAACTGAGCCAGACACTTTGACATAATTTCCCCGCCAGCAGACTTTGCCACCCACCAGCCCAGCAGCCACCACCCCCTCAAGGACACAAGGACACGACCATAACCAACCCCAACAAAGTTTTAATTAATTGCGCCCGAAACACACACATAGATACAAAGGCAAATGCTCTGCGGTAAATGCGGGGGAAAATGAAAATGAAAATGAGTCAAGCTGGGAAAAGTTGGGCGTTCATTTTCACGTACACGAATTTCTCTTGGGTTTCCTGAGTTTTCCAAAGACACAGCAGCAGTTAAATGGCGGAGGTAAAAGGTGGGGCAGTGGGAGGAAGAGGCCGAAGGAGCAGCACAATGTGGCTTAATTTCATTATGTTGCTTAAGATGTCGTTGATGTTGCTCCTGCGGATGTTGTTGCTTGTTTGCCAGATGTTGCTCCTGCAACAGGGGGTTTTTTCTCCCTTCTGGATCTCCGAATGTTGCTGCGGTTGCTGCTGTAACTGCAGTTGCACTTCCTCTTTTTTAGTTTGTTTATTTCTTAGCTGACTTTTAGCTGTTAAGACTTTTGCTGCAACTAAAGTCTGTTTTATAATTTTGTCGGCTTACCATTGACGGCTACATTTAGTAAAACTTTTTTAAGGTGAAATATTCTTGAAATTCTAAAAAACCTCAGAACTACATATTAATTTAAAGAATTACTTTATATACCATAGAAAGAAAGTTCCAAAAAAATTATAAATTTTCTTTATTTTTGAGTTCAAAAATTATAAAAGTGGAAAATAAAAGAATTTGTTTTTATTTTACTTTGACCATTTTTTAAATCCAAAAATATAGTAAAATGTTTAACAAAAACTTAAAAGCAACAAGTTATATTAAAGTATTGTATGTCCTAAACAATGTCTTAAAACTTCATAATAATTTATGGAAATACTTTTGTACCATAGAAAGAATATTCCGTACTTTAAATTTAAAAGCATTTAAAGGTTGGAAAGTTTCTTAATTTCAAGGTATACATTTTAAAATTATAAAAGTGGAAAATATAAATATTGAATTTTATTTTATTTGGCTACTGAAAATAGTTATTTTACCCCAAGATTTTTGTAATCTTTTTAAGATAATCTTAAAGGCAACAAGTTATCAATAAATTGTTAGAGATTGCTTTCTACCCTCTTCGATATCCCCGCCCTCATTAACCAACTCAATCCAAGGTGAATGTCAAGTGCGTTACTTTTGCGAAACTTTTACCTTTTTTTTGCACTTTCACTTTTTGAAAAAGTTTTCAGAGCGCAGCAAATAACAAGGGGAAAACAAAATCTCTGAAGAGATATATTTCCGCCGGCCAACTTCCTGTTCCTGTGCTGAATGAGGAGAAGCTGCGTAAAATTATTGAATGCAAAGCATAAAATCCTCAATCAAATTCATGATGCGTGAAGACGAAAGACAAAAGCGTTTCGAATTCGCTTCAGGTAGCCAAGGAAACGAGGCGGCATACGGGCCTAGATTTTGTATGCAGATGAGAGATTTTTCAGGGGACTTGAACCCATCCCACATCAGCAATTTGAGCATGAAATGTGTATTGAAAGTTTGGCATCAAAGTCTAATTAAGTGCGGCCCAGAAATCTGAAAACCAAAAAATAGAAACCGATACCAACCGCAAAACACTCGAAGCGAGGAGTTCAATGTTTTTGCGTGGCGAGCGATGGAAAGTCAGGTATTTTTACTACCCCTATTGTCAATAAAATCGGGACTAAGCAAAGGCAAACAGGAGATAGGATGCCCTCGAAACCCTTTTTCCCCCGAACCCCTGCCATTGTCTGAAGGCGATTTATTGCCGATTTGCCCCTTTGGAACGACGAAAGTGCTCGTCGGCCAGAGAGATAGAGCACTTTTATCTGATCTAACCCCTTTTGTGATCTCCCATTGTCCCCGCGGCTTTCGGGCATTATTATAAATTTGCCTTTTAATTTACGTTACGCCGATTCCAAACAATGCCAGGCTATGAATCTATGAATATTCATAATGCCGAATCACAACCGAACTGACAATCGCATGTTAATGGGCTGGCATATGTTGAGGATTCCCCTTCCCATTTTTACGGATCAATGGGGTTAGTGCTCTGCTATCTCCGGCAATTGCATAAAAATTGTTGATTTATGCCCCGACAACTTGGATTTTTCGCAAGGCTAATATTTCTTTATGTCGCCGTCGCATTTAACAACACATTTACATGCCGTTTTACGTGTCCTCTATTTTATTATTTTTTTAGATTTCGAGTTTTACGGGTATCGTTGGGTGAAAGGGTTTAGCATTGAATTGCCCATGAAATTTCAAGTGCTGTTCTCGATGTCACCGATAGAGTTGGGTGACTCTTAGGTTTGTTTTATAAAGGGTAAAGTGGTTTGCTTACAACAAAAAAGCGGAAGACTTGTGGTATTTAAATTGTAAAATAAACAAAACAAAAATAGGTAGTATGTAATTGTGGATAAACAATAGTCGGCTGTTCTGTTGATTAAATTTTATAATTGTTTGGGTACAATATCAGTAAAAACAAGTTAGAATTGTAAAGTTTTTAAATATTTTAAATATTAAGAAAATAACAAAGAAGCATTTTAAATATTTCTTTTATTAAATTTTTTTTTTTTTTAAATCGTATAGCTTCAATTTTTTGTGGGCTCTTTAATCCCATCATTTGACTACCGCTGATCAATATTTTTGGCATAACCCATAATCAATACAAAAGACGAAGCGAAAAAAAGCAGGGAGCCTTAAGCCGCCACGAAATTCTGACGCCAGCTCATCAATCAAATGACAGAGAGCATTTACCGAATTTGTCAGTTTATAAGCCGAATAAAATAACCAAATGCCCGGCGAAAATCCGCAACAGAACGCCTTCCAGAAAAATAAAAAGGAGACGGAGGACAGATTGATGTGGGCATTACGTGACCAGTTCTCGGTCCTCGAAAGGGGTTTGATCTGCTGCTGCCTTTTGGAAGGCCTCTCGCTGGGTAATTTATGCGCCGGCGTAAACGCCTCAGCGAAAAAGTGAAAAACAAAAAAAATTGAGGGCTCTGTAGGCTGTTCTACCTGGGCAAAGGATGTACCCATAGAGTTAGAGCTAGAGTTATAGGTATAGGCATAGGGCAACCCTCTCCAAAGCGACTCCCCTCCGGTGATCTGCGCTGAATAAATTAGAATTTATGCGCGATTTGCATGACTGAGGCAGCGAGAACCCTTCACAGCTGTTCTGCGATTTTAGCAGATCCTCAGTTTGTGCGTGAAGCTCGAGCGTGTTGGTTGCCAGATCGAGATGGTGATGGTTCAGATGGCCAGAGATATAGGAAAGCCAGATCCTGCACTGCTAAAAATTCTTAATAAATTACAGACTATCAATATAATATTCAAGTGTGATAATAAAGTGGTTTTAAAATATGTAAAGTTTCTTAAAAATGTGTGATCACATAATAATAGAATATTTTAAATATACTTTAACACATATGAACTATTAAATACATTTTTTAAGCGAGGTACAATACAATATTAAAAAAAGTGGAAATTGTACGTTAAATGTTATATAATTCTTTATAGGTTTGGATTATTATTTTCCCAGTTAAAATCCCTTAAAACCTCCCATTTTCGCCGAGTGTTAAGACCCCTATGGAAATGACATTGGCCTGCACGCATGCGTGACTCCTTTACGGTCAAGTGGCAAGTGCCTCGAGAGGGTTAAAGTCGGGAAAGTCGGGAGTTTTCCCGCCTCAAGCAGTTCCAGTAGCTGAAATGCAGTGGCTGCTCCTCCACTGGTGGCCACTTCACATGAGCCGACTCCTCGAGCCCAAGTTAATAATATGAAAGAAATCACTTGGCAGCTTTGGTGCATTGTTAAAAGTTTTTAAGCCGCGCCTCAAACAAGAAAAAAAAAGCGAAGAAAATAAAGGGAAAAGCGCCGCCTCATATGTGGCAAACAAAGTTATTTGTGGTAGCGCTTTTGTGGTGCCCCTTTTCCCATTTACCCCCACCCACCCCCTGAAAATTTTCCCCGACAAAGGTAGTTCTCATCGGGCGCCAGCAAACTTTGCTGTTTGCAAAACTTTTTTCTCGTCGCTTTTCCTGCATTTTTTACTCAATTTCTTTGTCGGTCCAAAGGGGCGGGGTGGGTGGAAAATACGCAGTAGCTGCGGCAGCCGCTGCGTAAAACTTTTCACTTTGACTCGACTTTATTGTATTTCTAATACTTTGCCTTTCAGCCAAGTTAGTGACTTCGGCGGCAGCATGTGAACAATGTAAGCGGCCAACGGTTGCCAAACTGTAAGCGTCCATAAAAATGTTTGGTCTCTGGCCACTCAAGGAGGAGATGTTCAGGGGAAAGGGAAATCTGGGGGTTTTCCGGGCTTTTCCGGGGGGGATCCCCGGCAGTTCACCGGGGTTCAAGTGGAGCGGCAGCTAACACACACTTTTTCGCACACAGATTGCAGACAATTGAAAATTTTACATTTTATGACGCTGCGCAATTTGTGGCTGCTGCCAAGACTTTGGCAAATTCTTCGGGATTCTGGATTCGGGAATAAGGGGAAAGTTTTGGGGTGGCCAAAGGTGTCTTACCTATCTCAAACATGACAAGCAACTTTGGCTGAGCTAAAAATTATAGTTATTTAGCTATTGAACAGTGTTCATTTTATTTAA
The DNA here is from genome assembly GCA_037075285.1 of Drosophila lutescens. NCBI lineage: Eukaryota > Metazoa > Arthropoda > Insecta > Diptera > Drosophilidae > Drosophila > Drosophila lutescens. The sequence goes on from JBAMCF010000184.1 coordinate 109,177, forward strand.
TAGTTTGTTTTTTAAATTTGGCCACTTTATAGAGATTTTAACAATAATTTCCAAACAATAGGAAATTATAGTAAAATTTATAAGAACTGAAAAAATGTAAAATTACACTTATTTTTAGACTGATACGAAACGTTAAATAAATTCAAGACTTTTAAAATAATACAGTACGTTTCCGTTCAATTAAGAAATATATTTCATCAATACCTTCGCCATTTTAAGCTTCTTAAAATCAAAGAAAGAGAGACTGATGTATTTTGCTGCAAAACCATTGATTGCCAACTAACATTTTCGTTGAATTTATTCGAAGCCATCCCATCTCAAGTTGACATCCTTCAAGGCTCCACAGTTACCTTATTTATATGTGCACATATCAGGCAATTGGATTTGGCTACAAATTGGGCAGACAAAGCCAGACACATAGGTACCTCTGAGTATTCGGATGGCACAAAGCTCGTTTGAGGGCCTTTGTCGCAAAGCCCATTAAATGCCGGGCCACCAATTTGGCCAGGTCCTGAAAACAGCAGCAGCAGGAGAAACTGAACTGAAACGGAAACCCAAGCCCGAAACCGAAACAGAAATAGAAAGATATATCGGAGGAGACAGAGAGTCGCCTTGTGGATCGACTCTGCCAAATGAAATGTGATGAATTGTATGTAATTTGGCTGGGCGACACATTTGCATGAGAGGGAAAATCGCCACCCCCCGGCTTTTCCGGCCCTTCCCCTTGCAGCTTTTCCTCAAAATGGCAAACTGTCAGTTTGGAGTTCTTCTTGGCAGAAACTGTGCGGCACTCACATCTCATTAATTTGTGATTGATACGCTGACTCTGCTGAGCTCTCATCTTGCCGGGAAAATCCTCCCCCTCTCCCTTCGCCTCCTCGGTTGACAGTGTGTTTGTGCGTAAAGCGTCACAAATGAAATTGAAGTGTGTTTGTGATCCCATTACAAATAAGTAAAGGGAGCTTCCTGGCCAGGGACGCTTGGGGGGTTCTACACATTTGATGGATTTGCATGCGCTGTGACACAAGTCACTAAAATATCTTATTACACAGACACACACACACCAGTACACACAACACACATGTGCTGCCTTTGGCAGCCATTTTTTATTTAGAACTCATATAGGCCGCATAAACAAACAGGACCCGCCATCGGACTCAACTGAGCCCAAATCCACCTAAAGAGCACGGGAAAATAATACACAGTCTACCGAGGAAGAAAGTCTAAATACTTGTATTTTTTTATTGTTTATTTCGATTTGTTTTAACTTTATTTTAATTTTTTTCTATTATTAGCACTTATAAATCAATATAAACTTCTAAGAACTGAACATCTATGTTTTTTTAAAACTAAAAAAATCGCCTTTTTTGTTGAATAGTTAAAATAAAATAACAGATTTTTATGGAAAAAATAATTCAAAAGCATTTAGGGAATAAAAATAAACTAAACAAATTTTGTAAGATTACATCTTCAAAAAAAGAATTTAATAATTAATACAAATGATAGTAATTCTTAAAAGAAATTATGTAAAATACAATCATCTTATTTTATTTAATCTATTTTGCAGCTTAAAAATTAAATATTTGTTCCCGCTCTACTTTTTTCCATTCCACTTTTTATACATTGAACAATTATTCCAACTTTAGAACAATCATGTTTCCTTTCTTTTATAAAAAATTGGGTAAATCGGATAGGTTTTATAGCTAATTATTTGATATTTTTTCTCTTAGTGTAGCTACCATTCCTTCTTATTTTTTCCTGACGAAATTGTCTCCCATTTATTTTTCAACTTCGATTTTTGCCTGTCGCGCTTTGCGTATTTCCATTTCTTTATTCTTTTTTTGCAAATTGACACCCTCACGCACGCACACACACGCAATGAGAGAGCTTGTTAGAGTGGTTGTTGTAGTTTTTCCTCTTCGTTGTTGTTGCTGTTGTTGTTATGTCTATCTGGCTGTCAAGCTGCGGCTGCTGTTGGTTTTTCAGCATTTTCCGCTCCTTCGGCAGCTTCATCAATGCCGGAAGCGTGAAAATCTACAGGCGAAAGAAAGGGAAAAGTTCACAAATGGAAAATTACGGGTGCACACGTGCTCACACATACACATGTACAAATGCCACCCCCTGACCCACAACAAAAACAACACATATATTCCCAACCCCACCGAACTCAGACTCGTTTGTCATTTCAGGTTGTTTTATTCAATTTCAGGGCAAGCAAAATTCGCGCAAAAAAAAATGAAAGGCAAAAGGGAGAGATGGCTGCGAAAAAAACTCTTTGAAAATTCAACGCGCTGAATGTCATGCGATATGTCACACATGTAGCCCGACTGCCACGCCCCCTCCTCCCCCGGTATTATTTTTTTTGGCGAACCGCTGCCTTATCGGCTGCCATATTAATGTACTGGAAATTTGCCATTTTTCCTTCTGCCCAAAAAAATAAATGCGAAACACCCCGAAAATGGTTTGGGTGCAAGAAGGAGCTTTTCATTTAGTTGTCAATGTTCTTTAATCTCATTTCGAGCGACGAGCAGAAGTAAAAACCATTAAGCATAAATATCAGTTGAAATATATATTTCTTTGCAGACAAACACAGTTGAGGGGGAACCAATATTGCAAGAAAAAAATGTACCCAAAGCTAAAATCGAAGATTTAATTTAAATATCTTATTATATATCATGCAGGATGGTTGCTCAGAGATGGAAGTTAATTCAATTTATTTTTTTTAGATAAATCTGAACATTCATTTAAATGCTTTAAGTTTTAAATAATTTGTAAGTATTCTTAAAAGGACATTTAGTAATAATATAAATATTTTTTGAACTACATTTTTACCTAATTTTTTTTTTAATAGCTCCTTTCAAAAATGTGTTTGTATTCAAAAAAAAAATTAAATAAAATTCCAACTTCTTATTATTTTTCTTTTTAATATATATCTTTGCTCCTAACTTTCTGAACCTGAACATTTTTATATGTGCTGACACTTTGGCAACCTTTGGCCATTCAATGCCAACGATGCGTGTCCACAGTCGATTCTAATCAGAGAACGCCAGTCGGGCAGCAAAAGGCAACAAAATGGAGAGCTGGATTTCCATTCTTTTTGTCGGTTGCACTCGACTGAATTTCATTTGCCAACTGGCAGCCATGGAAAAAGGGTCAGTTTTCGGGTCTGTCCCCTGCTGATCCTTTTGTCAATTGCTTTGGGTTCTTGATTTTGGCCGCCTTTCTTTCTCTGACTTTTCAGCTTTCAAGTCAGCCAATGACTTTTGGCTCTGTAAGATTGGCAAATGTATAGATTGAATGACTTCTGATATTGTCGATTGATTGTCCTTGTTAAAGAAAGTGGGGTTTTTCTTTTGACATGAGTGATTGTCGCAGCGAATTTGAAATATTTCAGTAATTAAATGAGCAGTGAGGAAGATAAGGTGATCCAATCATATTAGATTGGCGGAGTGGAAAATCAGTAATTTTTTAGTAAATTATTTATAGCATAAAAAGTTTTTAAAATACATAAAAATCATTTGTAGAGGTTTTGCGAATTTACTTCCTTAAAAACAAAAAGCCTTTCTCTTTTCCATTTAAAACTTTTACAAATAGTTTTGTTCAGAACATTTCCCCATTAAGTTGAATGTGTCCTTGGTGGATCATAAATCTTGAAAACTAAATAGCATTTCCTTTGTTTTTCGCCCATTTAACTTCAACTTCCCGCCCACGTAGCCCATTAATTTCTTGTGCCCTTTTAATTTCGCTTTCGTTTTGGTAGACGCTGCAAGGCCAAATGCAAAAACACATCTAAGACTGCGTCTGGGGAAGCCCCGTGGAAATGAGTTCACAAAAGTGGGTGGAAAGTGGCAAAGAAAAACTGTTGCATTAAAAGGCAAAGGCAGCCGCTACGTCATCGCTGTTGCTGCTGTGAAAATGAGCCAAGTTGGTAGTTAGTCAGCGTTCGCTTTTCCTCGCTGCTGGGCTCCGCTTGTTTCATTTCATTTATTTCATCCCGATGCCGGCAGAATTTCCACAGCTTTTCCGTCTCCACCTCCTCTGGGGGCTATAATTTCATTCGCCCATTAAAAATTTACTTTGCAACCCACTCGGAGTGGAGTTGTTGTTGCCGCTGTTGGTGTTGCAGGTTGCCGGTTGCCAGTTGCTGGTTGCTGCTGTCGTCCTGCGTCGGCGTCTGCGTTCGTTAGTTTGTTTTTGGGGCCAAAGCCGCAAGAGAGCGCGGCCCACTTTTCTACACCCGCCAAATGAATGGTTGTGAACAAAGGCACGTAGAAAAATTAGGAACAAGATTTCATTAAATGCCTTGGAGTTAAAATTCTTTCATTTTATAATATCATGTTCTGAAAATAAGAAGGACATTTTCCTAGAAGTTTTCAGATATTTACAAATCATATATTTATATAATAAATATTTAAATATTTTGTATATTTAGAAAAGCCTGTCGTAGAATGATATATTATGATTTATTATTAAAATGTTAGTTTAGATTCAGATTCATATCCTAATGGAAATACAATTTTCGCAATTTTTTGTAAAAATCTAAATTTTTTATAATGATTTTTGTATTTATTTATTTATACTCTGGTTAAGAGGTAAATATAAATTCAGAAAGTTTCTTACATTTTTCATAAGATTTAAATAACTACCATGATCATATAAATTGAAACTCAATTATGGCCATTAATCGTCTTAAATAATTTGTAGCTTTCAAATTAAATAGTTAATTGCCACTTGAATCTCGAATTTTATCGCTGTGTGATAATGAGAGTTTTCCCAGCTGAGGCTGACAGCGACGCCGACTGCGCTGCCCTTCCCGGCGTTGGAGTGAGGGGCTGCGCTCATTTTCATTTTCATTTTCGTTGATGAGATAATGGTTTCGGTGTCTCTGTTTTTCCTCTCCCTGGGAAAGCGTGATGATGATGAAGCTGCCGGGAGTGAATTATTTTAAATGTGGGTTTCAAGGTCAAGGTGACGGCGTTTATTGTTTTGCTTTTCGCGCTGTCGGCGCCGCAGTCGCTTCTCTGCTGCGTTCATTAAGCGCCGGCAGCGACGTCGGCTTTTCCTTGTGTTTGTATTTTTTTCTTTTTCTTGATTAGCATAATGAAGAGGTGAATGAACCGCCGCGGTGTTGAAGCAACTGGTGGTTGTTGTTGTGCCGCTTTTAATTATCATTTGTCTCTTTTCCGCTCTGAATTTTCGCAACTGATTTTGTTTTTTGCCCGAGGAAAAGTATTGCCTACTTGGAGGCGCCATTTGCTGGGGAAATTCTCCCAGGGCGCATTCGATAAAATTGCGAAAATTGCTGAGGGGCGAAAGGGAGTGGAAGCGTCGAACGTCGACGACGCACATCAAAATATGCAAATTGGAATTTCAAAAATACAGCAATATTGCTGAAGCCTTCAGCTTCCACTCCACATCTCCGGCGAATCTGCCCGAGCTGCCACCCCCTTTCTACGAGCGCCCAACCACCCATGCCACCACCCCATCACCCAGGGCACATACTTTTGTATGTGTACACAGATATCTATCTGACAGTGGTCACTCGAAAGAAGGACGATAACAAAATTGGGGAGCTCCAACATAAATTTACCTATCATTTCAGCAGTTTTAAAAAATACTTCTAACAATCAGATATTATGTTTAAGTCTCATAAAAAGGGAAAAGAAGTGTGGTATCCAGAAACCGAAAAATCCTTTAAATCCTTGATAAATAATCATTTCTAAATCTAATCAGATATTACGTTTAAGTCTCATGAAAAGTGAAAAGAAATGTGGTACTCAGAAACCGAAAAACTCTACAAATCCTTGATAAATAAACTTTTCTAATTTATCATAAATGTGAACAAAATTAGAAATCTGCTTGTTTATAAAGTATAATTTTATTTTTTTAATATTTAGTTTAGGTCCATAAATTCTGAAAAAAATAAATAAATTTGATTTCATTTCTTATACAAGTTTTCGATTTAATCATACTTCACTGTGCAAAGTTATCTATATAGTTAACCCGATTTTTGGGCGCATGCAAATTTCGTCGCCCTGCGGCAGCGACGTCGCTGTTGGCGTCGCTGCCAAGAAAGAGCGCGAGAGAGCGAGACGGAAAAAGAGTGAACAAGAGGGAAGCAACGAGTGGGTGGGAGTCAAGAGCCCGACTGCCATTATTCGCCTTTGGCCTTTGGTACGCTGCTTCTGTTTTCCGCAGCAGGGGAAAATTCTCAGCCCGACAGCGACGTCGGCGTTCTTCGACCAGTGCGCATGCGCGCTGCTTCACGCTATATTGCATCCCGCTCGCACTCGCTCACAGGCAATTGCAACCCCCGAAAGGCAGCGCAGTCGCTGCGTTCCATTTCCCAAGCGTTTGCGGCGGGAAAGCGGGAAAATTCGTGGTGAGGGGAACGCTTTGGTATTCGGCACGAGGAAATTAACGCCGGGTAATGAATGAAAATGAAAATGAGAAACAAAGACGGGCGAAAAATTACCCAAAATGAAGTTTTCCAGCAGCGGCAAGTGCAGCAACTGCGACGCAGGCAGACTCTGGAGGAGCAGTCGGAAAAGCCGTAGGAAAAGCGGCAGCATATTTAATGACGTAATGCGGCGTCGGCGCCGCAGCCTCTGCTTCTGCCAGCAATTAAGCAACAGTTAAATTAAACGGGTTTCTAGTTCAAGGACACGACCCAGCGACGACGTGCCGGCACAGCAACAACAACAACAGCGGGGGGAAAGTGGGTGAGTGGGTGGTTGGCTCGGTTGCTCGGATTTTAATTGAGGTAAGGAAACTCGGGAAAAGGAGTGTGAGTCTTCTAGTTTATTTGTGGTTTCCTGCGGGAGATCGTAAGAGTTGGAGAACTCATTTGACTACCACAATACAAAATCTGTGGGTAAGGTACAATTATTTCATTAAAATAAATTGTAAGTCTTATAAATACTTATACTTATAAAAAAAATTTTGTTTTTCCAGTTTACAATCATCCCCATGCTTTAAACCTATTTTTAAGTTAAGCATTTTAATTATAATAATAATAATAAATACATTTGTATGTATCCGTCTTTGTTGACTTAAAAGAATAAAAGTATAATAAAAGAAAATAAAAATGTGTTGTATTTAATTTTTTGATTGATTTTTATCCTTTTATGAAAAAAATTTCATTTTTTGGTTTTAACCATTGGGGAAAAATACATTTGTATAAAATAGATTTAGTTACTTTAATTTTTTTGCATTATAAAAAGTGGTTTAAAAAGTGTCAATATAAAATAGAATACATAAATATAATTGTCTTCGTAAATAAAATATTTTGTGTATTAATTTTGTTTTCTATGCATATTGAAATAATGCATACATATATTTAGAAATCTTTGGACTCATAAAATATTAATTTTTACAATTAGAAAAGTCCAGAGTCATTTTCCCTGCTCTCTCTAATTTATTTCCCTCTCTTACTCTCAATTTGTTAGCCGGCAACACGTGCTTTTTGGTCATTGCGAAACACCGGCAACGTCACGGCGCTCATTTTCATTTGCGCGATTTTCATTTTCATTCATTGCGCCCACACCAGCGCACAGCTGGCTGGCTTTCCCCTCTCCCCACCTATCCACCTCATTTTCCATTTCCCATTTTCCACCCACTCTCACCACTCTCCACAGCTAATGACGATGGCAGCAACAGCTGATGACGCCGCCGTTGTTCATTTTCCTTTTAATTTTCCGCGACTTCTTTTGCGCACTCTTCTTGGCTTTATTTTTATCGTCAGATTCGCGGCCGGCGGAAAAACAGCTGTTCATTAGAAGAAAAAGCGAGGGAAATTAGCGCTCAAAAGAGTTGAGTTGAGAAGATTTTCCCGAATAATTGTGAGCGAGGAACGGAAAAGCTAAAGGGGCTATTGATTGTTTCTCAAGTGAGAAATTGAACAGGGGGTCGATGTGAAAACTCCACTAAGAAAAATTTAAAGATTTTGTGTATTAGATAACAAACTTACAAACAAATTTAATAAGTTTAAAATAATATAAATTGATTTAAGGTATATTTAAAATATCCAATTAAGTAGTTAGAATATATCAGTTTTAATATGTATTAGAAAAACATTATAAAATTAAAAAAAAAATGTTTTATAAATAAAAATACAATTCCTATAAAGATTCTAATCCCTTATTTCTTGGATGTGAAATTCCGAAAAGAGGGCGGGTAAAAACGAAGCCTGTGGACTGAGCCCGTTCAACAATCGCTACATAAAAATGTATAAGTATGCATAAAAGAATTTTCTTTTTCTTACACTTTTCCTGCTGGTTTCCCCCTTTTCCCTCCTTGCAGCTTTGTTGTTGGCTCGTCGTGGAGGACTTCGTACATATATTTTTATGAGATAAAATAGAAAATTTTGTTATCAGGCAGCAGCGGCAGAAAAGGATATAAAGCAGCGGCACACACACACACACACAGAAAAACACACATTCTAACACACACACACATGGACACAAAGGCCCCACTTGAAATGGCAGAAACCCACCCATCCCCTCCCCATTCAAACCATCACCATCAACCGCACTGAGTTGCCAGTGCCAACGGAAAATGTCTTCGGGTTGAGTGCTTTTCCGGGGAAAATGTAATTTTCTCATGGCAGCCAACATTCGCCGTTCGTTCTTGCCTCTCGCTTTTCCTCAGCCCGCTGTGCTTTCCCGCTTTTCCAGGGCAGAGCGTCGAACGTGGCACGATTGAAGTGTCGGTTGGGTACCTAGGCGAGAAAGGAAACTTAAAGGATGCTCCCAGCCAGCGCTTTCCCCCGAAGAGCAGTCCCCCATCTTGACAGCTTCCTGTTGCCCTTTTTCGCCAGCGCCTTGCAAATTGCTCACGCTTGCCAAGTGTGTGCGTGCAATGGTGTGTGTGTGCACTGCGATTAAATTTGTATACCACCAAATAAAAAAACAATAATTTAAACCAAAAACTCTAATCACATGTTCTTTTATTTGAAAAAGCTTTCTTAGAGCCATTAACAACATAAAAAAATAAATATTGTTACGGATAAAAAAAATAAATTGAAAAATGTTATTAAATTTAAAAATCTACAAATAAAATCTTTTTTATATAGATTTTTTGTTAGATTTAAAATTATGCTAGCTCAGTTAGTGGCAAAACTAGGGTCTTAATAGATTAAATCAAAAGTAGGTACTAATTAAACCAGTAAAATTTATGAGAAATTACAAGAGAATTTTTTAAATTTTGGTCTAATAATTGTTTTAAATTTTATTAATTTTTCATTTAATAAAAATTAAATATTATTTTATTATGAAACATAGGGGCACAGACTTTAAGATCATATAGATAAAATCGAAAATGATCATTTTATTAAATTTTGCCCTAACAATTATTTATAATTTCATTCATTATTTTATTTTATAAATAAAGCGTTTATATTTTATTTTTAAAATATTTCTTATTTAGCATAGCTGAGAGTAAAAAAATGGGGATATTTATTTAAAATCTAAAAAATGTAATAAGGAAAATAAAATGTAGTTTTTGAAGATGGACATGAGTTTCCTAACTAATTTGTTTTCTATTACCTAAATCTTCGTCCAGTGTTTTTAGCATTGTCCTGACTGATGCTGATGTTGCTGTTACTGTCTTTGTCATTATCCTTTTGGGGTATTGCGACGTGTCAAAGCAACAACGCCGTGTCCTGCCCATCCCAAGCCCCGTTTGCCCCCCACCCCCTCGAAAGTCCCCCTTCTTTTGGCTCTGTGTGTGCAGTAGCATCCATCAATTTGATGGATAAATATATGCAAATTGTGTATTAGCTGTCGCTGTTGTTGCTGCCGCTGCTGTTGTTATCCTTTAGCAAACAGCGCACTCCCTATGCGAGCAAGTGAGACGGCAGATGGGTTAGAGTGAGAGGGGGAGCACCCACAGCAACATCAATAGTCGCCCACAAGGATGGCATGGAAATGAATTTGGCACACGTGTAGTTGAGCACTTCTCCTCTAGCTTTCTCTCGGTATCTCTGTGTGCATTTGGTTTGTCCTGAAAAGTCCCCCCCGCGGTTCCCTTCTATCCACCGAACTGCGTCGGTTCAATAAATCATCCTAACTGCCTGTCGAAATGGAATTTCTCAAGAGCAACTTGAGGAGATGAACACTATATATACACACGTATCGGAATTGTCAACCTTCCAGCGAACTGCGCTAATTGAATTACCTACGAAATTCACACGATCGGCAGCCCTTTCACTTTCTGCAACTTTAATTTGTTATTCCTTTTTCTGAAGGTAAGGTTAGGTCGCATGCAAATTCCTTGAGAGGGTTGAAAAAGAAGGCTTGATTTATATGCAAAATCATCAAAGGACAATGGATCTGGAGGATCGACACAAAAAAACGATCAAATGTCGGCTCGATTGTTGCCTCATTTGCATGCGAATGCCGCTGCATGAGGGAAAACCTGAGGGAAAAACCTGAGGCAGATGCGAGTGCGACATGTCAAACTGTGAAAATTAATATTTTCGCTTGTTCTGGTTGCTGGCGCAGTTTTGCAATTTCGCAATTTGATGACGCTGCGCAAAAATTATGCAAATTTATTCTCGCACCGCACACACAAAAGAAGTTGTAACAGTTTTCCGTCGCTCGCAAGGTGTGAAAGGGTTTTCCTTTTGTTTAATTAGCACACAAAGGCCAAGGTTCAGGACCTTTAAGTTCGGAGGGTGATCGAATGGGGTGCGAAATTATGGGCTGCGATTTTGAGCTGTTTGCTATGGCACGCGGTTTAATATTACATTTTTTATAAATGATCCTAAAAATTATTATATAATTAAATTAGCTTAAAACCAAACAATGTTAGTATAATTTAATTTTTATTATTAATAATTAATTTGTAATTCATATATATTTATAAATTTTCATTTTTTTTTGTTGACTAGTTAATTAATAAAAGAAAGATAAATAAAATGTTCACCAAATATTTTAATTTTTAAAAAAGAATATTATTTAAAATGCTTTCCGAAATAAACATTAATTTCAACCATTTAAAAAATTTGTATTTAATAAATTTTTTTGTTTGTACATATGTAGTGCAATAATTTGCAAAAACCACTCTCAAAGCCTTAATGCTACAAAACTTATCCGAAATTGAAAATGCTGTTCCGAACTATTAAGATAAAAGTATTAAAATGGTTAAGTTCTACAGAATAATTAATAGCCGCATGAAAATATTGTAATTTTATCGTTTATAATATAAAAAAAACTTAAAAATATTCTTCTTAAATAAAATACTGATTAAACTTAATTCCAAGAACTTTATTTATCTAATGAATCAATTTCAACGTCAAGCAGCCAATTCTATTGCCAATAAATCAACCCTTAGAAAATTTGCCAGCGAACAACACACTGGCGCCATCTAATGTGCAACGGGGGAAACGAGAGATGAATCAAGCAGTTCACAGGATGCTGCAGTTCGCAAGCAGTGCGCCCAAAGGACTCAAACAAATCAGCAAAAAGGGACTTCAAAAATGCCAAATAAATATTAATATAGACGGGGGCCCCAAGCTATTTTCATTTTGCATTTTTAGTGAGATAATGCGAAAATTAATTTCAATAAATTGCAACAAGCGAGCTCCGCTGCGCTGATAAATTGTGCGAATATTTACCCGGCATATTTCAATGCTGTACTTGCGGCAATTATTAAAAAGCAATTAATAAACGAGCGATGGCAACAAGTTGCGAGTTGCAACTTTGCAATTACGCGATGGGCAGGAAAGGAGAATAAAAATGAATTATGTTGTAAATGCCGGACATTGCCAGCTGACCAGAGGCCCGGTTGTAATTTCAGTGGTTAATGAGGGAATACCGCAAGCCGGGCCAAAACAGCTGCTCCCTGAGCTGCGCATTAATTTCAAAATAAACGCTCTTAATGCCCAACAAGAACCCAACGCAACTGCACCGCACCACCGTCCAATATTGGCTTCGATTTGATGATTGCTCGTTAATTTGCGTTAACGATCCAACGATCCTCTCCTTCGCAAAAGGTCTTTCGGATCGTTGGGCAAAACAAACAAGTTAGCCATCCATCCATCCATCGACTTTGGCCAAGGCAAATTATCTCCTCTTTTGCGGATCGGATCGGATGGATCGGCTTGGATCGAAGGGCCAACGGGATAATCGCCAGTGTAAACACGCATCAGTTTGCGTGCCAAACACACGTACGCAGCAAAAGTCCCTTTCGCTGATCGCCGATCAACTGACCAACTGGCTGACTTATAAAGGGTGCACAGGAAAAATAGTATTTCTTGGCTAATTTAAAATTTTTTTAAATATTAAATTTATATAATTAAAGCATTGTAACATATTAATGGTATATAATAATTATAGTTTAAGAAAGTATTAACATATCAAGGAGATTTAATAGAAAAAATATCCATTAAATATATATCTTAATAAGCTTTAAAAATCCTACAAATATTTTTGAATAATAATATAAGCTAGCTAATTTAACCTATATTTTTTTAGAGTGTTTAAAAACCGGCGTTAGGACTCGCGCTGTTGGGAAAACAAAGTGGAGGGATCTCGAGGAGGGCAACAGAACACTCGATGAATGAAGAATGCTGTTGCAGTTATAAAACCCCTTGCCCACTCCGCATTCATTCCCTTCAAATTATGTGTAATTAGGCTTGAAGTCGTTGTCTTCGACTGGTGAGAAACAAGATCGGGGGTTGGGCTTTTATGTACTTGGCGCTTCCTGTGCCAAGTGTAAAAGTGAAAGTCCCCAGTCGGGAGGGCTATACAACTGGTTCTCAGACATCGTAAAGGGAACTGGACCTGGTCGAGGTTGTTCCGCGAAATGAGTTGTTATTTTATAATTAGAGGGGTTATGGCGCTTTAAGTGATTTTAAGGAAGATAGCCACTGTTTCTAAGTCAGCAAAAAACCTTTTGATGAAGGGCTTTGAAAACGCTGTCGTTCCATGAATAGTGTTATTTATATAGCTGCCTTTTGCAAACTATTATTGCCTTCTAACGCTGTTAATTCTTTAGGGGTTTTCCCCTAATTATTTAAAATTAAATTTAACAAAATCCTGCATGTTCGAGAGTGCTTTACATAACAATGTTTCCATTGTTTTGCCAGAAATTCGCTTTCATGTCCTCGGAACATAAAGACGCTTCGGCCCCAAACGGAATTAGCATCGAAATAAACCTGAGGCTACTCGAGAAACTGCAACTTTCATGTAGTGTTCGCGTTCTAATTACAATGTTCGGAGTTATGGCTACACACACGCAACGTATGCAAATTCCCGCATCGTTATGTCTTCATAAAGATGGCAATCAGCCTAAAAGCTGCTGCTGCGGCCGACTGGTGCGAGCCAGAGCCATGTAAACTGGGCCAACAACACCCGACCATTAACTACTGATAATAACAGGTCACGGATGGATGGGGTGTAATGCATGTTATTAACGATATTTTTAAATGCACTGTGCACTGGCGACACTTTGCATGATTTTCTGCTCGACTGGCTGGTTAAGTGGGACCGAAAGGGTTTGGGGTTGATGTTGATGTTGAGGGCCCTCGATGCAGCCGTCGGTCGGCCAAACGATCTGTTAATAAACACCTTCCCAATGCTCCTTCTGCAACATCCACTTGGGTCTCTGCCCACATACTTCAGATGTATGTGCATTATTTTAATGACAGCCCCAGCTTTTTGCCAGTGACGCACGCCTCAGACATTAAAACCGACAACGAGGAGAACAACGACAACGACAACGGCAACGACAACCATGATGACAGCTCTGGACTTTGCCGAAAATGTGAAGGACAACATCGCTGGGGCACTTGTTTTTTATATTTTCTTGGTAATTGCAGGGGGATATTCACCGACAAAAGGAGGAGTCCGTTAAGGGGCTTTGGGGGCCCAAGGGCGGTAACTCAATGAACGGTGTGTTGTGTGTGTCACTCGATCGAAAGTTGTTGCGCCAATGCTCCCGAAAATTAAGTAGGCTGCACGCACGCGGTCTTATTATTGGGTCAGCAAACTGGCTCGATGATGGATCGATTGCGTCTGCCAGTGAGGCTACAGACAAGTGCAAAATATTAGAGAAATACTCGAGTTTAGGACTCTAAAAAGGTTAATTTTTAATGATAAAGAAGAAAAAAACTCAAAAATCACCTACAATATTTATTTTCTTATACCAAAAGAAAAGAAAAATTGTATCTAAACTTGTTCTGATAATTCTGATAATCTTTTTCTAAATATATTTTTAGGTGTTAACATATTTAAGTTTACTTAGGTATTTATGAGAATGTTTATAAAAAAAGCCTTGGTATTCTTCAATTTACAGTGAAATAAATTCTATTGCTATTATTTATTTTATTATTCGTTTTTTTTGTGTCTTTGTTGTTTATATTTCCATATCGAATACACTGCCATTAATTATCCATAGCTGTACGAATTTCCCCCATAAAATTGAAAGAACAAGACATGCAAATGGCAATTGCAAAGTTGCAGTTGTTGATTTTGGCTTAATGAGTTTGTAGTTTGTGTTCGATCGTAATCATACAGTACGCCCCAGCTGTCCTGCATAGTGTAATATGTACGGGCGAAACTCGAAATTATTGGATGTTGTTAGCCCAGGGAGGATCTTACAGTTTTACAGCCACTGGACGGCCACTCAACGCCAGAGGGCGCTGCCAAAGAGTTGATATTGATTTAGGGGTTGCTCAAAAGCGATTGGAAGATCAATGACTAATTGGAATTTGGAGAGAGAGGGCAATAAAACAGGGGACAGAGGCCAAAATCAAATGACAAGCTCACCTTGTGCTGCTCGTCCGACCCATGACCTCATACAATTTCACGGCTCAGTACGCCGGCAACAGACAGAAGGATAAACAGGAGGACAAACACGCATTAACCCATGCTCGGCTCCAATTTCGAAAAGCCATTAAAAGGCCCCGGGCAGAAACCAGTCAGTCCGGACGGAGCAAACAAACAAACTAAGCGAACTCAAGCCCTCGGGCTGAAGGGACCGACCACTCTATATGGTATGTCTATGTTGGACAACCCTTTCCCCAGTCTCGAAGCTACACTACCCGTATTTATCAACCCCCCTCCTGAGCATCCTCAGCATCCCTGGCTTCCTGTCAAATCGTCATGATTTAATGAAAAAATCAAGTGAAAAAAACTTATTTGCATAGGGATATAATTTAGCATTAAACGGGCATGGAAAAAAAGGATTTTCAGGCGAGATTTCATTTTTTTTTTCGTTTTGTTTCTCTTCGAATTCGGTATTTTTTTTCCCTCGTTTATTATGCCTGTGATAGGAAATGGCTAATTGCTATCTGTTTGTCTGAGATTAATATGCCGTGCATCTGTCGGTTTGTTTCTGCCGGCGTTTGTCCCATAGATCTCTGGCCTGTCAGTCGGCTTTCAGTTTTCGGTTTATCGTTTTCGGATTTTTTGTTTTGAACGATGGTTGAAAATTAGCATGGATACGATTTCACTTTTTCCTCCTTTTTTTGCCTGCCTGTTTGCTGTAATCGATAGGATTGAGTTTCGCTGGTTAAACGAACCGAAAAAATGGTTAGATCAAGCTTAGACTGAAATATGTTTGCATTTCGGATGCTCTTTAAGGAGAATATATTTTAAAGTAAAATACTTTATATATTTTTTTTTAATTTGTTTAGCTTGCTTTAATTTTATACACCCAAAAAAAATCTATATGAAAAGTAGATCGATTTTACATTATTTAAGATCAGTTTTAATTTGATATGGGGCCAAGTAAATTTGACCTTTTTACATGACCTGAAATTTGCATGGCGATATCGATTTTACGGGAACATGCTTTTTTTTGTGTATACAATTTTAGTTATATAGATATTTTTTATAGCTTTTACTTATTGATTTTATTTTTGGTTCGTAATACCTTTTCCATCAATCCAAGCTATCTCCATGACCACAAATCCTTCCAACAAAATCTTCTCTTATCCTTAAGCCTGTCCATCTTAAAGCCCCAACCCAATCCCCAGATTTTTTTCTTTCCCCTGCTGAACAAAGTTAAGCTGCCAACTGAAATATTTATTAGAACTTAAATTGCCTTCTAATTACAGTCGACGCCATTGAATTAGCATTTCCATCGCGTTTTCCTCACCTGCCGTGCATTTGTGTGGCCCATCTCATCCCCCAATAATTCCCACTTAATTCTGGGGTAAAAATAACATGCAATGGCCTGGCATTTACATAAGAAATTGGCTTGTAGAATTAATCCGCAATAAGCTCGCTGCGAGACGCAGAAATTACCGTATTAGAAAGCAATTAGCATTTGAATCTTTTACTCTCGTCGCGCCCACTCAAGACAATAGCTTTTGGCTTGGGGGCGTGGCATTATCTATGGGTATAGCTCCTCGAGATTTACGTCGGATTCCACAGAAGCTGTTTTGGTCTGGGCAGTCTGGAAATTAAATTTCCGTTAAGGTTGACGCTGACGTTTGGCGGCGATTGGAAATTAAATTTACGGAGACTTTGGCGCGGCAATGGAACAAATCAAGTACACAGAAAGAAGGAGAATAATTGGAGCTTAAAAGATTAGGAAAACCGAAATAAAAGGCAAGTTTTTAAAATAATAAAAAATCAGACAACACTCAAAATAAAATAGAAGTGTAGTTTTAAATTGATTTAAATTAAGTTACTTACAAAATAAATAAACTAAGTTAAATAAACTCAATAAAGACTGGAAAAACTGTAGAAGATTTTTAGTTTTCATTGCTATAAATTCCATATAAATACATCGATACCTTAAAGTGATTTTCCATTTCTAAAGGAATACTTTCAGTTCCTTGTATTTTTCTCACTGTGGCCAAATCAGCAATGTTGGCCTGCGTCGATGGTAAACAAACGCGCTCGGAAGCCATTAAAAATTATCATTTGCGCATATTGATTAGGACCACGACGAAGCTCCTGAGACATTGGATTAGGCGGGCATCGATGGGTGGGTGGTATGTCCCGGGTGTCCTGGCAGTTGCTGTTTCTGTTTTGCTGCCAGGGAAAACAAATATCGATTCCATCCCTTAAGCCCTGGCGCCCACACCCACACCGCCCATCGCACCCCCCAATGGCTGCCAAACAAAGGAAGTGAACGGCGAAGGAATGAAGAAAAAAAGACGGAGAGGAAAAAAACCACCCACCCACGGATGGAATCCACCCCTCGCGGGCGAATTTCCACCCCCACCCGCCGCCTGACAACGCCAGACGACGCTGACGAAGTTGACTCCGGTTTTTAGGACTCTGGGAAGCCAGGACTCCGGGACTCCAGGACTCGTGGGCTCAGCCAAGCAGCGAGAGCAACCATTAAAATTTCGAAAATCCATCATTGGAAAAATGGTCGAAAAAAAGCTGGGTAACAAAAACAACAACGCACCACTTCCGTGGCCATGTTTTTTTACTCTCCTGTACTGTTTTTTTTGCATATTTTTTTTCGGTTGTTGGGCTTTATCGAGGGTGGCGAAAATGTCGATTTAATTTTTCAATATTCATAAATTTATGTGTGTGTTCTTTTCAGTTTTCTCCTCCCCTTTTTGCCGTCGGCGTGTGAGTCCGGCCAAAAGTGATTTGATTTTCTAATTTGCAACGAATTTCGGTCCTCTAACAGCCCGCCCACCCACATGTCTGGCCTTGCCAAGCCACCCATCGCACTTTTCACAGGGGCAGCCATGTAAACACAAATCCAATCAAATAAACGAAATTAAGTGCCACGTTGATTGGAGGCAAATCTGTTTTTCAGCCTCAATGATGACAATCAAGCGGAGTTAGCATGGCCAAAAGGGAAAATCCAAATCTAAATCCAAATCCGAAAACCTGGCAAAAAATAGAAGAAATAATGAAAGATTTTTCAGCAAACGCAGCGAAAAGCGAATATTATTTTTCAGCTGAAAATATGCCACACAAATTTGCATTAGGCACCTGTAATTTCCACAGAGCCCACAGGACTCGCGGCAATTTCCCCAGGCAAAATCTTATCCCCAGTGGTAACCGTTAGCAGGGAGGGGGGTTGAGTGGGATATTTTATATTTTGATTGTTATTTGTGGGGACAGTAAAAAAGCCAACAATGTGCGGTGCGTTTGGCTCGGCCAACTGTTGTGGCTTGTGGCCCTCCCCCCAAACTCCGCTCCATAAATCCAACGCCCACTGGGGGCGGGACACTGGCTTTTATTACAAGTTTTTCCGGCCAAGGTGGCCCACAGAGAGATACTCACTAGTAGTAGAGGGAAAAGTGGGGAGATTGAAATGTGAAATATTTTTAAAAACCAATTTCGTTGAGCCTGGGCCCCAGCAACGCACGTTGGCGATTGGGGTTGGGCGTCCTGGAGTTGCCATAAAAGAAATTGTTTTTATGAATTTCATTGAAACAAGCCGAAAACAAAGGCCGCCGCCGCCAGTTGAAGTCCAAGTTAAAGAGAGATTCCTTGGAAGCACAATGAAATACAAGAAAGAAGTTCGCAAGGAATTGTTACACAAGGAGAAATGTAAACCGAAACTTGGAATATTAATAAATTAAATAACCTGAAACCATTGGGGAAATCCAAAAGGATATTTAACAAAAGAGCATTATAATACGCAAAGTTATTAACGACGTACTTTAAAATTTTAAAGGTTTCTTGGGGTAGAAAATAATTTTTTTAAAGGGAAACTAATATTTAATTAAATATTATTGAGTTAAAAAATATTAAATTATTTTTATTCTTAATATTTAATTAAGTATACAACTAACATATAGTAATTTTCCTACCAAGTGACGGATTATTATGAAAAACCCCGACAACCCCAATACAAGATTTCTTGGGATATCAATTTTTTTTATAAGGAAAACGAATCGTAAATTAAATATTATTAAGTTTAAATATATAAAACTATTTTTATTTCTTTATAGCAATTTTATATTAATTTTCCTAATAATTGACGGATTATTATGAAAGACCGTGACCACAACCCCAATTAATCAAAAGTCATTAGAAGAAAGCGAGAAAGTAATCAAGGCCCATTCAAGTGGCCTGTTTACTTTTGTAATCCCGGCTGTCATAACTTCACCTCATAATTAGCAGAGCTGGCGAGAATTGGCGTACTTTTAACCCTCGACCCCGGAGAGAGAAGAGAAAGAGATTGGCACACAAAGCGAAAGGTGAAAGTGAAATGGCAAACACTCGGCCAACAACAATGGGAATTAGCAAACATGACAATGATAATGCCAGTGACAAAAGGGGAGTGCCGACCCCTGAAAATCGATTCGATTTTGCGACTTAATTGCTTTGACATTTGACTCTGCCAATTTGGCAAATCTCTTGCAAATCGATCAGGGGTAGATCGTCAGAGGGGTGGGGATTACAGGCTATGCGAATAGGGGTTTATCGGTGTTTTGGCAAATTGTTTGGGCGTCAACTGATTGATTTGCGGAGAACTTAAACCTGTTGATGATAGTCCACTATCTAGAAAAAATTCGGAAGCAGAAAAAGTTTTTTAAAAAGCAGCTGCTGCGAGGAAGAGGATCCTATAATTTTCGTCCTGGGAGTTTCTCACGGGCCTTTTCACTTGCATTATGCATGAGATTTGCTGGAGATTTCTGGAGAGGCTGGTAGCGGAAAAAAGTGCCCACCCCTCGATCCTGCATCCTTTTTTTGAACGTGCCTGTCGCCTCTTTTGTGTCCTCTTCGCACGGCTGCGTGACAGGAAGCAAATGTCCTGTTGTGTCACTCATATGCAAATTGCCAGGCATCCGTGTTTTTCTCTTTATTATTATGTGTTTTTTTACTTCTTACCTCTTCCTTCCTTTCCATCTGCGTCTTATTAATTAGAATAATAATTAATAAGGCAACTCCTCGACGGCGGCGCACGTGCAACAAAGTCGCTCAACCCTTCGGGGGCAATGGCAATGGCATAAATTAGTTGCCTCATTGCCAGGACCTTTCAAGGATACCTGCCCCGCAAGCCAAACCAATTAAATTACAGCCAAGCGGCCAAATGATGCGTACTTAAACACGTCGACGTGCTGTGGAAATGTAACCAAATATGATTTTCCTGCCGTCGAAGGGTTAATGGAAAACTCGCCTCGAATTTGCATATAATTTCTATTTAATTTAGGAGATTTTCACCCCAGCTGCCTCGTCGCTTCCAGCCAGCATCCCTCTCGCATTTTGTTCCTCTGCCTCGGCCAATTAATAGCTAACATTTTTACTTTGACTGCGAGATATTTTTTCGTTTTCCACCAAAAAGTAGAAAAAAAAGCTGCCGACGCGCAGTGAGAAAAAATGAAAACCTTTCAATGTGCACACTTCCTGGACAGACAACCACAACAACAGCAAAAAAAGGACGCATCCTGTTTCAGCTGCTGTGTATGCAAATTTTTCGGTTCTAACCTTTTTTCGTGTGTTTTTTTTCGGGTTGTTACTGGCCCTGATGGAAAGTGAAGCGTTTTGTTGTCCCGACAATATGTAACTGACACTTGAAGGGGTGTTAGAGCAGCATCTCGATGTTGTTGCCCCGATAAGAACAACATTCTGGGCGACGGGAAGCAATCTCTAATGTAAAAACTCCATTAGCAGTTCCTGTTCCCCGTTCTCTGACCGCCTCGCCTGCGAAAAGTTGTCGCCTGTTTGATGATTCTGTGCAATGTAAGCCTGATTTATGATGTTCCACCGAAAAGAACCCACCAAATTCACTTTCAGGCCGCAATAATATACACTACAAGCTCTTCAAAAATATAGGCAAACATTTTGTCTCAAAAAAAAATAAGTAAAGTAAATACCAAAAAAATTGGAGAAAAAGAAAGGAAAGAAATCATCAGCACGTGGCTGAGCCAAATTGATATGCGCCATTAGGGTGGTCGAGAAAGTGATTAGGGTGGGGTATAAAAAATAAAACGGAGGATGGTGGGGGGAGCTCTAGACTAGAGTTCACTTTTTGGGGGATTTTCTTGAGCTTCGGCCACGTGTGTGTGAGTTTGCCAGAGGTCTACAAAGTCTAAAGAAATTACGGAAAAATGTGACTGTCATTTTTGGGAATACAATATTGTGAGCTACAACGACTGCTAAAAGAATTGCATTTTTATTTGAGATTCTGAAAAAAACTATTTTTTGAATATTTTTTTTTACAATAATATCATTATTAACTTTTCTCATTTTTGAATTCAATATTTAAAAATTTTGTTAGTATTTTCATCTTAAACAAAGTTACAAACTCTATAGTTCTAAGTATTTTTTAGTAAGTTAAAAGTTTTTTTTAATATAAAATATTTGTTAAGAGTTTACTAGATACACGGAATACACTAAAAATTGTTTTACTTTTAAATTTAAATTGCTTGTTTTAACAATTTTAATAAAATGTTTAGAAAAATACGAGTAAAAGTCTTAAGTCTTATAAACATTTTCAATTATTTCTATTATAATTTCTGAGGTAAAAATCGATTTGACAGCAATATTTTTAAAAATCAATTTATTTATCAACTCGAGAATACTCTTAATTTCATTCTTGATTTTTGAAAATCTTCTGAGGTAAAAATCGTTTTGAAAGTAATATTTTCTAAACCCAATTTATTTATCAACTCGAGAATACTCTCAATTTGATTCTTGATTTTTGAAAATCCTTCAAAAAGAATTTCTCATTACCAAGAAAACAGTCGACGGAATATGGCAACTCACGCGGACTTTCTTGAGGGGCTTCCGCTTGGGGATGAGGTGAGCTTTCGAGCGGGAGGACGGGGCGGTGGAGCACCTTATCCATAAGCAATGATGAATAACGGTGCTTACGCTTCGGACATTTGATTAATGATGCGTTTACCGACCTCGCCGCCCCCTCTCGCCGCCTCATCATCCATCTTGGCCTTCGCCTTGCGCCCGCGCACTCAATTTTCAACGCCATTTTTTGTGGATTTCGGTGGATTTTTATTTTTTTCGTACCGAAGTACACTATTTCGGGTGCGTTTCAGCGGTGCGCGGGCTTTTTGTTCTTTATGCCCGGACATAACTTTATTTTATTAGCACTACGTGGCAATCTGCTGGATTTGCGCGGCATTAAAAGACAATTTTTACAACTTACCAGCGATGCTTTTTCATACTTTTCCCTCATTTACATCGCCTGGGTTTTTCCTTTCTCATGCTTTTTTTTTGGGTTTTACTATTTTTCATGGTCTGTGGCCTGGCAGACATCATTTTTTTGTGGGCCCATAAAGTGCGAGTCTGTTTATTAAATTCTTTTGCGGCAAGTTCATTAGACAAAGAGCAAAAATTAATCAGGTTTTTACTCCACCCAATTTCATTCCTCATCAGCAGCATTAGAACAGAGTAAATGGCCTTTGAAAGTTGCACCGTTTATAGTCAGGGGCATAATTTTTCCACCGAAAGTCCGGGAGTGAATTCGGATTTTCGTAACATGAAGAGAAAAATGTCCTGATTCTTGTCCTCAAAATATATGTATTTTGTCTAAAACAAAGCAACCAAGTGTCAAAATATAGAATGTCATACCCCGTTGAGTTCGTAATAAAATGTCCAATTATATATTGTTTAAATCAAAAACTTTTATTTTTGACCATTTTTTTTAACATAATTATAAAAAAAAAAATGGAACAAAAAATTTTTTTTTTTAGTCTTTCAGAAAATGTATTGTATTTTTTGCCATTCGCGACACAAAACAGTCGGGTTTTTAGCTGTGACAACTATTTTAACAGAATAACGACAAAAATTCCAAATATTGTCGTTTTTTTCATAAATTTGAAATTCCTCAAAAGAGATCAGTACTTTGTTTACCGCGTTTAGTTTGTTAACAAATTCCCAATTCCAGAAATCGTAAGGTCCACTCGGCGCTTTTGCATAAGTAAAATGCAATAAAATGTATTTATTAAAGTGTGATTTCTAAATTAGGTGTTTTCACACTACAATACAATGTGCCATATATTTTATTTTCAAGTTAGCTCTTTATTTGTCCTTTCCCAAGTAGTTCATTAACATCATGCTGAAACTATAAATTCCCTTGGTCAACTGGAGGGCTGTGTTCATTGACAAAGGCGCCATATCGGCGGCGGTTAGGCAAACCTCCTTTTGGGCCTTGGCTAGCATCAGGATAATTAGCTTTTCCTCCTTCACGGGCAGCTCGTACCACAGACAGTTTGTGTAGATTACACTCAGAAAGTCCTCGTTCTAAAAGGAATACATTAATTGCCATTCTTAAATGATAACTGATTTAGTTACGGCATTTTCCACCAAAGTTCCAAGGCCGCAGAAGGTATACAGGGTTATGGCGGCGAATAACAGATACAGAGGAGCTGCTGGCCAGGCTTTGATAAATATGCAAGAAATTGTGCACAATAGTCCCACGCAAGTTGTGGAAAGCTGAACAAATAGCACGATGCTATAGATCTTCTTGGTGGTTTGAAGAATGCTAGAAGATAATATGAACTACATTTAAAATGTTAGAAAATAAAAATTAAATGATAATTCTCGCACCTCGAATACAACTGATGCCATGTCAACAGATCACAGAGCATTGACCTCATTTTCGGGAACTCATTCCCCTTCACAACCACCTCGTTGAATTCCTTCAGCTTTACACAGAATATGTCCTTGATCAGCGGAACGTGGGTGACGAAAAGAAAGAGGTACATATCACCGCCGTAGTTACCAAATCCACCGAATGTAATTAGGGCTATGTGGACAGCCGTGAGCACCAGGTGACCTCCATCGGTGGTGTGATCAAGTAGCGGCATCAGGAATTGCATGACCAACATCTTCTTGTGCAAAATCACCAAGTAATAGATTGGAAATGAGATTATGAGACCCAGGAGAATAATGTAGACCAGCATAAAGCCAATGATCAGTTGCCAAGTGGTACGGATTCTTCTCTCCAGGCATTTGGCATATTCACCGCCCTTAGCGCCGTATTCTCTGGCAAGCAAAATAAAATATAATAAAATTAAATATTATAATTTAATATTAAATATACCTATAGATTTCGTCGAATGTATTCTGAAGTTCTCGCATCTGAGGAGCCATATTGGCGGTGGCCAATAGCTTAGTTAATCCCTGGATTGCCGAGCCGACCATTGCGAATGCCTGCAGGATCACAGTGAGGTCTCCGTTGATGACCACGCCCACGTAAATGGTATATCCTGTGCAGGCAAAAAAGAATCCAATGGCTCCAATTACAGTGTAGGTGAGCCACCACATTTGAAAATTCGGATCGGCCACATCGTTTCCGCAGAATCCCACGCAAAAACGGATCATACGAATAACTTTGCGGTATCGCTCTACAGGCTCGACTTTCGTCATTTTCACTGCCAACTTCTTGGGAAAATCTTAAAGGAAAAGTGTTTTCCAACGGCATGGAAAACCCGCTTTTATACTCTCGCCCTGCAGACATTTAGTGTCAAAATATTGACGATTTAATAGAGGCATTTAGCAAAACAATCGATTCTCTGTAATTAAACGTTCAAAGAAGCCTATTAATATGTAATTAAATGCATTTTATATTAATTTTATAATAAAATATTAAGATAAATGGTATTAGATCATGGTTACTTATTCCTCTCGTCGATATATCCAGCAATGTATCTAAATTTATTCCACAACCATCATAGCGACTCCCACTCAAACAACTTTATGCATGAGCACATCTGACACCCCGACCAGAAAAACACAATATAAGGAGAAAATCTCCACGCAATTGATTTAATATAAAATTTTTTAATAAAATTTGATGGCGGAAAAAAAAGTGAAATCCAAGAGGAAAAACAAGGAAAACGAGTGCGGCGGCGGGGGCAGCTCAAAATTATATCTATTTTCAGAGCGCACGAGTCCTGACGTGGAAATTTCGGGACAGGAAGTGAAAGTGGGGGGCGATGCGTAAGCGCCTAGGCTTTGGGCCAACAACTAATAAAGGCTATCAACAACAGTTCAAACAGCAGCAGCATGGCAAACAAAAACAACAGCAAGGACGCCAGGACAATGGGCACGAAATCAGCAAAACAGGACGAGGATGCCAGCGACGACGGCGCATACGCACTCAAGTGAATATTTTCTCATTTTCTTGCATTTAAGTTGAGTTCGCTTTGAAGTTTTGACATTTCATAAAGCAGCAGCGAAACAAATTTCGTTCTTCCTCATTTCGCTTTTATTTCATTTTTTCGTTTATTCCATATATATTTTTTTCGATCGAAAATCCGGGCAAACAAAAGTAAAAGCAAACGCTCGGCGCACGCAGAAAAAAATTAGATTCCCTGTTTAGTCACCCCTGCGAGAATGGAAGGTGTGGCCAAAAAAAAAAACGACCCTCACAGGCCTACCCCCTGTAAAGTAAACGAAAGCGCCACCCCCACTTACGTCCGCACCATCACGGCGTATACTTAATATGGGCAAAAGGCCAAGACAACGGAGGCTTAAAGTAGCCATGGAAACATTAAAGACGCTGCCGGGCAGGTCAGTTGGCCCACAAAATTACTTGCTCGTTAGTTAGGAGCTGCCAGGTATTTGTACTCTCCTCCAATATAGTATCTCTTTCTCTCTCTCGCACTCACACACACACACCCTGAGTGTCTCCCTCTCGCTTACTCGTTCAACCCTCAAAGGAAAAAAATAAAAGGTGGGCTGTCTCACGCTAATTTCCAGTCGAACACAAAACTTCTTCCAGTGGAAAGTGCGTGGCCTTTCCCGGCCACCGCACGCCAGGCGGCGCCACTGTATACACTGCAATTTTAGGATGGAAAGGGGCTAGTTTTATGAGATACTAAATGAAAAACTATATAGTTGAGCTAATAATATTATTTTAAAATTTTTAAAAATTGGTTTATTTTGGATTGCCTTTTAAAAATAATTTTATTTTATACAAATAATTTTGCAAAATTTAAAAATATGTTCAAAAAAACTTTTTTTTCTTGTTTGGTAATATTGCCATTAACTAATAATTCAATAATCAGTTTCATTTATTTCGTTGTCATTTTGAGTATTAAAGCCTATTGGTTTTTTACACTCTCTAAAATTATTTGAATTTTTTTATAAATTAGACGCGCATGTTTTGAACGTTTTGAAAATTAAAAACCTACTTTACACTAATTTCTCTAATTACACTAACGTGCCCGCTCATTCTTAAGACCATTTCCCAACCTCCCCAACTTGGCGTCTTGTTTGTCTCTAATTATATTTTAATTTGCGCAATCTGCCTGTTATTATTTCTGTGCACGGCAATTGCCTCCGAGTGTTTGCACTTCCCGGCGAACATTTTAATTGCAATTATGCCAGGACGTCGGCGAGGACAGTCCTCCAAGGAGTCTTCGTCCTTGCCGCAGGGCGTTTTGTTTGGCACGTAGCTCCCGTGGCGCCCCTTCAATGGACACTAATTATTCCGGCCGGAGTTGGGCCGAGAAATTCGTGTCAAATCGAAAAGATTTCGTATCCGCCCCTTTTTGGGTAATTACATTTTGGGGAATGGAAGGAAATTGAGCGAGTGCACAATTTTGGAATGTTAAACAGCCGCCCGACTTGGGGTCAGCTTAAAGATGGCTCCCCGGACCCACGTGACCCTTTCGGGCGGCCAAACAATCGGGCTTGAGCAGCCGAATATTTGACATTTCCCATTTGCAATTTGCTGGCAACAACGAAAACAAGTCACGTACGGGCCAGCTCATTTCCTGTGCCATTTTGGGCCCGACAAAAGGTGTCAAACGGATGCAGACAACGTGCCGCGTATGTCGAATGTCCTGCCAAGGACTCACCGGCTCCCCACCTCACAAGATCCTGTTGCTGCTGTTCGTGGCGTGTAATCAAAGGAACGCCGCGCCCCAAATTCACCGAACTTTAAACGTTTCTTAATTGTTAAACTGCCGCTGGGCGACTCCCCAATACTCGCAATATTTTTGTTGGGGGGACAGGACACCCTAAAGGACTGAAGACGATGGTCCACAATTAAGCCGAAGAAAAAACAAGCCAAAAGACAAAAACAGCAAAAGAGAACAGGAAGAAAAACAGCGAAAAGCTGCACTAGGAAAAGTGGCTTTATATTGCATTTTCACAGTATTTTGTTTGTCAAATTTTTAACTAATTTTATAAACGCATTTAGATGGAATTTAATAATAAATTTATATAAGCCTTCAACATTTATTATGTTATCAATAGTGAGATTCATTTTAATTGTTTAAGTTAAATGGTATCAATTAGAATTTATTAATAAATTAATAATTACCTTTGTAGTCGCTATAAATTCAAATTTGTACTTTATCTATGTACTTTTATAAAGTCTTTTATAATGAATATTATTTTTATTTTACATCTATATTAAATACATATAACAAATAATTATTTTAATTCTTTTACATAATTTGCTCATTTTTTTCATGGAATTTTATTAACTTATCCCAGTTTTGTCACAAGATTTTCTACCTACCTCATTATTTCGAGTGTGAAAAATCCTGCCAGCGACTGGGCGTCATGTTAATTAATTTGCCAGGACATCCGCAGTTGGGCGGTGGGCGAGGGGCGTGGCGGCGGCAGAGGTGCGGCTGCAGACCGCGTGTTTATTTTATGCCGTCGCGCTTAAGTGGTAAGCCCCATTAACAACTGCCTGTCGTTTGGCGGGGAAATAATGGCGTTAGATCATCATCGTCGCCTTGGCCAGGAACAGAGCGAGGATATAAAAACAGTTTGGGAAAAGAAAGGAACAGGACACTGGAGTCCTGCAGCCGGCCGTCTGTGCGTCATTTGAGCGCTGAAAGCTTTCAGCGTAAATTGTTGGAAATTAAGAAATGCTCGCCCCACCCACCCACAGTTGTGTTTTCCTTGAGTTTCCTGCTCATATTTCATGGGTTCTGTTCTCTGTTGTTTTATAGCCGCCATTTGCTGCTCCGCTTTCTGTTTTTTGCCCTGCGCCGAACGGGAGTTTCCATTGTTAATGTCCTGGCAACCGCAAATGGCGCCACCCATGTCCTGGTAGCGGTGTTTTTCTTTAATTTAGTCGGCAAGACGGCTGCCCAGTGGCTTCCTTGTGCGGCCGTGGGCCGCTTACAATAATTAGATGTAACGGATATTGTAATTGGTGTTAAATTGCGTCAGAGGCCGTGTTAATGTTTGTCATGCTTGTGGTTTCCCGGCAGTCGGGGACATTTTCCTTTTTCCTTCCTTGGTTTCTTCTTTCCCTCTCCCACCGGCTTATTTGGGTGGGTGGGCTTTATTTGTTTTCCATGGCTGACTGCTTGTTTTATGGTTTATTTAACGACTGCCTTCCTTCGAGCACTTTACGCGGCAATGTCTGCGAAGGAACTAAGTTATCTTCCTTTACCTGGCGTGTCCCGGGTCCTGGGAATCCTTTTTGCCTCAATTAGCATGACAATCGACACGGACAAGTTCAGTTGACGAACAATGCGAGACAGGAAAGGTAAGAGGGGCTTTGCTCAATGGCACAAGAACCAGTTTCCTGGTGGCAACATGACAGGATATGATTGAATTGAATATATATGCGCATACCAGATAAATTTGAATATGAGAAACGGGACCTCAAAAGAGCAATCCCAGCATCCTTGGGTTGCGTGTGAAAGTATTTTTAGACTACCGTAGATCATGCAAATAACAATGTCCTTGAAATAAATTTCGGCCTAAGAAAATAATCTAAGATCATAAAATAGAGCAGTTTGCTATTTCTCGATATTAAATTTGTGATTTTCCTTCAAAGCATCAATATTATCTAATCGATATTGTCAAAATATCCAAAAGATAACTTTCATACTCTTTCATAAAAGTTTTCAAAATTGTTTAAAAATATATCAAGTTGTTATTTCTGACAATGAGACTTTCTTTCCTATTATATCATCTTTGAAATCTCCGAATTATTTTATTACAAGTGATTTTTACAGAAAAAGAAAACAAATGTAGGTAATATATTATTTAGACCAAAAGAAATGGAATCCACTTTTAAAAAATCTTTTATTTTTCATGAAAATTAATATTTCTCCGTTTAAACGTTATTTAAAGTTTATTTCTAAAAATGTTTGTTTTTTAAGTATTATTATTAAACGTGTTAAAATTAACTTTTACTGTGAATATTTACCCCATCGACCCTCTACGGTATTTTGTAAAATTCAATTTACAGCAGCACCCCAAGGAGCAAAGTTTTTGCTGGAAGGCGAGAAAATTCTGGGCATAAATCACACAGGATAATTTGCATAAGTTGGCAGGCCAAAGCGAAATCAGCAGCAGCTAAAAATGTTTATGGCCTTTTCGCTTGTGGCCACGCCCCGTTTTGTGCTGACCCCCCGCCCCCTTGGAAAATTCCCTAATCAAATTAGCAACAGTTAACCGGAAGTGCGAAAATCCGCAAGCTGCATTGTTTGCTGTGTGTTTATTTTTGGCTTTGTTGCAGTTTGGCCTCTGTGTGGTGCATTTATTTTGATTTGATTGTTGCCCTCACAGCGGGTTTTTCGCACTCGCACATTTGCATTTTTGGATAATTTTTGCATTTCGGATTTTGCATTCTGGCATTGGCATTTGCATTTGAATGTTCGCGTGCGTTGCATGAATCATTCATGTTCAAGTTTCTGATTCTGCAGCGGCTGATGATGATTCAAGTATCGATTTGCATTGATTTGCATTTCAATTGCAGTTTTTCGACACTTTACAATGGATTATGCTGCAGTGTGATTTATTTATGGCCAGCATTACATATCAAGTGATTTGGCAATTGTTGTTGCCCATAATGAGGCTTTGTTTGCCATTGTTCGCATCTAACTGAGGCCCTTGATTATTGACACACATACTGGATAGCTATATTGTTAGTTTTCGACAGTGTTTTTTTAAAGCACACTTAAAGCGCTTTCCCCGAGCGCCATAAATCATGCTGGAAATTACAAAACAATATGCAGCTACATTTTCTGCTTCTGCTGCGGGTTGTCCTGTCGCCTGTTTTTCGTATATTCATTTTTTGCTCGCTTCTTCGTTTATTTTTGTGCCCTGCAAAGTGAGTTGCCAGGACCGACATATTGCCCCCCGAACTACCGAAGAATTCCAAACGCATCCGCGGGTTCGGTTCGCCAGCATACTCGCACAATTCCACTAACAAGTGAGTGGTGGAATAAAAGAGAGATCAAGATACAAGGACATTTGTGGGATTCAAATGGAAGTTACCCTGGAAAATCCTTTAAAAATGTATATTCTAAAAATAATGGCCACCAATTGTGGTTAATGAGTGAGAGATAAATCTTAAACATAATATATTTATGAATTCTGAAGTTCCTGGTTACAATAAATATTATATTATAACCAACCTAGATCTTCCTAAACAAAAATATTCATATTTTAGGCGCTGATCCTTAACTCAAAATCATTAAAACTTTATACAGGGTATCTTGGAATAAAAAAGAGAGGTCCTCTAATGGACAGTGGCATGGTAAGCCTCGCCACAGCAGCAAATCCGTTGAATATTGGGTATGCAAATTAATTTTTTTCCTACCTACGCACCCGGCCTCTCCCCTTCGCCACCCCTCGGTTTTTCAGGCCACCCTGGATTGTAGCGCCCTCATGTGATGTGATGCTGCGCCAGCATTTTGTTTCAGATCAGCGGTCGTCGTCGCGTCATGTCGGAAAAAAATTGGTTGAAAAAAAGTGGAAAACAGCGAAGAGAAAAAATATTGGAAAATAAAAAACCAACCGCAAAAGTTGAGCTGGCAATGCCACAAAGTCTCTTATGTATGGCATGATTTTTGGGTAAAACGTAGTGTTTAGGACCTTAAAATAGTTAATGGAATACCCTAACTATGTTGGTACAGCCCAGCGGGAACATTCCTCTGGAAAATAACATATTTTCATCAGGTTTCTCCATACAAGCGGAAGGGACTAAACCTCATTCACCCCTTACATTTCTTCCGTCTCTGGTTTCGAAATACACGGGGGTGACACAAAAAGTAAGGGGACAATGAGGTTTCTATGTGGTTTTCCAAAGGAATTTCAAATTCTCTACACCGTCGCCTGCTAAAAGATACAGGATTTCCAACATTTTCTGCTAAAAGGAAGAGGATTTCCAACACACAAAGAACCACCTTCTCACTTTCCCGGTGGGAGTTTATGATAATTTTATGTAGGTTTTGGTAAATTATTTATAAAGAATGCAGCCACACAATTTGAAGCTGTCAAGTTGGAAACTTGACAACGGCAAGAAAAATTTTCCCTAATAGCTGGGAACCTTATTTAATTTAGTAAAATATTGAATTGGTACTTAAACCATGGATGAAAATCGGAAAACCCATGCAGTAAGTGAAATAATGCATCTTTTTACTATCTTTAAACCAAAAATGCATTAACAGAATCCGAATTCGGGTAAAAACGAAGAGTTAGATGTGGAACCTAAAGTGAGTTTACCATTTAATGATGCTTTTCAAGAAACAGAAGCCCTTGGCTTCCAGGGAACCATTAATGCGCTCCATGGCGAAATGGACACCATATATGTTCACGACTCTGATGAGGAGAAAATTATAGAGAAGGAATTAATAAAATTTGTGGAGAAACAGAAAGAAGAAAACCCCAACCCGCCTAAGAGCCAATCCAACCAGATGAAGATGAACAAATGGTTTTTGAAAGAATTTGAAGAACACATGGGCATCGAGATCGGAGAATCCGACGATGAAGGTGATGATAGCAAAAGTGAAAAATCCAGTAGTTCGGAATCAGATAAAACCAGTGATTCGGATGAGTCCAACTCTGATGGTGAGTCTCGGTTATCAACGAAGAAGCAAATAACCAAGATTATTTCTAGGTTCGCCCACTGTTCGGATGGAAAACATTAAGAATGTTAATCTATTTTCATTGGATAAGAGGTGGGATATATTAATATACGACTTTCTGTAGTCCCCAGAAGATATGTAGGTATACCTCTCTTTTTTATTAAGCTTTGAAAAATCCAAGCCAAAGCCGAATGAAGAAAAAATTTCAGTGCCTGTTTATAGTGGTCCCATGCCCTCGATGCCATTATTTGATGAAGAAACTAGTCAATTTACAATGGTTGAGACTCACAAAGAACCTGAAATAATTCAAGAAAAAATGTAAGTTTAAAGTTATAAATAAGATCCAAAACCTTACTCCTATAAACCTCAGAGAAATAATTAGGCCAACTAAGGTGGATAAATCAGGTTCGGTTTTCGATAAAACAAGCTTGAGCCCCATTGAGGAGGTCGAGTTCCAGTGGGACAGTGACAGTAGCTCCAATTTTGGCTTCAGCGGTAAACTCAGCCCGAGTGAAAGCGATGAAGATAGTGAAGATACTCTAACCGATTTAGATGACCAACCTGAGCAGAGTAAGCTTACCTACTGGGAGGAGATGTCCACACTGCCCGTGGACAGGGGTGAAATATCGCAAGAAGAGCTCATGGCTATTTTAAAGGAGGAGGAAAGCGAGAAGAATTCAGCCAAGGGTTTGGGTTCCCCAGAACATCGAAGTGACTCCGAGCTGGAGGAAGCCAAAGATCAGGCCAGGCTCCACGAGGGTTCGGATTTCTACGAAGACAGTGCTCAGTTCCCGGAGAGCAGGGAGAACTTCAGTGTGCTGGTCATCAAAGAGGATTCGGTATTCGTAGAGTATGAACAGGCTGTCAAGCAACTGGTGAAGCTAATCCGATCGGCTCCCAGTCAGCACAGATACGAGATATACTTACTGCTCTATCCCCTGATGGCCCTGACTTATCTGCAAATGATGGCCAGCGATAAGGCCCAGAGAGCAAGAATGTTTCTGGTTCGATATTACGATCAACTGGACGACTCCTATGTGTCCAGGGTAGTGAAGCTCCGGGGTATTGGCCGGCCCGAAGAAGTTCCGAATAAGGCCAGGAAATTGCTGGCTGGTCACGAGAAACTCAAGACTCAAATGTCCGAAGGAGCCTATCGTCAGTTTCTCTATTATATGGAGGAATTGCCCAAGGGTCAGCAGGAGAAGCTGCTGGCCCACTTTCATATTCAAAGCTACAGTGAGAAGGAGCCGCCCCAGCAGCGATTCGGGATAGGAAAGCCTCTGCTGGAACCCATTTATTACGGAGCTCCGGAACCCTTGCATAAAAAAGATTTCACCGCTCGTCCTTTTCTTCAGAAGCGTCGCCGGAAGAAGAACGAACCGCAGGCTCATAAGAATCTACACTTGCCTCCTGGCGATAGGATGTATACTCCCAATCCCAAGCGAATGGATTTGCTGCACCGGAAGAACGATGAACAGTATCGAATGCGATTGGATCGGGAGAACCTGCCGTCGACCTATCTATATACAACTCCTCCCTGCGATGAGGTGGTGATATGTGCCTCCTTTTCGGAGAACATCAGCATGTTGGCCCTGGGCACCGCTTCCTCTAGCATTCACATCTTCTCCCTGAAACCCTCGAAGTTGGTCCAACTGAAGTCGGCCAACTGGCTGAAAGTGCTGGACACCGAAATGGCTGGCATTGACAAGGGTATGCTGGATCCCACCAAGAAGTACACGCGACGAACTCTTCACGGTCATCAGGGACCCGTTTACGGTTGCTCCTTCAATCCGGAGGATCGGTTTTTGCTCAGCTGTTCGGAGGACTTCAGCGTTCGGCTGTGGTGCCTTCTCTCCTGGAGTTGTGTGGTCATATATCCCGGCCACTTGGCCCCCGTTTGCTTTGTGGTCTTTGCACCGATGGGATACTATTTCGCCACCGCCTCGGATGATTGTACGGCCAGAATTTGGATGCAGGATAACAGGAAGCCCGCTCGAATTCTACAAGGACATTTGGCTGAGCTGGCGGTGTGCATATTCCATCCAAATCGTCACTACTTGGCCAGTGGATCTGCCGATACGACCGTGAGAATTTGGGATGTGGTTAGGGGTCTTCAAGTGCGCCTGTTCAATGGTCACAAAGGAAGGATAACCGCCTTGACCTATTCCATTTGTGGTCGCTATTTGGTTTCTGGTGCCGATGACAAGTTCATCATGATTTGGGACACCGCCAGCGAGACTTTGATTCGTTTTCTCGACCATCACAAGTCGTCTATTAACACCATGGAGATTGCTTTGGATAACAATCTACTGGTAGTCGGTGGCCAGGACTGCCAGCTGACCATCTGGGACTTTGAACGGGTGCTAAAGGACTACGTGAACAGGTCTAAAGCTTCCAGGAAACAGAATCAGGCCGAAGCACAAGAATCAAGTGCCAAAGATTTGCTCATCAGGTCGTTTCCCAGCAAGGGAGCTCCATTCTATTTGATCCGTTTTAGTCGTCGCAATCTTCTGCTGGCCTTTTGTGTGACTCCCCGGGAATCGAAGGATTCGGTTCTTGACATGAAGCCAAAACAACCCAAGGCGGAGAAAGATGAGGAACTCGGCGAATGGCTAGATTTTCTAGATAAGATGAAGTTGAAGAGCCTTCTAATAAGCTGCTACGATCGCAAGGACGAGACGGACTTGGATACTGAACAGGTGAAGAAGGAAAAGGATTTTCAACAAGAATAACCAGGAAAACTCATTCTGTGAATTATACAAAAATTATTAAATATAGAAGTGCTTTAACTCAAAGGAACAATCGCTTATAACTTCTATATTTTCTTCAGCTTTTCTTAAGAGTTTTCATTGGAGGGTTGCTCCCTGTTATTCATGAAAAATATTGTGGATAAACATTTCGTATGACAAATATACATGATTTTCGTAAACAGAGACAAACCCCCAGAGCGAAGGAGAATGGTACAGTAACAACAATTTGACAGTTTCTGAAAAAAAACTGGTCAGGCCACGTGTACAGCTGCCCACGACTCACGACTCACTCCTCCTCGCGTTATGAAAATCCACTCCTCCTGCAGGAGTTTACTCCTTGGTCTTCACATTTACAAAAGGCGTGCAAAATTTATAGAGGCACGCATTAAAAAATCCGCCAGGCACGCTCGACTAACTGCGTCCAAACGCCCACGGCGCTGGCAGTTGAGTTTCGAATTGGTCCCGGCCGACCGCAGTCCGCGAGTCCTTCGTCCTTCGTTCCGAACCCCCCAATCCACGAAAAAGAGACCCCCATAAAAATAAGCGACAGGACAATATATTTACGCAACTTCTTATGCTGCTGCTGCTGCTGCTGCCGGTGGTTGTTATTCTTGCTCGGCTTCGAAAACAGAACTCAAGTGCTGTCGTTGTCCTTGCTTTTCAGGATACCACCCCCTTTACCCTACGCCACTGCAGCATCTTGCGTCTCGTTTGTAGCAGTTATCTTGTGGGTCCTGCTGCGCGAAATGAAATTGTTTACTCCACTGTCATATGCACGTGAGCCAAGCGATGTGGCTGGCACATCCTTGGGGACACCGAGAAAAATGCTAAAGAAATTGAATATTATTCATGGGACATTTTTAGGGACTTGTAAGCATTTAATAAATATTTTATTCATTTTATTTTCATTTTATTTATATCATTTCAGGCGGCATTAACCATAAATTAATTTTCTTAATCGTTGTTTTAATATACATATCAGAAATCAGGGTAATAATCTAGTTATTAGCTTTAAAATATTTATAGAGAGGTCCAAATTTCTTGGAATATTTTTTCTCCGTGCATCCTTGCGGCATCCTCCTGGTGGGCTATCAAAAAATGAGAATTCTTTCGCTTCGTTTTCTTTTCCTTTGCGTTTTTTGGGGGAAAATTCAACGTAATAATTCTTTTCCGCTTGGATAAGGCGCGCGGGGGGTGGCGAGGGGGGTTGAAGTACAGTCCGTTTCTGCCCCGTAATTGTGCGCAATTTCGCCTGGACATGTTTTCTGTTCTCGCTGCTCCTTCGACTCTGTCTTTATCTTCTTCCATATCTTTGGCTCAGCGCCATTTTCTTTTTGGGCCCACCCTTCCACACATGCCACACATGTTTTATGTCCTCCAGGAATCAGCCTCCCCCAGACGCCCTCATTTATTTGCACATTTTTCATGGGGCTTATTAAGGGACTACGAAAAAATAAACAGCACAGTCCATTTAACCGATTTTCACGTCGGGGAGTGGAGAGAAAAGCCTCGAGCTGAGCAGAGCAGCGCATAAAATAAATATTTATAATCATAACAATGTCCTGGCTGGTTTCGAACCAATCTCAGCCTGATGATAAGCAAACAAGTCCTTAGTATAAGGACTTGAACAAAAATCACATCCTAAAAAAAATATATTAAAATTGTACAGATATTAATTTGCTATTTATTAAACAATTTTGTAATTTTTTTTTTTAATTTTTCAAATAACTTTGAATTGACAATTGCTGCATCCTTTTATGAAGAGCCTTAAACTGCATAGCGAATGCGCCCCTCTTTGCACTCATTAAACTTAAACCGCGTATTAGCAGGCCGTAAATACAGGATGTGTGTGCGTTTGGAGTCGGTAGTTAAATATGATAAATGGCGCGTATTGTATTACAATTGGATTTAGGGCAGCGCCAAAGACAATAAATTAAAGGCGGACACACACCGATAATTTCAAGTATGTGCCGCCAAAAAGGCAGCGGTGCAAAAGTTGAGTGCCACAAACCCATAATTACGGCAGAGGACCCTCTCGGAGTTAGCCAAATTTATACAAATTCCAACTCCAGTAGTAGTTCGCTGCCTGCGATTGGGGAGTGCTGCCAGTGGAACGTGTTTCCAGAGCAATTACCCCACGGACCGCACTCCGCATTATTATGGCCAACGTGGCCCCGCAATTATGTCGTCCAATTAATATCAACGCAGCGGGAGTCGAGAGCCACGTTCGAAATTCGAATGGAGCGGCCGAGTGGTCGAGTGGCAGGGAGGAGGGCAGACTGCATTTTATGCATAAGCTATTTATGAAATTTATTGTCTTAAATGGCCAACGGTAGTCGCCGGACGAATCTTAATGTCCAGCCACTTGACGGCGGACCACCCGTGGCAGTATTTGCACTCGACAAAAAAGGATACTTAAAGTGGCTCTATAATTTATTGGGTAAATCCTCGGTATTTAGTGCTATAAAAGTGAAGTTAAAGGGATGTATATATCTAAATGTTATAACTATTTTATGTAGCTATTTTTCCTTAAATAACTTAAAAAATGTAAATATATTTTTAGAATTTTTCGAATGGATAAATTTAGTTAATATTATCATGGGTTTATTTTTAATATTAATTTAAACAAATATTTTGCTCTTAATATTCTCTAAAATATGTATAATTCAAATCCTTTGCAGTATACAAGATATTTAAATCAGCATTTTGGAATATTTAAGACAAAATAATAAAAAAAGAGGGTGTCGAAAATTAAGAGAAAAACTCAAGATTAAAATAATAAGAATAAGATATAAAAGATTATAATCGAAATATTCTCTAAAAATGTATAATTCAAATCCCCATTTTTTTTTAAATATTTAAATCAGCATTTGGAAATATTTAAATATTTTAAAAACATAGGGAAAAATATTGGATTCCATTTTAAAAGGGTTCAAGATTATTTTAAATATATTTTTTCCAGCTAACCAACTATTTTCTCGTAGTGCTTAATTCCACCATATATGCAAAGGCTCCTTTTGCAGCACGAGCAGCTCAATCGATTTCGACTCGGCGCAAAGCTACGAACTTGGGATCCAAACATCCATCACGCTGTCAATATGGCAATATGCAATTGCAGCTCGCTGGAGATCGAAAGGCTGAAAGGCTGGCAAGGTGTCCGCATAATTACGGCCGAAACGGCAGAAACTGCGGGCCAAATGCGGCTAAATTTATTATAATTTCCACACTTTCGGGCTATGGCCAGATCACGTTTACATTGATAGACGTGGCCCAAGAGGCAGCTGCGTTGTCAAAAGGCCTTTGGGTCTGCACGAAAAAGGACGACATGTCCTGGCCATTTAATTAACAATAAAGTTGAAACTTTTATTACGCAAATGCGAGGCGGGATTAAAGTTGCTCCGACTAGTTTTCGCCCGAATTGCTGGCAGGCGTTGTCGCAAATGTCCTGAACCTGCTCCTAGTTGCCCTCGTGAGTTTATTAAATTACGCATTCTCGCTCGTTTCGCACACAATGAATCTGCAGCTGCAACTGCAACTGAAAATTCAACTTCAACCGCAGATCGGGATAAGGGATAAGCTATATACTAGGATATAGTCCTCTTTTGCGGCTTTTGTGGCGGCCACTTATCGCACATGACTGTCTCGGTTCGTCCCGCCTAATTGAATTTGCCAGTCTGCAGTCCGAAGTGCATATTCACGTACTTCATCTTATTAACATGTTGGGGCGCACATTGTAATTCATATTTCTCGTATATATAAAACCTTTAAAAATTACCCGTCGAGTGAAGGGCCCTCGGGTGTCAATGGCGACACGCTGATGGATTACAGGCAAATTACGCGGCCTCTGCTGATACGTTTTGATGCACTTTTAATGAATTTAATGGCGGCGAGGATAAGCAGGCACGAAACCCTCTTACATGAATATCCCTTCCAAAAAGCGTTGAAAGGATCGCGATCGCCTTTCACTGCGAAAGCTGCTTAACAAGATGCAAACTCAAAGTTAAGATACCAAATTGTTGGTTGGGCAAACTTAATTTGGCTTACAAATATGTGCTGTAGATTTCAATTGGAGGGTTATATTGGTTATATAATCTATATGCTCTTGTTAAGAAAATAATGTAATTTATTATCAGCTTATAATGATTGTTTTAAGGATAAAACTGTATGTCCTTAAATTCCAAATGCATAAAATATTTATATATTTAGCCAGACAACAACAGAAAAACTCATACCTTTTTTATTTGAGAATTTTTTTAAAGTAGAAAAAAGATTCATTAAAAAGGGTATAAAATTATGAAAACTCCACCTACAAACGCCCATGCTATTCGTCGTATATAATTAGCAATTTTAATTTCAATGAGAGATTCAGTATTGCAGAAGACTACCTACAATTTCAATTGTATTCTTCTAGTCTGAAGAACGTGCAAATGAAGCCCTCCTATTAAATTTCAATTAATATTTCCGGGCGGCAAACGTGGCTATTAAAAATGATAGATTTCTGTTTTTAGTCCGCTGTCAGTTTCGCATTAAGAATGGCATACAGCCCACAGGCAATTATGCCGGGGTAGACAATTTGAAAATGCATTTTGCATTAACTTAATTATTTTCCATTCCAGAACAGGTCCCCGTTTTATGCTCCGTTTATTGCCGGGTCGCACGCACTTGTCGAGTTGCTTTCGGGCGCAGATAGTGGTCGGTGATAAGGGCCTGATCCCATAGCCCAGATCCCAGATCCCAGATCCCAGAGCAGTATCTTTTCCGATAGCATTTGCCACAATGTTGCACGCACATGTCAGCGCAAAAAGATATAGAGCTCGGTTCAGGTGGTAGCGCCTAATTATGGGCGGGCTATCGCTCATCAAATATGTATGCGGCACCAGGAGACATACGACTATAAATCATGAAACTTATTGTGTCGCCTGCGGCAATTATCACATTGTGTGCCCCATCGGATAAATTCAATTTGCACTGCAGGTTTAATGGTGGTGCTCTGAAGAAGGGGACTTTTTTAATATTCCAAAATTAATTGCCGCCATATTTTATATTTAAGGCTCAAAAACTAATAAAAGCAACACATTTTCGTTTTTTTTTTCAGTTAAATTTAAAATCCGTTTTGATATTGTTAAAAAAAAATCAGTCTTTTAGCTGAGACTATCTATTTAGCAGAATTATTGTGATAAACTACAAAAAAAATTATAGTTTTTGTCCCTATTTGCCACAGATATATATTAAAAAAAATATTTAAGGAAAATAAGTGTTGGGAACTATTTCATTAAAACACACTTTCTATTTTTGTATATACTGGAAGAAAAATAAAATAATTTATTTAACTGCGAATTTCACAAAAATATCTGAATTTATTCTGTTATTGTTTATTTAAAATTTCTTGGAAGCTGAATTCGGCGAGAGTTGTGCCACCTGAGATACTTGCCTTGTTGCCTCCTTCGTGACCCAACAAATCGATATGCGTTTTGCATGAGGCCCGGCCACATCCACTTCCTCGTCCTCATCCTGCAGCTCGAATCCTCGAATCCCCGCATCCTCCTGGCCATTTCCATTCCCATCTCCGGACTTCCAACCTCCGATAGCATGACGACATGGCAGGGCGCACAGGAAACCGAGCATGGGGCATGCGACGAATAATGCCAGACGCGACATGAACCCATGCCCACCCACCCCCTTTTACCACCCACCGCCCACTCTAGCCCCACACACACACACACTCTTAGTGGAAGTGAACTGCTGACTGGCAACGTTAAAACCGGTAAATCTTCATAGAGCCCGCTGCGTGTGTTGGCCTGCAATGTTTTTCCTGAACTGACGCAGGATCCAAAAGAAAAGTCAGAAAAATGGTGGGGTATTCCGGTTGGACTTGCCACATAAGATTTCAGAACATTTTCTTTGATTTTGTATTGGAAATAATAAACTTTTATATTCAGAAAAACAAGATCTTGTTATGTTACTCCAGAAATATCGTTTTATATTAAAGTAAAATATTTTTCCCAACATTAAATACCTGAGATACAAATATATCGTATTCTTTCTCATTTGTATAGTTGGTAAATATTTATTCAACACCTTTTAAGTTGGTGTTATTTCTCATGAATTGCTATGAAGAGCGTATCTCATTTTCGTTGAGGATTTCTCATAGTTCTCTTCTCGCAGACAAAACTGGCGCTGCCTGCGATGAGGGTTTATTTCGAGCTTACTTTGGCTTTCTTGCCAGCCAGCCAAAGGCTAAGCCTCGATCCGCCAAACATACCGCCCATTCCCTCCACCATTTTCCGACCCCCAATCTCCAATCCCCAACCCCTGACCCCACTCGTTTTCGCTCTGGTTTGCTACTTTTGCACATTCTTTTCAATTTCAACGGCGACGCAAGGTGGAAAGGGGCAAGTGGGAAAATGGGAAAATGGGAAAAGAGGAAAAGCGTTCGGTGGGGGTGGCTCACTTGGGTTGGCCCAACTGACTTGGCTGAGGCATTTTCTTTTGCAAAACTTTTGCAATTTTCTATTAAAGCAATACACACATGCATGTGGTGGTGGATTTGTCTGTATCCGTCCTGTATCTTTGTGCGTGTGGTGCTGCCAGGGTTTTTCCTATTTTCCATATAAAATGGAAAATTTTCTTTATGTGGCCTTTGTTAGTTTTTCCACCCATGCGAAATGGCTTTTTCGAAACGCCACCCCCAACCCTCTGAAAAGGCTCACATTTATTCAGCAATTTCTGCAAATGTATTTACAAGCAACTCTATTTCGGGCCGCCATGTTTGTTCGCTCGTAACCTCAAAACTTTTGCACGCATTTTCCCCAAATTGCGTGGCATTTTCATCTTCTTGCTGGTAAACTTTTTGCCTTTGAAAAGCCTTGAATAGTTTTCTCCCCTGCCATTTGCTGTGGCATTTGCTTTTAGCATTATTTGCCAATTGCTACCGTAGCTTTGCTTCAGGTCTTTAAAATTTAAGTCGCCATGTGCCGTCAACACGGCGTATGCTTAATCAGGCAGCGTGTCTAAAGCTCGTTCATGCCTCAATGATGACATAAGCTTAACACTTGAGCGCCACACGCAGCGGAGAAGGAGCCACTCTGGATATCCAATGGCTTTGATAGCGATTCAGTGGGGGATTGGGAAACGGGTCACCTCCCAGGGTTCCTTGATCTGTAGGGGAAGGTT
The DNA here is from genome assembly GCA_037075285.1 of Drosophila lutescens. Taxonomy (NCBI): domain Eukaryota; kingdom Metazoa; phylum Arthropoda; class Insecta; order Diptera; family Drosophilidae; genus Drosophila; species Drosophila lutescens. Next base: position 150,790 of record JBAMCF010000184.1, read on the forward strand.
AAAGGTTGGAAGGGTGATAAGCAGAAACACCATTTCGAATTTTTAAATATTTCCCAATAATACACTTTTAAAATTCTCAATAGAAAGTTTTATAAACATATAGATATTGTTTTAAAAATACCTTAATATCACTAGAAACTTTGAAAATAATCTTAAAACGTCATACAAAGACTTTAAAACATTTTTATTTAATATTAAATTAACTGTGAAAATATTTAACAGTCCAGCATAATTTATTTTGATTTATTAACACCAAACTATATTCAATTAAATAACAAAATATTTTTTATTAGTAATTTTAATATAAAACAAATATTTAAATCATTAGATTATATTTTAATTCGATTTTATTGAAGCTAAAAAATTGTAATAAAAAATGAAAGTTTTTAAACTATAACCCATTGATTTCCCTAACTTCCTCTTTATTTTCCCATCAGCTATTGTCTTTGTCTTTGCTTGGCAGGAAATTTCGTTTGCCCTTTTCTTTTCTATTTTTTTTTTTGGTGGACCATCAACATTTGGGCCAAACAGGTGGACAAACGCTGGGACAATGTGGCTGGAAAATGGGAAATGGGGAAATGTGAAATGGGGAAAAGCGGAGCCGGACTCTAATGTGCTCGTGTCCATTCGACCGGCAGTGCTCAGAGCCATTTTCTATTTTTATGTGCGCACAAACTGTAAAACAGGAGCGGGAGCATAAAGGCGATGAGGATGGAAAGGGCCATAAAACGGCAGTTCTGCCACCGTGGCCATAACAACATGGCCAGAACCAGGGACCAGAGACCAGAGACAGGCAGAACGACCAAGTTAACTGCATTTTAACGCGCATTTCAATTTGGAGCGGATATAATTTATAGACGACTGACTGGCGCTCCCCGCTTATGAGTCTCCACCGACTATAGCTACCTACTGCCAACTGCCGAGCTTGTGGAGCGAAATGTTTGCCTCAAAATTGAACCTTGCGCTTGACTGCCTCCCTACACCTGCCCTGCCACGCCCCCTTTCTGGGACGACCGCCCGTATCTGGCCGGCATATTTATCTAGATTTTGTTTCGGCCCCAGACCGCCTCCACTAACGTTGTTAATGTGCAAAATTTAATAATCAAATATTACGAGGCGACCGCTGCGGTGCTTAAAGAATTTAATGCAAATGCAATTTTGTTGCAAATGCAGTGAAAACACACCTGACCCCATATTTAATCTTCAGGTACAAATTACTTTGTTTAGGGATTGGTTTCTTTAAAGGTCTTGAAATATTTATCTTTCTTTTTTAAATACAGGCGTTCATTTCCATTACCATTCCATTATTTTAATCGGAAAATTTTTTAAATTATATCTCAACCTATTATTATTTTTTTAATTGAAATGTTATAATTTTTATAATTTTATAAATGGTTATATATAATTTTGTTTTGTTTTAAAAATAGTTTTATAATAGTTTTACATCATTTTAGCTTTTAAAATTTTTGCCAACATAGTTTTATTGATATCAGTCCTATCCAAAAATTAACAATATAATTAACATAATGTATTTCATTGAACAAGACTTTTGCAGTTCGATAAATATTTGTATTCAATATTTATTTCCACCTAAACTATTAAATCCTCTTCTTGCCTTTAAGTGAATTTCAGCCACTATTTTCCTGCAAAATTTGTCTATGACTGCAAGTGACTGGCTGTCTGTCGCTTCGACTCTCGGTCCTTCTGTCCATCTGTCTTCCCATCAGACTGGCTATCCGCTTTTCGTCCTGGCCCTCTTGTCCTGCTCTTATCCTGCTGATTCTGAAGTTTGCCAAGCTTTTCTTTTTCGGCTGTCCCGTCCAGCGACGTGAAATTTTTCCACTCTTTTGCAGCCACTGTCTGCGTGCTTAAATTGAACAATAACCCTAAGTTGTCGTCCTCGAAATAATATTTTCTGTACCCTCCAATGTTGATTTCTCATGCGTCTCTTTCTGTGGAGATCCCTCTGTCTCTTTTTTCGGCGTACCTTTCTTATTCACTCTGAACAACAGCGAAAATCGCAAAGCAATCAAATAAAATTTGAATAAAAGATTTTTGTCTGCCGTTGATTTGCGAAAATGTTGGTAAACTTGGGTTTGGGGGGCAGTAACAACTGAAAATGGTGGGCGGGAACTTCAGAGTTTTCAACGAGGGTCTGTACTGTGCAAATATGCGTGCACACATATAGGCAGCGGAAAAGTGGAAAAGTACAGGAAAATCTATGTAAAGAGGCAGATGTGAGTACAGTTTTGGTTATGCTTGGGCTTAAAGGGAACGAAAATATTCTTTGAACCGGGGGGATCTTAAAATTGAAATCGTTTCAAGTGGTTGAGACTGATAAAGGGAAAAATGTGAACAAAAGTTTCCATTTTAATGTGAAAATAAAGCTGTAATTGGGGTTGCAAAGGAAAGATTTAAGAAAGATAAAATCAAAACTTAAAAGAAACGTTAAAAGATGTAATGTTAGTGCAAGAATATAATTAAATTCAATTACTTTGGCTAGTCAATGATTCTATTTAAGGTAAAAAAGATTACTCAAGCTTAAAATTAAAGAATTAAAACCACTTTTTATTATAGTGTATACTTTACGATTATTTGTCGACTTATTATGGAAACATCTGAGTTTAAAAAGTGAAACCGGAAAAAGATTTATTTTCAAGAGTTATTTTCCACCCTTTTTACCCTTATTTTGTGCCCTTCTTCTACGCAAGAACTGACCCTCATTAAATTCTTATTATAAACATCCTTAAACATCCTCCTCATCATCGCCACTTCCGTGACCCTGACCCGTCTGTGAATTTATGTTGACATTGACCTTGACCAAAAAACGGGAAATGCAAATTAGTGGAACCCGGCGACCCAGACCCAAACAAAATAAAAACAAAAACTCATTATAAAGCTTTGCCCAGCGCAAAACCACCCGAAAGCCACCCAACTAATTTCATTTCATACCGAATTACACCCGCAAAACGGTGACGTCAGAAGGAAGTAAGGAAGCCGGAGCAAAAACCTAATTAGCCACTTTTCTTGTCCTTGCTATCATTTTCACTGTCACGGGCGAAGACCGAGGCGCAAAGGAAGCCGAGGAAAAGCCAACCACCCAACCCCCCCTTCGAAGGTCGAGACCCAAAAGATGAAAACGAAGATGGAGGTGAAGAAAAAACTGTCGCATTAAGCGGCCAAATGGAAAAGTCCGGTGGAAATAAAGTTTATTAACGCCGCAGAATATTTACGCAATTTTTTTCCTGAAAAATGTCCAGCAGGTGGCGCTCCTTTGACCTCGTTACGAAAGTGTTGAAAAAATCCAGCTGACCGCAAATTGTAGCTCGGGTCAAAGTTCACAGGCGCTAATGCAATTAACACTCTCTCGGAAAATGGCGAAAATTCTCTTTTAACTGCTCCGAACCTCTGTCTCTCTCTCTTTCTGTTTTTCTTTCTCTCTCACTCATCCGCTGGCGGAGCAAATTGCCGTCACTTGTAACGGGCTCCCAGCAATAGAAGGCAAAGTTTTTAATTAATTTAACTGTACAAACAGTGGGCGTGGCTCAGAGTTTTCCATTTTCCCTAGTGGCCTGTGTGTGTGCGTCTGGCACTGGTGTCCCTGTGTGCGTGTCCTTGACGTATGTGTGAAAGGACATCGAGTTGGCTGCCAAAAAGGAACTGGGCGAACAGAAATGGAAAAACCGACGACTTGAGGAGAGATTTGAGGAATTCATTTGATTTCACTGACTTGGGACGGAAAATGGAGAAAGGGGAGTTAAAAACTCAACAATGGTTTTTTAAGGGTTTAATGGTCTGAAGTTGACAGAGGTGAAAACGAGTTCAAGAAGAATATCTTTGGGCTTGTACAATAATAAAATGTTGCTATAATTTATGTTTCAATTAAAATAAAATTTTGCCATTATTTTTTATTATAAATAATATTTTATTTATCTCAATAAAATTTTCAAGTACAGTCCTTTGTAAATTTTGATAATTTTTATAACTCAATACAGAAATTTATAATATTTGGTCACCTTTCGATTTCAATTTTAATAAATTTTCCAGAGATTATAATAATTAAACTTTATCACTTTGTAGTGTTATTAAGTGTTTTGTGTTTAAGCTTTTTTTTACCCTTTTTTTAATCTCCAATTGCTATTATTCCGCTTATAAAAACTTCACAAAATATTTCTATAGTTCTGTATTTCTCCCTTTTTTTGGATCTTGTTTTGAGAGTCGGGTTTCTGCCACGCAGTTCATTTTGTGGTGCACAAAGTTTAAACTCCGGCAAGTTGTTGCAACTTTGCGTGGCCACGCAAATCAGCGTAACACAAAACGCCAAATGATACGCCAACTTTTCAGGCAGCGTTTTTCCCCTTCTCCTATTACAGTTCACTTGGTTTGCTTTTTCTTTTGCCATATTTTTTCCCCACAGCCATTTTTATTATTGTTTTAAGCTGTCGCAGAGTGGAAACTTTGACCGGGAAAAACTTTGGCCGGCGGGCCTGTCAATGCAGCGCCTGAAAATTTATAGACTGCAGTGAAAATATAGGTGAGAGGACATCTAAGGTGCAAGGCATCAACGGCATCGGTAGGAGAATGAAACCAGAAGCAGCTGTCTTGACTCTGAAAGCGGCATAGAATTTTCACACGCCGCCGGAAAATTTGCATAGGGAAATATTCCCCGTTCGGATCGAAACCCTTTCTTTGTATTCTCCTGGCCGGGCGACAGAGAATTATATGGAAATTATGCAAATGCAGTCGGGCGATATCCTCGATGTCCTTGGGGTGAGAGTGTTTTACAGACACCCAGGGATCTGGAATCTGCCCGGCTTAATTGCAACGTTCCTTTGTTCGTTTTGCAACAGGACATCGGTTTTGTTTGCCTTTGTTGTGGCACTCTGCCTCCTTTTTTGTGCGAATCGATTGGCAATTGGCAATAATCAATGGCATAAGTGCTAATTTGCATTGTCAGTTTGTCAGCCTGTCGGAGGAACTGGCATTTTAATTGTGCCCTGCAATTGACTCTCATGAATCGTAAATACGTGTTAAATTCAGCCATTCATTCAGTCAAGTGGTGGCTTATTACAGGGCTCGATGGCTGAGTTAAGCGATACCTTTCACCTTGAATGCGATACCAGTTCTGGGATCACTTCATAAAAATTAATGAATGCGAAAGCTATAAATTAATCGAGTGGCAGGAAAGTATTAGTTTAAGCCAAGAAAAATATAATGGAAATGAAAAACAATATAATTAAATAAAAATTAAACCACTTTAAACATTAAAAAATATGGGTATCTTAACAAATATATCCTCATTTTCATAATGAAATGACTCTATAATGACTTTAATCAACTGGGTTACATGTTTAATAGCCTAAATTAATTAATTATGCTATTATTCAAGGATTAAGCCATAAAAAAATAATGGGGGATCTCTCTCTCTCTAAAAGTAATTAATTTTTAATACACTGCCCTGAAGTTAGTGCTATAAATATTTAATGAACTTTTAATTTTGCTTAATTAGTCCAAGTAAAGACTTTCGAGTAATTAAACGAGTGAATTTATACATACTTGCTTGGCTCCCAGTCAAGATTGAAATCTTTGTTCACTGGAAAATCCGACCGGGTAAATGCAACCTGCACTTTCAAAGCCCAAATCCATTTCAGGCATCATAAACTCACCTCGAAATTCCCCGAAATCGAGCAGCAACAAAGGCGCATCGGTGACTGTTGTTTGTTGGCTTTTGAGTGGCCTAGCTCAATTAACAGGCCATAAAACTGGAAACGAGAGCGCGCGGCAAACGGTAGCGCCTTGCAATTAGCCGGGCTAATTAAGTCGCACCCATGAATAGGAGCCGAAAACGTGGCCCATAATGAGCCAATTTGCATGTTTAAAAGCGCATTAAGCGGTGGCTTAAAAACGCGACTGCTAAGCAGCCAAGCTTAAAACATGGCGAAACAGCAAACGATCACCTTCCACTGATGCATTTGATAAAAGCTGCCAAGGAACCAACATCTCCAGGAAAACATGCACTCCGAAAACAATTCAAAGGAAAAATCTGAATGAAAGGGGGAGGAGTCCACGCTCGAATGAAATTGGTTGCAGATGTGAGGATTTATTAAAATAAAATATATGAGCAAAATAAAAAATAATTAATGAAAATTAAGAAAGAATTAACTTTTGAACAAAAGGTCATGGCAACAAAAAAAATTAGGAACATTATTTTGTTAAATGATACAATAAAATAATAAATTTTGTAATTAATTTTTAGTAATGTATTTAAGTGCACCATAAAAAAACCAATAAATTTAAGCAATTTACAAATGCCCCTCCATATGTCAATTAATTAGTTAAATATATTTTAATTTATTAAAAATATTAAAAAAAAAATATTTTTCAATTTACTTAATACTAACATTTTTTAAAATTGTTTAATATAACTCCCTAAATTTCAATGGATTTATTTTAAATTTTTCTTAAATTTATGGTTAAATGAGAGAAAGTATTATAATGTCTTAAGAAACATGTATTGCCAACGTGAGAAGCCAATAAAATTTAGGTGCTTGCAATTATTCCCTTTTTTTCTCTTTGTGCACCAATTTTTCAGAATCTGACTTTTTCTCAGTGCCCTGGCCTATAAATTTCCTCACTCGGCCACATCGAAATGCTCGTTCACATCTGACCAGCGCAACCCCCATGTGAAAGCCAATTCAGCCACAGACTTTATTTCACATGCACATTTCTTGCCAAGGCAAAAACAGTTTCTACAGGGCGGGGGAGGGGGTATTTAGGGGCACTGCAGTTGGCAGTCACATTGGCCCATTGGCCATTTGGCCATTTGGCCAACCATTTGTCTGCGGCAGACAGCGATGACGATCCGAATGACGACGGGGCGTGCATTTTGTTTACATTTGCTGGCCAAAAAAGCGAAAGACCCAGCCCAAAAGGGAAGCCGTTCCGTTTTTTTGTATTTTTGGGTAGCCAGCTTATGATTAATTGCCCCTTGCAGGCGCCGGTCCAACCTCCTGGACAAAAAAATAACCATTTGAAGCCAGCAAGCAGGGGCACTAAAACTTCACTTGTTAATACCGAAAAATTAACACAAATTATTTCAACGCACGCTGCAAATGATGGCCAAGATAATTCCGAAGGGGCGTAGCGAAAGCCAAGTAACGGCGAGGGGAGAAACGGACTTCGTATTTAGATGGTAATTAAAATTGATGTGAGCTCATTTCAAATTGAAAGACTGGAGGGGAAAAAACCGTTGATTGAAATTGGAAACGAAGTTGATAATGGACGAGGGTAATGGAAATAGTTAAACCATCGGCAGGAGGTTGGGAAAATCTATAGAGTCGAAAAGGTCTTTGGGCCAGTGCCTAGAAAGTTTCAATTAAATGCCAGTTAAAATAGAAGAATCAATTTTATTACCTCGCAGAAGAACTTTTAGGTAATTGTTTTCAATGTAGCCAGAAAGTAAATAAATCTAATTGATTGGAGGTGAGTTTATGTAGTTTTCAATTTTATTACAACTGTTTAAATAGTCAGAATGTTTATTTTATTCTGTTTTATTTATTTATTTCCATTTATTTACTTTAAATTTGATTGAAAAGTATAAGTTTATGCATTATATTCTTTTTATTTTATTTATTCATATTTATGTACTTTACATTTCAACTTTATTAATTGCAACTGTTTAAGATATTCAGATTGTTTATTAGGTCCTAAATTTATGAATTTATTTCTATTTTTAATTATTTATTTATATTTTTTACGGGTATTTTTCGATTAATGTTTACCATACTGAGAACTATATATAAATTATATCTTAACATCGAGGTGTGAAGCCTTTGCTATTAGTGGCTAGCTCTTCAAAGGATAATCTTCAAATAGATATTTTTTCGCTTTGAATAATTTATGCCTTGACACCACCTCAATTCTCATTAGAGCTCCGACAATATTTACTTGAGCACTTCATTTCCTCGTTGCGTAACTGGCTTCATTGAATTGAATTTTGCTTATTGGCTCGTTTATTGGCTCCATTCAGCTTCATCTATCTACACTTCGGGCCACTTCAGATCCGATCAGTTCCATTGTGGCCACTCTCAATGGACTCCCACTTCAGCCGGCAAGTTGGTTACTAATTTTTTGCAATTGTATCTACGGGATCTATGGCATCCGTGGCCATCTATCTATCTATCTTTCTATCTATCCATCCAGGCGTCCACTTGTAATTGTATCTATGCAGCAGCAGTCGGCGTTTCAATAAACCGCACTAATGAAGCCCATTCAAAGTGCAATGATGTACCAGCCCCCCCTCGAAATCCCCCGTCCTTTGGGACTTTTCCGCTTGGCGTCGATTTTAATGGGCGCGAATATTAATGACATTTCCATTGCATTTGGCGGAGCCCAAAGAAGCCCCGGCAAAAAACTCTTGTCAGCATAATTACGAGCCGTGCCCCCACTTTCCCCTCTCTCTGGAATGGAAAGTCTAGGACTATCTACGCGTCCTCTGTTTTTTTTCACAGCTTCTTCCCTGTTTAGGGTTTTTTTTTCTTGCTGTTTTTTATTTGACTTATTATCCGGTATGTTTTTCATATGCGTCTAAGCAGTAGTAAAAAATATATGCCCTCGGAAAATCGGCAAAAAACCAATATTATTTGCTCACCAAATACAACTATAATAATATCATTTATATAAAAAATTGTATGTATTGTAAATATTTAAAAATAATTAAATTATAAATTATATAAAAATATTTTAAAATGTAGGTGAAATTTTGTGTTAAGTTTACAAAGTATAAAAGTATTTTTGGGTTAACCTTACATTCCAGTTTCTTTGAAAATAAAAGTTGATGCATTTTTAACATTCCTGCAAGATTAAATATTATTAATTAGTCACCCGAGCTGGCTGTATGACTTTCGAACTCCCTAAGCGAGTTCTCCATTATTTTCAGAATGGAATTATTCACTTGGCAGTGGGGGGCGTGTCATGCGGCCATGCGAAGTACAATTCTCATCCGACTTATCCCCTCATCGTTGCGCGCCAAAGTTAAAGTGCAGCTGTAGCTGTGGCTGCTGCTGTGTTTTCAGACTTTCCAGAGGCACTGTTCCTGTTGCATGCCTCAATGCACTTCCACTTGCCGAGCAGCCATCCAAACAACCAACCAACCAAGAACTCGAGGGGCAGCGGCGAAAATGGAGTTGTTGCGATACCTTCAAGTACGAGAATTATTTCGCTTTTCTTTATTTCCATGTTGCCATAATTGCGAGGTAGTCGTCATCGTCGTCGCTGCAATTCTTTCATCAAAGTGCGCCTCATCAGCGAAAAAAAATTTGAAAAAAAAAGCAGGGAAAAACCCTGCCACTTTTTTCTCCCACTCTATCTATATCCCTAGACTCTGTCTCGCTTTTCGCGCGGTAATTAAAGCAAACTGTGAATTTTTTTCGGCGCTTTTCAGAGCTGTAATTAAAAATGGCAAAAGTTTTGTTTTTGTTTTCATCGCTTTTGTTGCATGCAGCGTCGGTTGTGTGGGAAAAAACCGCGTCAAAAGCAACGGAAATGCAATGGAACATGGTACCCGCACCCGCCCAGTCTCAGTTTTTCCCTATTTTCCCCCATTTTCCAACGCAGCCCTTTCCTTCGCCCCGTTTTTGTACATTTTATTTTTGGTTTTTATTTCAGCATGGCATTGATATGGCAAAAGTTGTCGGATTGCCGTTGTTTCGGGGCCTTGGGTTTGAGCAGTTATGACCGCAAAATCAGCTTAAAGTTGTATAGTCGTCCGATGGAGCTGAAAAGCCAGCGAACCGTAAGGTCGGTTGGTATGAAAAGGCCCCTGGAGAAGGTAAGAGCCTTTGGCGGGACATCACTGAATAATTTGAGGTATTTTTTAAAGAAATTTGTATAAAAATGTCTTGAAATTTATAAAATAATTTGAACAGTTTATTTTTAAATTTTAAATATGGTTTAAAAGGTATTAATTTGCATTTAGTGGTTGCTTGGGATTTTTCTTATATATTTCTTAGGATTTGAAAAATAATCAAGAGACTTTAAGTTATTAAATAGGCTTAAAATTTGTAAAATAATTCAAACAGTTCAAATTAAATTCTAAATATTGGGACTTTTCTTAAATTTTTCTAAGGAATCTAAAAATAATCAAGAAATAAATCTTTCTTGGTGGTACTCAAAACACAGATGGTACCTAAAATATTTATATGAATTTTATCATTAGCTTCAGTACATGATAAAAACAACTTATTCCCAAAACTATCAAATTCCCTTTCAAAAGGGACTCGAACACGACTCACAATTAACCCTACAAGCATTTACATCCAATCAGCTTGCGCCGACACTCCTGACAATCCTGTCACTTCCCACCTCTCAATTCCGTCAATCATCGGGGGAATGAAATCAAGTCAAGACCGCCAACTAACCATAAATACGAGTCAGAGCCGAAATACAAATTAAATTAAGCGACGAGACAAAAGGCAGACTTGCAGCAAATTACAGAAAAACTGCCAACCAATCGAATTGCCATAAAACCAGGGGCAGCCCGAAAAAAGGGGAAAGAAGGGGGCGCAATTCCCAGATTGACAATTGCGGTGGCGGTGGCTCTGTGACTCCGGCTCTGAGTAAATAATTTCGTCTTGGCCATAAAAAGGCTGTTTTTCAGTGGAGCAGGCCTGTCAATTGCCGGGAGATTGATGCCCCTGGATAATAGCGACGCGAACAATTTGCAGACGACAACACGCCGCAAAGCTGAGGAGACAAACTTGGAGCTCCTTGGGCCTTTTTTCCTGGTCGGAAGCCAGAGAGAAAAAACCAGAGACAGATGGAGACGCGACATCATCTCCAATGGTGGTCTGCGGCGACAACTGAATGACAACTCTTTAGGCCGTCCGCGCTAACGGGATCTCTGAGCCGAGCAAGTTATTTGCCCAAAAATGGCCAGGAACATTCGAAGTGTTGACATGGCTCAGACGGGTGACAAAGGCGCATGCGTGACACCCCCAGGAGATGGATTAATACAGGAGGGGTGGGTTTTGGGGGACCGAAAGACAAAAAGAGACATTGCAAAACTCCTCTATCCGATATGGTAAACAATTCGATGGCCCACAAGACAGGGACAAATTCTTTTACCCAGCTGTCCCAGCTCAATTAGCCATCAAGATCATCGCGACTCTGAGTCCGCGAAATGGGAATTGTTCTTGGCCAACAGCTGGATAGACGGGGGCCTAGACAAAGGCCCCATTGTTCGACCCTCCGGCAGGATGCAATAAAATGCAGGTGCATATCCCATATCCCACATCCATCTCCAGATACCGCATTGGATTCAACTTCATCTGCAGTTGCACGCGGAAAAAATAGGTTCAGTTTTATGAATATTTTATTTGATTCTAATTACTAAATTGTCAGTCATATAATTCCGATTGTTTGTTATTTGTTTATAAATTTAGTTACATTATGTCAATTAAATTTTAAGATTTATTTATTAAGATTTATTAGATCTCTAAGATGTTTTCAGATAATTAGCAATCTGCTATATTTTGAAAAATTCGCTGTTTTATTGATAATAAATAAAAAATAAATTTAAAATATATTTTAAAAAATTTTAAAAGTGATTCCAAATAAATGAATTTTAATTAAGTGATTAATTGCTTATTTATAGCTTTTGAAAGTGGATCTTTTATATTTTCCATAATATTTTCAGCTCGTCCTGTTGCTTAAAAATAATAAATTATAAATAATTTAAAAAAAGGTGATTTTTAATAAGGCATTCAAAATACAATTATTTTAAGTAAGTGGTTAAAAACTTTTGAAATTGTATTTTCTATATTTTCCATATTATTTTCATAGCTTAATATATTTTATAATTTTTTACTGTTGGCATCAGTTATCCTTTCAGTGCATGTCCTTTTCGAAGTGCATCCGAGTTCTGTTCTCGCAGTTGCCAAGTCATTAACTTGAGCCTGTTTCTGGCTTTTGTAGCATGTTTGTGATTACACGAGTGGGGACTCGCATGGACGTGGCTGAGGGGATCGGAAATGGGGAGGGGGCCGGGTGTCCTGCGAGCGAGGACTGTAACAAAGGCGGCCAGGACATGGACATGTCGTTGCTGTTGTTGCGCCTTGAGCGTTTGGGCCATTTGAAAATTGCAGCAGGGTTGCAAGCAACCACTTCGAGTCACCTTCCCTCTCACGCCCCCTCTCTCTTCATTTTCAGCCCCTCCTCTCATTTTTTTTGCCAGCGCCATTGTCTTGCCTTGTGTGTGTGTGTGAGTTTGTGTGTGTTTCGCTCATGTGCGAATTTTTTATGGCTCGAAGAAAACAACCCCCAAGTGGCAGACACGCTGGTGTGCGTGTGGCAATGTCAACTGGGGCGTCTACAAGCAGCTAAGTGCACTTGCCCAGCATTTCTTTGGCCCCTCCTTGTGCCCTGTTCCCCGACCCCCTTTTTTCGCCACACACATGTGTCATAGTCGTAGCTTTTCTTCTCTTAGCCATGAATACATAATGCCCTGCACTTGAGGCGGACTCTTTTCTTTCTGCCTTCCTCTGCGTGCGACAAAGGCGAGCGGCTAATTCAGATGCCAGATTCTCGGGCTCCAAGGGTCCGTCAGATAAATGCATTCTCTAAATGTTGCAAAAAGGATACACACCCAACCCTTTCCAGCGCCTGAACAAATGGAAAACCCTTCCCAGAGATCTTTTTGTGTGCCTTCCGTTGCCAGTCGGCCGGAAAGTAATTAAAATCTGCGCTTAAGTGCAGCTCTTCAAAATGTGAAACAAAAAATATAAAATTGAGTTGCAGAAAAATGAAAGAAAAAGGATTTGAATGAGGTCCTTAAAACGGGCAGAAATGTGACGACACATTCATAGAAATATCTCATAATTTAAAGGGTTTCGGATCGATATGAAGAATAATAGAGTATGAAATATATAATAATAGATCACACAAAATCAATCATGTTATACAAATTTAAAAAATATAAAAATAAACAAACGACACCTAGCGACTTTTTCAGGAACCATCACATAAATCTTCATAAATAGAAAAGAAGAAAGTCCTAGAAATAATTTGCATGTCCTTGGACAGCTCAACAGCGCCCTCTGTTGGCAGGATAAACTGTTCCCATCACCTTAGCACAGACACTTTCAAGAGGGAATGGTTTCGGAGAGGGGAAAACATAGAAACAACTCAAAGGGGTGGAAAACATCGAAAACAACATCGCAAAGGAAAAATACATGGAAATAAATACACTCGAACTCAAACTCAAACTTAACTCAAACTCACCCCCTACTCTAAATTTCCCCTTAAATCAAAAGACTCAAAATAAATAATGAAGCTCAACTCAAAAGGAAGCGAGGGGATTTTAATTGAGTCGCATCCAGTTGAGCTAAACAGCGAATATATTCGAAAGTATGTACATATTTACCATATCTGGCAGCTGTGCTAATTAATCTAAACTAGTAATTGAATGAAATAATTGAAAATTTATTAATTCCAATAAGGAAAACAAATTTTGATTTTACACAAAGACTTAGAATAAACAAATTTTTATAAAAATGTTTTTAATTTGACAATAGCTTTTTTATTGACATTTTTATAGTTCATTTTGAGAAATGCATATTATTTAAATATTTTAATAAGGAAAAGGAATTTACCACACAAGAAGTTAAAGTGATTTTAAACTACAATTTCAACGCTTTATTGACTGGAAAACCTTTTCTCTCTACGACAAATGTATTTTCATTTTAATAGCCGTTCATTGACAATATGTTTTTCTATATAAACTTTGCCATGAGACAACCGAGAAATTCTTTGCAATTTTCCCCATATTATTAAATACAAAAACTGACTGAGAGTCACGAGGGTCCATGGCAACGTAAGCGACGAAGAATGTTAAGAGTTTTCAATATGATGCAAACATTTTCTACATTTCCCAAACTTTTTCTTGCCACACGCAGCTGACGGGATAAAGTTTTCCTTCGATGGCGAGCTAAAAAAAAATGCTCGAGAGATTCTCCATCATCATCTGAAACATCATTGTTCGCTCCGGGCACAAGTTCAATTCTCAAATGCAAACTGCAAATGAGCAAAAAATTGTCAGACCAGCGGGGGGATGGGGGGAAAAACTGTGAAAATTGAAATGAAAATTACCCATTGTGGCATCGGCAGCATTTCAATTTGAGCAGCCATTTTGCACGTGCCCGGAGAAGGCTTCCTCCCCCCACCACCCTGCATTTCCTCTAATGGTCCATGGCTGGTTGGGTTTTCACCATTTTCCCACCCACATTATCCCACCCATAATCTTGGCAAAATGCCTGGGAGCCTTGAATTTTATTCATGGCCTCCGTCCACGTCCGACTTTATTAGTTATTTTCCGCTCAATTTGTGCTCCTAGGGAGGCAGGATAACAAGAAGAATTATTTTCATTTCATTCAACACATTCATTATGGTCCTTGTCCAGTGCCACACCTTTCTGGCCCTTTGTTACAAAAGTGGGCATAAAAAAATCTATCGAAATTCGATTGAATTAGTAATGATTAGTTTACGATTTTATTTCAGAGCTGAAAATAGATTTAAAATAAAAAGAAAAGTTTCGGGACAACAAAAAAGTGTATTTTAATTTGAGGTGAGTCTTAAACAATTTTATTTTATTAACAGATTTTTAGATATTAGTTCAAGAAGCTTACATTAAATTAATATAATAGAAATATATATATACTCAGAAATGACAAAGATAACATATTTAAAAATTTTAGAATTTATGTTAGGTTTATAAATAAAAAGTAATTTAATGTACACAGTAAAGTAAAATGACCCGCAATTTCTTTTCACATGTTTTCTGGCTTTTAAATAAATATTACCATGAATATCCTTAAGTTATTTGCTCAGTGTATCGCGTATTTCTCGCAGGTGGCAAGATGGAGACATCTTTTGTTGCAATTCACGTTGATTAGCGGCCGGTGAAGGTCGAGTCCTGTTTCCCCAGTCCCCTGATTGGACCCCCTTTGAGAACATTTTCAGCTGGTTCCAAAGAGTGAGAAAAGTTCACAGCTAATTACATTGGTTAGTTAAAAGTTTAGGCCCAATTATCAACACTTTCCACGGCGCGACATGATGGGGCATAAAAAACTTGCCAGACACGCCCACCGCCCTCAGCCGCCCACTATATAAGACCAACGCGAGGGACTGACCGCAAACAGTTCCTGTTCGAAATTTCTCGGAAAAGTTCCCCCGAAAAAGAAATCAAATATAAAATGGAAAAGACAGCGGAAACTTCACCGAGGACCTTTCTAGAGCTTATGCGAGTGCCAGTGCAGTTCTACAAGACCATTGGCGAGGATATCTACGCCCATCGCTCCACGGATCCATTAAAATCTCTGCTGCTCAAGATCTACCTATATGCGGGATTTATCAACTTCAATCTGCTGGTGATCGGCGAACTGGTCTTCTTTTACAACTCCATTCAGGACTTTGAAACCATTCGCTTGGCCATTGCCGTGGCTCCGTGCATTGGATTTTCCCTGGTGGCCGATTTCAAGCAGTTCGCGATGGTAAGGGGCAAGAAAACGCTAATTATGCTGCTCGATGACCTGGAGGAAATGCATCCGAAGAGCCTGAAGAAACAGAGGGAGTATAGAATGTCTGACTTTGAGAAAACCATGAAGCGCGTGATCAATGTTTTCACCTTTCTCTGCTTGGCCTATACGACCACGTTCTCCTTCTATCCGGCCATCAAGGCCTCGGTGAAGTTTAATTTTCTCGGCTACGAGACCTTCGATCGGAACTTCGGTTTCCTCATCTGGTTTCCCTTCGATGCCACGAGCAGTAACTTGATCTACTGGATCACGTACTGGGATATAGCCCATGGAGCTTATCTAGCGGGTATTGCCTTTCTCTGCGCCGACCTCTTGCTAGTCGTCGTCATCACCCAGATTTGCATGCACTTCAACTACATATCCCTGCGACTGGAGGAGCATCCCTGTAAACCGGAAGCAGACAAAGATAATATAGAGTTTCTCATTGGTATTATCAGATATCACGATAAGTGTCTTAAGTGGGTGTTAAAGTTCTTGTTTATAAAAGGAAATTATTAATTGTATATATTTTTTTGTAGACTCTGCGAGCATGTCAACGATCTATATAGCTTCTCTCTGCTGCTAAATTTCCTAATGGCTTCTATGCAGATTTGCTTCATAGCCTTTCAGGTCACCGAATCCACTGTGGAAGTTATCATTATTTACTGCATATTTCTAATGACCTCAATGGTGCAGGTTTTTATGGTGTGCTACTATGGTGACTCTCTAATTGCTGCGGTAAAACTTTAGTAAAATATCAAATATTCTTTCTAACAATTCATCTTTTTTAGAGCCTGAGAGTGGGTGATGCTGCCTACAATCAAAAGTGGTTCCAGTGCAGCAAAACCTATTGCAGTATGCTAAAGCTACTGATTATGCGAAGTCAGAAGCCAGCTTCAATAAGACCACCTACTTTTCCACCCATATCGTTGGTTACCTATATGAAGGTGGAACAAAACTTAAAAGTATTTTACTATTTTATATTATAACCTTTTTTCCCAGGTCATCAGCATGTCGTATCAATTCTTTGCCTTGCTGAGAACTACATACAGCGATAATTAAATGATCAAAGCGCCCCTCTCCGCGCTTCTCAAATCATCCACTTGGTGTGAATCGATTCGTTAATAGGGATTTTCAACATCTCTTCAAAAATCTCCCCTACACAAATCAACGCCAATCGGCTACATCAGAAGCATTCGAACTTAATGACGCCCTCGAAACGCTTTGATAATATTTAATTAAAAATCGCATTTAAAATTAATAAGCTTAAATGGAGACCAATATCGCCTGGCCGAGCACAAAAATCCGGCATCAGTAGAGAGGCGCACGAGCCAAACAAAATAATATTTTTTTCAAAAGGAATATTACAGCACCGTCCACAAAAAAGCGCCAGGAACGGGGGCGCAAATAAAAGCAGCAAATGGGGGTCCCATCCACCCAAAAATAAAAAAAAGAGCCCCCGTTCTGACCTGGTAATAAAAGGAACAACATAAAACGCAATCACAATCATCGACAATAATCTGGCAGCAACAACCAACAAAAAAATGCTTATTATAAAATTTCACAGTTTTTCAATGAGCAAAAATGAAGCGGAGAGGGTGTAGAAAAAAATGGTCGAGAGTGAGGGGGTGGCAATGGCTTTTCAAAATCATAATGGCAGCTAGTAACAAGAGTTTTGTGTGCAAATAGGTGGGCGGCGGGGGTGGTATAAAAATTTGTTTTGCCATGGCGGCCAACCGATCAGAGTCGGAGCTGGCAAATACCACGTCAGCAGGAGATGCCCTCCATCTCCCAGCTTTCAAACAATCCACCGCCCTACACACTGAGAAAAAGGGGATAGCCCTTGAAATCAGCACTCCCATTTGGATAAGTTCCCACAGAAATAAAAATCCATTTCAAAGGTGGCAAATCCCTTTTTTATTTATGCTTATGAACATCAAATGTCTTAAAGTAAATGAAAAAACTTTTTTTAACTCTGAAAAATATTTTAAGTAATATTTTTAGCGACTCAAATGTCATATTAAGCATCTTTACGATATTATTATTATTATTATTTTAGCTGCCAGCTATCTGAAATTCTTTTATTATAAATGTTTGTCACTGAACAAAAATTTATAAAATTAAAAAACTTATTAATAGTTGTAGTTTTAAGCTAGAGGATTCTAAGCAGCATGTGGCTCATTAATTCAAATTTAATTTAGTATTTTTGTTAAAATTTTTTTATTGTAAATGCAAAATATTAGATTACTTTCTCAGTACACGACTCCGATGTGCACGTCACGCGCGACCACTTAAAAAACCTTGGCCACCCAGCCCCCAACCACCCCCTCCCTTACCCACCCCTCGACCAACCCCTCTGCCCCACAGTTCGTTGCATTTTCCCTTAACAGGCCGTTAGTCGTTATTATTTTGGTCCATTGACGCTGCGGGCCATTGCTATATAGTGTGTACACAAGGCGAAGAAGCGAGTGCCTGTGTGTATATAATGGGTCCTGCATATAAAGGAGGGAGCGGGAAGGAGAGGTCCTTATATACCACCCCCAGGATATGGACTCAAACTCGAACACAAACTCGGACCATCCACCCTCAGTGACGTTGATGTCCCGTATTGGAATCGCGTTCGTTTCGTTTTGGTCCTGCTCGTGGTCCTTGGTCCTTGTCCTCCTCGCCATCACCATCACAATCTCCACAACCATCATCATCATCATCGTCGTTAGGAGCAGCAGGATGAAACTTTGGATGGGTGGGGGGCACAGGCACACTCTGAACCACCAGGAGGGCAATTTTTATAATTTTAGTCTCGTTTGCTTTGAATTTACTTTTTATTTCTCCTTTTTTTCTCCAGCGCTGCTTCTTTTCAAGCTTCCCTTGGCTTGACTCCTCCCCTTCTTTCAGGACTTTGTCCTGGCGGGTGGATGCTGATTTTTTCTTTTTTTTTTCTTTGGCTTGTTTCTTTTCTAACATTTCTTGTCAGCCAGCGGAGACAGACAGAGACGGATAACTGGGGAGTGAGCGAGAGGGCCAGCATAGATTTTACTTATGGCCTTTGTATTGGTTTCAGTTGACGCTTTTCAAACTCCCACCAGCGAATGCAAAATGGCGTTGACTGTATTGATTTTTGATTTATTGCCGATTTGCCTTGTTTATGCCAGGATTGCGGGCTCGGGCTCACTGTCCAGGGCCAACAAGGCGGCTAATGCCGGGCTAATGATTAGTCATCGAGGAGGAAACTGTACTAAGGATAGATGATATAAGAAAGAAGATTCTGCATTGTTGTACATGTGATCCATTGTATTTTAATGAATTTTCTAACTATATTAAGGACTAACTATTTTATTTTGTTCTATTCTTCATAAATCGAAGTTGAAAATCCTTTATTTCCCAAAATAATTATTATAAAAATAATTCATCTTGAAATCCTAAGTGTAAATGTTTATATATTGTTAATTTAAAAAAAAAACTATTTTTTTGGCTCCTTACTATAAATGCCAATATAAGGGTACTTTTTAGGCTACTCAAAATTGTACAACAAGTTTAAGTAACGTATAATAATAATTAGAAATACATACATAAGTGCATCTGCTAAAACCTAATATAAAGCTATTTAAATTGGTTTGTTGGGGTCATAAGAGCAGTTCTTCTAGTTGTCTCATAGGATTTTAATTTCAATCAACTTTGCAAATTATCTGCTCTGTTGTCCTTTTATCAATGTCTCTATTCTCCGTGAAGAGCCATCGGCCGATGTCCTTTTATCGAACATTCTTTCCTGCCCATTGCGTCCACTCCATTTGCAGTTCATATTTCCTGTCGCATTTTCCCCCAACGAGGCAAACATTTCGTTTCGTCCTTTTAGGAAAAAAAAACGGGAGGAGTAAAAAACATGCCTGATACAAACTACGCAAATACGTTGAGAAATCTTTTTATTTTGCCCAGCATTCAGGCTCATCAGCTTTTAATTTTATGCTCTTCCCGAGGTCCCAGGACCCGGGATTTCTCAGAAGAGTCCAGGTCTACTCGTTCCGAGTTTAAGACTCAGTCCCGTGGCAACCGGCGCTAATGAGATCCAAGCGAAGAGCCCGGGCAACTTTCCATTACGTTGAGTTTTTCCAGCTTTTTTTCTCGCTTTTCCTATGCCTTCCTTGTTGTTCCTTGTTTCGTCCTGAACCTTTGTGTGCGATGGCTCGCCATTTTCCCCATTGGACAGCAAAGTGTCCTTTTGGCTTGTTAAGAAAATGTCGCTCTCTAATGCCCGCGACAAGGAGAAAAGTGAGGGGGTGGTGGAAAATTCAGGGGGCCACGACTGACTAGTTGTTGTTGCGTTGTTGTTTTTCCTCCGTCGCGCTCTTAAATTAGAAAAATGTAAATTTATTTTAATTAAGATAAATAAGTAACAAAATGTTTTATGGAAATTACGTTAACAACGCGTAGACAAGAGGGCAGTGATGGGTGGTGGGTGGTACTTTCGACCATTACTTGGGGCCGGGGACCGCAGGACAACTGCTTTAGCATGCAAATACACATAATCAGCAGGCAGCAGGCAAACAGCTAACAACAAGCTAAGAGAAGAAAAAAAGGAAAAAATACACAGGACCTCCCAACTCCTCGTCCCTGGAAAATGGAATTATTTCTCCCATTCGCATATTCCGCCATTTTTTATGGCTTTGTTGAAAACTTTTGCTGACTGTTTGCTCGTTTGTTTCTCGCATTTTTTATCAACAATTTCTGCCCCCGCCTCTCCTTTATTTATTAACATCGATCGATGAGTGATTCCCGTTTATTTGCATTGATTACCCATGTACACACACTTTCGACCGCCACTGTTATCGACACTCGTCTGCCGTTCGATGTTGAAACTTTTAATTGAGTGCCCCCCACCATGGGCTTAACAATTAATAAAATATATTTTCCGTTGTTCTTTTTCAAATTAATCAGAGAATTAACAAAGCAAAAAAAATGGTTTTATTTATGGGAAAAGTTTCGAAAAGTACAAATGGTATTGACTGCCCTTTTTTATGTTTTTTATTTATTCAAAGGTCTCAAGTAGAAATTTAAACAATTAACATATCAAACAGTGAGCCTGTTTAGGTATCATCGCCAAAGTAAAGATCGATTAGTTGCTGAGCTTGTTGGTAGATGTCCTCACTCTCGTGAGTCTGCAGCCTTTCGATTTTGGCCAATCCCCCGCAATCGTAAAGGGCTTTCGCCACCTCATCGGCATGGGAAGTCGACACTTTAAGCATATTGCTTAGGCCACTTAGCACTGTCTTCGTGATTTCCTCAAATTGGCAGGTGAGGAGATCACAGAACGGCCGAAGGACACCCTCTAGGACCAAAATTAGCAGCTGATCCTCGTTGCAGCGCACGGTTAGATTACTTATGGCCCTGGCAGCCACCGCTCTCTCCTCCAGTCCGCCGTTCTTCAACAACTCTATGATCTTGGCCAGCAATCCCTCGTTGATGATGGCCTGCACCCAAAGGTGATTGCGAGAAGTGACTCGCCAGAGGAACTTCACCTGCTCCTTGTGAATCTTCTTATCGGCAAAAAATACCCCTGATGCGAAATAGGAAAGTGGATTGTGGTCCAAAACTTTCTGGCACTGCTCATCTGTTCCGGCCAGAATTTTTCTCACTGCCCGCAAAGCAGTACGCTGCACTTTGACCTCTTCATGACCCATTAGAGATATCACTTTCGGAAGCATTCCACTTTCAATTACCATTTGAATGTGTTCCTGCCCACCGCCAGCTAGAAAACTAATGGCCCAAAGAGAGCACTTCAGGATTTCCATGTCCTCGTGACTGATCAGCACTTCCAGTGCCGGCAGGATCTGCAGCCAGTTTCACTCGCGATCGGTGGATCGTAGTGCCAGCACAGATTGCCAATTACCAGGATCACATTGCATAGAATCTGGGGGGACTTATCCCACTGAATAAAAGAGAGCAGGGACTGAACCACACCCAATCTGATGAGGAAGTCCCGCAGTAAGGGACCATCGCCTATTATGTTAGCCAAAGAACATAAGGCCGGTTCCCATATATCCTGATTTGGTGATTCAAGAAATTCCAGAAAATATGGAACTGCACCAGCGGCTACAACCTGGAAGGGAATAAGGTTAAGTTGTTATAAATGAAAGGAGTTACAATTCCACCTGAGTGGTCTGTTCCGAGTTTCCACTGGATATGCTGACCAAGGCCCAGGTGGCTTCAAACTGCAGGTTTCTATCGTATTTTTCCTTGAGACACTCCACCAGGATGGGCAGAATGCCGTTTTGGATAAGCTCCTTGATGGGTGGACTCTTCGAGGAGAGTAGAGTGCGAATTTCCTGGACGGCGGTCAGTTGAAGCTCAGGATTAGTGACATCGCCCGCTGACTGAATGAGCTCCTTCAGGTTCTTATAGGGTGTACCGTGTTCTATTTTAGTCTGGTCAATCAAAAGATCCTCCTCCATTTTGTGTCTTAAATAACTGGATGGTTGAAATTACGTGTAAATGTTCGTGTTATGTTTCCGATTGTGGCCTTTATCTGACTTTAATTCATAACTGGTTCTAGATAAACTGGCTAACTACGATCTTATTTTTTATAATTTGTAAGTGTAATTTGTACATATAATATTATTTCCCTTAGTTTTTATCTTTTTTTCACCTTCCTCTTCAATTAATTTTTCTTATTCCATTACATGTTTATAATTAGAACCCAATAACGAAGTATAGCGTTTTAAGTGTTACGCCATACCATATATCATTATGGAAATAATTAAGTTTTTGGCTTCTTGTTACTTGTCCTCAAGGGCGTTCTAATTTTCTCAGAAAACCCAACGACATCCACTTGGACACCTCCTCCTCATCCCCATCCGCAATCCTCTTCCCTCCTGATCCACCAATGTCTTTTGCTTAGCCTGCAGCATATTTTTCGAGCTTAATGGTTTAAATATTTACTCGTAATTAAAATTCAGCTTTATGCACGTCAAGTGCATAATCACAGACCAAACCAGACCGGGCAAGGCCATTGAGACAATTTTTTCGAGCCCGGGGAGCTGACACTGCCTGGAAAAGTGGATGCCTAAGGATTCGGATGGTGGTGCTGTTGAAAAACGGAGGGCCGAAGGAGTCGCAGGATCAGAAGGAGCGGGAGCTGGAGCAGAAAAGCAACCATAGACGACATTAGCCGTGGGGCGGAGTAAGCAACTGAAGATTATGTCGCCCCCAAAGTAAATGAAACTTATGCACAAATTACACAAGTCAGTTGACTGGCATCTACACAACTGCACTGGAAAAAGTTCCTAATCAGAATTTTAAACTAAAGTTATCCATAGGTTTTTTTTTAAATTATGTGAAAAAAAACTTAATTAAAAACCAGATATTCAAAAACCGTTATTTGCTTCTGAAATAATATTAAAAATACTAAATCTGTTATTTTAAAATATGATATGAAATGATAAAATCAAGTTGAGAAATAAGGTAGAATTGACCCTATTTCATATCCTATACCTATTTTTCACTCAATAAATATTCAAAAAAATTATTTGAATATTATATATTTATTAAAATACTGAGATAATATTTTCTACTATTTTATTTATTATTTTAATTCATATAAGTGCCCTTTTTCCGGTGCACTTCCCGGTGAACTCTGCCCCCTCTGCGGCTGACTATCCACTCGAGGCGGCATCAGCACTGGTCTCCTCCGCTCATAATTAAAACCCGAGCTGAATGAAATCGCATAAAATGAATTAAACATTTTAAGGCTATTTAGGGGCGTAGGTAGGTGTAAGCAGGGGGCGTGGCAGTGGATGGTATTGCTCTTGGGACAATTGCAGCGTTAAATGAAATATTAATGGCATGGATGTCGGCAAGGAGCGGTTCTCTCCGTTCTTTGGCTCTAATAAAGCGATGTTCCAGGACGAAGGAGCGAGAGATTCGGAATGGAGCAGGGGAAGCTTTTAATGATATACTTTTTTTTTTTGCAACTTCTACCGCTGTTGTTTTGCACACACACACACAGGCTTTTTCAAGTGCATCATTATTTGTTGCAAATGGAGGCTGGCGGTGGAAAAATGGGAAAAAAGAAATAAGGAGGAGGAAAGGTTGCGGAGGCTGTGCAATTTCAATGCGCTGCATTTTTAATCCCAACGCAAGGTTTTCCTCCTCTTTTCAATGCCTCAACTCAAGTGCATGCCACACCCCCTTTTTGCCGTCGCCCTGCACTTCATATGCAAACATTTATGATGACGCCGAAAGGGGCGGTGGGCGTCGAGGGGGCGGGGCCGCTGTGGCCCGCACAAAGGTAGCCCACCCAGCCTTTGTTTCCACCACGGAGGCATGTGTGTTTGTGTCGAGTGCAGGCCGCATAATGGGATGTCTGATGAAGCTCTTAGTCGGCATAATTACTTTTTTTTAGTCAGCACAGCAAGTGATACTCTGTGGGGCTTCCACGTCGCCCCAAACCCCACAAGTGCCCCTCAAACGATGGGACAATCAATCGGAGGCGGTTCCAAATTAAAGGACTAGGTCAAAAGTGCCGCCTCAAAGTGGCGCTCGATGGGTCCAAAGGCAGATAATTTCAGTGCCAACGCAAAGTGCTAATGGATGGGTTAGGAAATTATTTTTGTACCAAAAGACATAGATATATTTTTAATATTTTATCATACCTTACAATGAAGAATAAAGTCTTCATTTTTTAATGTTAAAACCATCTTTGTTGAATAACAACACGATCTGCTAAAGAATTGGTTCTTTGATATGATTTCTTTATGATTTAATGTATTGTGCATTTTTGAAAAATTAGTTACAAACCGCAATGCTAGTTCTTCTAAAAATACCAAAATGTTTTCATAAATACAACAAAAAAAAATTTTTATGAAACGATGATCAAGTTGGTATCAATTTTGACTTGACATGCGGCATATCAATTCAATGTGCTAGAAATGTATAGGTACATTGCCTAAACTTGACCAAGAATTTATTTTCTGAAATATTTTAATTTAATTTTTATATCATTATAAAAAAGAACGTTCAAGAAAACTTGCGAATTTACAATTAGGATACAATTTTATAGCTATTTATTTAATTAATTAACTCACCGAAGTATTTAAATTCAAGGCAGCCTTAAGATATGAACAAACAGTCTTTTGTCATGCTTTTGTCGCTAATGAGGAACTCTAAGCAATCGATTTGTGAAGAAGAAAAAGCGAAACATCAGCAGGAGGTGCCCGACCACTTGAGTGCCAATTAAAAATGTGTAAATAATTTCTACGACAATTACGGGCCAGACAAAGGACCTCATTCGAATATGAGTTTCGAGGGGAACACACACATTCGCCAGAGAGGCGAACCTGTAGCCAGGACCATGACCACCGAAGGAAGCGAATTTATGGCAACGGCATTAGCATAGACTGAGCAGGGTTAAGAATTGTCGAGTGGAGAGCCGAGCCAAGAAAAGGAACGCTGGCAAATCATAAGCATAAATCGTGGGAAACGACGGCGGCGGCAGAATATTCAAATTAGACGGAATGTCACTTCACAGGACACAATCCCAGCCGAAGGATAATGCGGCATTAGGAACTAAGGCAACAGTTTTGTCAACGCGGTTCGGTTCGGTGAAAGGGTGAAATCGAAAAGTACAAAAAAAGGTGAAAGATGAATGCCGCGTAATGAATGGAGATCGCTGGCTGACTGGCGTTCGCCGATTGTGTTCTCACAATGTGGCGATCATCTCCGCTTCAATTTTCTATTTCTATTTTCCGTGTTTGGGACTCCGATTGCGATTGTGTCAAGGGTCCAGAGGATGCTGTCCTACTTCCCCTACTTCCACCGATTTTAATTGAATTCCTACCTGAATTCACCCGAAACTTGTCCAGCTGCATCCCGAAAAAGGGGTTTAATTTATTCCTTCTCCCGGGATATTCATATGCGAAATGGCTCAAATATTTTCATAAAAAATACCACAATAATTCGTCAAGCTAACAACCGGTCGAACCGGTTTCATATCATTTACTGTTATCCTTTTTTGTGTCGGCAACCCATCTAAAGCTAAAAGCTTAA
Source organism: Drosophila lutescens (assembly GCA_037075285.1). Lineage (NCBI taxonomy): Eukaryota > Metazoa > Arthropoda > Insecta > Diptera > Drosophilidae > Drosophila > Drosophila lutescens. The sequence goes on from JBAMCF010000184.1 coordinate 176,397, forward strand.
GGGTAAAGGATCATGGATTAAAAGAAAGAAAAATATCCCAAGCCTGAAACTTTATTACTTCTGCATTTTTGAATTTTTTCAACAACTTTATCCTGTACTAAATAAATATATTTAAGTATCTAATGGCAAAAAGTCAATATATCTTTGCTTCCCTATGCCAAATACAATTTTATATAATTTTAAAAAATACATACAATAATATTTTGTAACTTTAAAATAAGTTTCATTTGTTTTCATATGCTTACTTACCTATATCGTGAACTTTCTATCTCAAACTTAACTTCTTCCAGCAGCTGGTTGAAATTCTCCATTTTTGTGGCAACTTAATTTACGCTGAAATCCATTTGACTTTATCTGACATTCCAATCAAGTCATCTAAAAATTTTAAAAAAGAATTATAATAGAACGTAACAAAAAAAAAACGAGAAACTTGCCAACAGTCACGTCGTACAACTTTTGTTACAAATTTTTTCCAGAATCCGTTTATTCACATTTTTTTGAGGATTTTTTTCTCGTTTTCGCCGAGGCGTTGATGAGGAAGGGGGATTCCTCCTGGGTCCTGTGTCCTGGGCTCTGCGATGATCGTGGGGTGGCACTCGGCTAATGGGCAAAGGCCCACCCCTCTCGCTTTTTCCACGTACTGAAATAATTCAATTGTTCGTGCCGCCCAGAAAGCGACGCGGAAAAATTAAAATAGTGAGGAACACAACACCATATATACAAAAAAAACAAGAGAAAATGCCGAAAAAAACGCTCTCCCTGACAACAATATTGTGCTGCGTACTTATGGTCTATATAGGTGAATATATATACCTCATGGCAACGGTTTCCTCCCCTTCCCCCTCCCCAGTTCCTCTTCCTTACGCACATAATTTCCGGTCGGTTTTTATTAAAATCTTTTTTCCCGATTTTTTTCGTCGTTTGTTTTTTTTTCCGCTTTGGAATCACATGCTGACATATTCTCTTTTAACAATAAAGGACCCGAAAAGTAAGAAAAAAACGGGAAATTTGTAATTTTATAGTCAAACTGTAACAATTTTTTGTGTCCTCCTTACCGGGTGCTGTTCACTGAAAGAAATGAAATTAAAATAAAAAAAAACGCTCTCTTTATGCTCTATAAATTTTAATGTAAATGGATTCTGGCCTGTTGTTGTCTTGGTTGTTTCGCTCCGCTTTGCTCACGCTTGTTAGCTTAAAAGCGCATTGCCACTGACAAGCTGTCGACTGCATTTAGTGTTATAAATTTTGACTCAAAGTAGCGGATAAAAAATCGGATTTTAATGTCCGACAGCAACTCCAAATAGGTTGAAGCGAATTGGGATAAATGCGCGGGGATCAAGTAAGATTTGAAGTCGAGAACTAGAGTATTTTCAGTAAGAATAAGCGATACCAGATAATAACCTTTTATTAAACTTCAATCTCTAATATCTTTCCTTTGTTTTCCAAGGAATTTGTTTTATTTTAATTTTTTTAAAATTACTAATAGAGTTTGGTAAAAAGCAAAATACTTGCACACAAAAAAAAGGATGTTTCCGTAAAATCGATCAGGTCATGCACAACCCATATCGTTTTTACATGAAATACTCTTTTCAAATTACCCATATCAAATTAAAATTGATCTTAAATAATGTAAAATCTATCTACTTTTCATAGAGATTTTTTTTGGGTGTAGTAATAAAACAAAAGCATTATTCCAGTTCTAAAAAACGATCTAAGTTTTTTTAATAAATCTGCCATTAATACCATTTTCATCTACTTCTTCCCAAAATTTAGACCTCATTTATCCGTCTTCCAATTCGCTTGATTAATGGACACTGACAAACCATCAACTATCCACCAATTAAGGGCACATTTTCCGGTAGATTTCCTCGCTGAGACAACTTCATCAGCATCCATCAAAATCTTCCACTAACTTGAAACCACATTAATCTGTTTGGCAATGTGAGAACATCAATCAGCCAGAGTCGAAAAAAAACGAAAAAATAGCAACAGGAGGATTCTTTCTATATCTATTTCCTCCCTCTCGTTTTACACATTTCCATGCATTCCTTTTTTGCAAAATTTATTGACAAACAAATGGGATTTTGACGGTCTTCCGCCAGGAAGTCAATAAAGCAGAGTCACAAAATTGTCAGTTTCAAGTGCTTGAGCAAATTTTACAATCAACAAGAGTGGATGACAAAAAAGTAAGCCTATTAACCTTTTTCTCCTCCGCTAAAATAAAATACAAAAAAAAACTGTGAGGGGTTGCACCCCTGCTGAATCTCACCCCTCGAACAAAAGTCAGGGCTGAGGGTTCAGGGGTCGGAATTCGATCAATGCTCACTTAGCTGCTGTTGTTGCTACTACAATTTTGGCTACTCTTGTTGCACTGATCGATTGTGCGGTTCCTATTGATTGGGATATTGATTGTTGATACTCTCATTAGGAACAAGGAAAAGGGCTGGGGGTTTTTGAGAAATTATCACCCCTAGGGGTTTCCCCGCCCATCGCCACAATTTGCTGCTCATAATTGCATTGTCTGTGGCAGCCAAGTAATTATTTTAATACTTTAATTTGCCACCTGAGTTCATTGGCGCCTCCCGAGGGTTTTTCCCGCCACCACCTCCCCTTTTCTGACCCTTTTGTGGCCCGGATGCCAAATGAAAATGCCGCAGACGCAGCCAAACCAACCAGAAGAAGTTCGTTTCAGCCAAAAAGCTGAGCGAGAAAAAGCGGCAAAAATAGAAATAAATGTACAGTCACCAAAGAGTAAGTCGACCCCTGCAAATAGAGAACGAATCTTCTCAGAATATTCAAACAGAATAGGTAGCTTAACTTTAAAGTACATACACAATATTTGTTAATTTAAAAATCAGTTTGTGTACTTCGAATATCATATAAAATTATGTTATTTTCAACAAAAAAAATTTAAAAAAAAAACTAACTTGATCCTAAAAATTGTAAGAAACTAAAATCAAAAAAATTTTAAAGTAAATAAAAACGTAAAGTAAAGGAAAATAAATTCTAGATAATTTTTAATTATCAAGGGTTTTATATTTAAATATAATATAGAAAGGAATAGGATCTAATCATCCTTCAATTAAACAATAATCAAGTGCAATCTCTGTCTTTCAGAAGTATAAGCTTTAATTTAAAGGATATCTTCGAGCCTTATCCACTTTGAAAGATTTGCTCATCCCAGAAAAGTGCACTTTTTGCACCTCTCCTTGGCCATCAATTTCACTTGCAGCTCATCTGAGAGTTCTTGTGGCTGACTCCCCTTCAGGGATTTCATTAAAAAATGCCTCAGCTTTTCCATTTGCCATTGCCACATTTGCAAACCGCAGAAAGTCAGAGAAAGGCGAAAAGAACGGGATAAATGGAGTCTGTGGTGGTTTGAAATAAGGAAGGTCTAAATGAAAATGCCTTAAAGCTGGCTGTTAAATTCCATTTGACTTTGGCTCACTGATAAATACTTCTTCACTATGCCGCATTTTTGAGGGCATTTCGTTCCGTCGCCTTGTTGAATATTTTCCGGTTAATAAAATTATTTGAAAGCCAACTTGGCTTGCACCACCCCATCGCACCACCGGCATCCGAAAATTCTCCTATCGCCGCTGGCCAATTCAGTCTGGTTAGAAAACTATTATTTTTCACACAAAGTACAATATAAACTCGCCGCGGGTGTCCTTATTAAATTCGTAGCTTTCTCCGTGGAAAAAGGATGAGGAGATGAGGAAAAAATGGAGGAAGAGGAGTAGCGAAAGGCAGGAAAACTGGTAGGGATCCTCGCGCCACGCTCTTGTAATTCCTTCAAGGGAAATCTTTTCAATTACAATTCGTGCAGATGGCTGCGTTTCCTTCGCGTTTCTTTTTCACCATTTTCCCTCTGAATTTTCCCCCGTTTTTCCCGCTGCCAGGCGTAAAAAGCAAACCAACGGCAGACAGTGGCAATTTCTTTTCATTTCGCGTGTCTCCTGTTGACAAACTGCTGTGTCCCTGCCTCAGGGAAATCCTCGAGTGGCGCTGCGACATTATAAGGATGCTCGAAAGGGGGGCTCTTTCACTTCAAAAGGTGAGCGGAGGCCGCCTTGCAGTTAATTAGTGTGTGGTGCGCACTTCTAATTGCATGTGACAGATGCTGATGCACTTGCTGCTGCTGGATAAAAGCCCCATCTCACCTGCGGGGAAAGGCCGGAGTGAAAAACCAGGGGAAAATGTCTGGGGGAGCGCAGCGCTCTTTACGACTTCATAAACAAAGTCCAACCGGGGCGATCGCCCTGAAGTCCATAATTCCATTCAAGATTGCCAGCAGTGTTAGCTCGCTGGCTATTTTCTGGCCAAAAAGCTGTATCTATTGATGAGTTTTCAGAGAATTTCAAAATTAAGACCAAAATCTTTCTAAATTCAGTTTCAAGAATATTATTAGGTTTGGTAATTGAGTTTTCAGTATTTATTTACAAACAAACCATATTATTTAGTTGAAAATAATGAATTGAAACTGTAATAAAAGTTAGATATTTTATTATTTAAAAAATTCGAGCATTGAAAATAGTATGGAATATTTTTGTTCAGTATAAATATTTAGGAAACCATACATAAGCACATATATTTTTATTGTCTTCCTAAACATTTGTCTATTTTATATACTTTTATTAAGTTTACTTTACTTTGTTTTTCATCAATATTTTTTTTTAACATTTTTATAAGACCTACAAAAAAATAAAATATAAGTTTTACTGAAGTGTAAACGATTTAAAATTTTCATATATGCTATAATGTATTTCAATAAATCTTTTATTATCGGTTTCTTACAAAGCGTTTTAAAGAACAATTTTTCAGGAGCTTAGTAACTTAAAAAACCAATTAAACATTGATCTGTTTTTAACAGATTATATAGCATAATTATCGTAAAACCCCTTTAAAAAAACTGGTCAAAACCAAATTTAAATACACTTGAACTATTTTGGCATCTCTTATTTTCTAGAGATGCGGCCACACAACCGGTGGTCGGTGGTGTGGTCGAGAAACCGAGTGGTTTGGGCGGTGCAAGGTGAGCCTAACTTATGCCGGTGGCTACAAATTGGAAAACCATTTTAGCGCTAATGAAGATCCACCCATTGCTTGTAGCGCCATCGCAAATAAAAAACTTTTATGACCTGGCCAAAAGGCAAAGGATTGCAGAATCCAGGGCGATGTGGGATTGGCTTGAATGAAGATGCTTTCGAAATACCCTGCATTTACTGTTACAACCAATAAAAAGGTAATAAAGTGCTAAATGGTTGGAATTATTTACGTTGCTTCAGTGATTTCTATTAATTGTAGTTGTTTTTATGTGAGGACTTATGTTGTTTTGATAATAAAATTGAATTTATAGATGGACATTGTTTGATGCTAGCATCTTATGACCCAAGAAGTACATAAAATATCGTATCTTAAGATTTCGATTACCCATCAGTGAATACTTCTTCATTTTTGTATTGTTTTTACTGCATAAAAATTTATAAAATATTTAAGTTTGTAATATTATTTCTGTGATTTGCCTACTAAAGGTCCAGTAATTTTATGCGAAGAGTATTAAGATCAGATCGAGGCCATAAAAATTAGTTTATCGTTGACACTGATTGAGCAGATTCCCTAATGGAAGTGCTGGCCACCGCCTTGGACCCAATTTATAGAGCTCGATCCCCTCACCTTCCGATTGGCAACGCCCCCAGTTTGTCGCTTATCGATTGCTGTGGCTACGCCTCCCATTTTTTTTTCTTTCGAAGAACAACATTCTCAAATGATTTGTGCATTCATTAACATTTTCTGAACATTCGAATGGTCTGGGGCACAGAAAAAATGAGTTAGCCGATTTTGTCATGTTTGCTGACAAATTACAGCTGAATTTTATTTACACCCCGAACCGCAGAACTCTGACATAATCCGCTTAAATGCATTGGAGAGCTTTTGCCATAAATTCCAGTGCATTGTTCCATGTCACTAAATCATATCAACAGCGACAATTTATGCCGGCCCACATGGCTTTGGGTTCTGATTTCGATTCCGATTCGGATTCAGATCCAGACTGAGAAGCCAGTCGCTATCGTTTGGGTGGACCAATTAAAATGCAAGAATTGTTAATGCGCGACATTAAAATTCATTATTATTACATACGTTTATTACCTCAATCGCCGCTCACATGCCAGCAATTGTTGTTGGCTCTGGGTCTATGCAAATGGTGAAAACGCTTTGAGCCATTTAGGCAGCTTAGCCACGTTGGTAAAGGCCACAGGCAGAGGCAAGTGCAGAAAAACCAGAGGCACTGCCTTCAAAGGGGATTAAAACGGATTTAAATGGTCATACATATTTGTATCTTAATTTGAAAAAAAAAATAAGTAAACTGCTGAAAATAAAGGTAAATAGTTACAAATACAAAATAATTTTTGCCTTGCTTTTTTGACAAAAGTTATACATTTTTAAATTATAAAATAATATAAATACAATATATAAAAATATTTAAAACTAAATAAACTAGAATTATAAAACATAAGGGCGCATACATTTTATTTTGATATTTTTTTCATGTACTTTTTTCACTTTATAATTTTTTTCTGATAACTTGGCCCCCAAAATTCGACTCCCCTGACCAAATCAACACCTGAGAACTGCATAGAGAACGTCACACGCCTGCTATTTATGGACAACTCCTACCGTCTGTCAAACGCGTCAAAGACCAGCCCCAGTCGCTTGTAATTAATTGACAATAATTTCAGTTATTTCTTGTGGCAGTCGTATGGAGATTTGCCCTCTCTGGCCGTCAGGTTATATGTATAAATATAAATATATATGTATATATCCAGCTCATGTCGTCGTCCACCTTCGTTTAGTGTCATTAAGGCTGAAAAATGCCCCAACATGCTGAGCCGTTTGCTGGACCCTAACCATTAACCGATCGACGGACTAATCAAGGCGGCCACACTAAAGAAAATTAATATTTAAGAGTTATTTTTACAGTTATTAAAATATAAATAATATTTTCCATATGTAATTCATAGGTTTTTTTTATAAGTTAATAATAATTAAATTCATAATATTTTTTTAGAATATTTTAGAAATACTTCTTTATCAAAGTAAATTCATTTTAAAAAATCAAAATTAATCATACCTAAGGGTGCTATTTAAATATTGGATATTTATTGATACGACATGGTATCATTCATATAAGTATTACTGATCTTATGCCACTTATTTATCACACTAATTAAAAATGATTTTTCCTCTGTGCAGCAACCAAAGACAACTCGTTATAATTTATGGACGGACGGTCTTGTGGCAGCTTTTTCTGCAATTGTTACCATGCTTATTGAGTTGTTAACAAAAGTTGTTTGCGATTGCCGGCCAGCTGTCCGTTTGTCTGTTTGTTGGTACCTCACCGACTCACCATCTAATCCACCATCGAAGTCCGAAGCGCGATAGTCTGTGAAAACCCCAGAAGGGCAGGCAGATCGATCGGAGCCACCCCTTTAAGGCCGGGAAGACCTGACCCCTGACCCGTTCAGATTTCGAGATGGCGATAGGCCAGACTAGATAGCGGCAGCTGCTCGATTTTGGCGGGAGGCGAACCTCACCAGGACGAGGACCTCGCAGTTGACTGCACAAGGAGAGCTGCCCGCGAGTGGGCCTTAACCCTTTATTACACAGGGGAAAATATCAAGATATCTGGAAAAATACCATCAAGTGATCAAAATATTTAAACTTTATTTATTTGGCGCTTTTTATTTATATTTAATTTATCAAGCCTTAAGAAAATGGTCAAAAATGAAATTATTATTTTGGCATTTTTAATTAACTATTAAACGGTTTATTAACCTTCAGAAAATGATTTATATAATTATAGAAAATTATATTCTTTAAATGGATATCCATTTAAAACTTGTGTAAAAACATTCATAAACTGTAGTTAAGAAGATTTAGATTTACACGTACGTTTCGACCTTTGCGCTTGCCAATATGTAGGTCTAACTACGCTCAACACGAACCTTTTCGTGTTCTTTGCCACAATTACAATACTTTATCTGATATCCTCTCCCCTAATGTAACTATAAGTTCTTCACCGTGTAAAATTTACAATTACCTAAATTCTAATATGTAAATTTATTATTGTTTACCGCATTTAATGCCTAATTGTTAGTTTTATTGTTCAAGTCTAAGTTAGCAGTTAATCGCTAAAATAAATAAATAAGAAACTAAGATTAATAAATATACTTAGATACTTAACATGGTGGTTTTAGATTTTATATTTCGAATATTGAAATTATCTAAGTGGAAGGGCACATATTTAAATGGTTTCATTTTAAAACAAGAGAGAACGCTATAGTCGGGTGCCCCGACAATCAGATACCCGTTACTCAGGTAAAGGGAGTGCGAGGGAGATGGAGATAGAAACTTTGAACACGCATAACTTTTTAACGAATGGTCCGATTTGAAAAATTTCTTCTACATTTCGATAGGTATTGATAAACACAATAAAACTGCATTTTTACTTTTCCGAAATATTGAAATTTTTAAAATCGTATATAAGCGATTGTGGGCGTTAGAGGAGGCGTGGCACCCTTTTGAAACAAACTTGCGCTGCGTAGGAACTCCAAGAATCTTCATGCCAAATACCAATCTTCTAGCTTTTATAGTTTCCGAGATCTCAGCGTTCATACGGACAGACGGACAGACAGACAGACAGACGAGTAACGGGTATAAATATTTATTTAGACACTGGGTTTTCTCCTCATTATACCCGTTACTCGTAGAGTAAAAGGGTATATTGTATTCGTGCAAAAGTATGTAACAGGGAGAAGGAAGCGTTTCCGACCCCATAAAGTATATATATTCTTGATCAGGATCACTAGCCGAGTCGATCTAGCCATGTCCGTCTGTCCGTCTGTCTGTCCGTCTGTCTGTCTGTCCGTCTGTCTGTCTGTATGAACGCTGAGATCTCGGAAACTATAAAAGCTAGAAGGTTGAGATTTCACACACATATTCTTGGGCTTCCTACGCAGCGCAAGTTTGTTTCATCGAGGTGCCACGCCCCCCCTAACGCCCACAATCGCCACAAACGATTTTCAAATGTGTCTGGAGGCCACATCTTTTAAGATTTTAAAAATATATAAACGCCATTTTATAGTGTTTATTAATACCTATCGAAATGTAGAAGACATTTTTCAAATCGGACCATTCATTAAAAAGTTATACGCAATCAAAATTGTTTATATATCTATCTCCCTCGCACTCCCTTTAGCCCCAATAGATAGTCGGGACACCAACCCGAGTACAGCGTTCGCACTCCCTTTAGCTGAGTGACGGGTATTAGATAGTCGGGACACCAACCCGACTATAGCGTTCTCTCTTGTTTTTTATTTGAAAATATATTACTCCCTTTATTTTCTGAGTGTTCAGGATTTACCTCAACCCCGCAAACAGGCAGCCTAAAAATTCGTTCGAAAGCATTTTTAATATGCACGCATGGTGACCCGTGGTTTTCTGCTCGAACCCTTTCCCGCTGGCCGGAGCTTGATTTGCAGTTCATTTCGGGATGCTCCTGGCTACCGAGTCCTCAATCCAGGATATTCCTTTGGACGGTCCGGCTAGACAGCTGCCCCGCCCGCCCCGTGCCTGTAATTACACGGGGCATTTACTTGGCCTTTGTTTCGCAGTTCGCAGTTCGCCGTTCGCTCTTCGCTTTTTTCAAATTTATCCTGCGCTGCTCGGGGCTGCCCCTGTTTGCATATCCCGATGCCCCGGCATCCCGTTGAAGGATAAAGGCGCGCGCTTAAATAAGCAATTACCGTGTGCCAGCGACCAGCATCCTGTCAAAGTCCTGCCCAGCGTCCTGCCGAAAAAGCTGAAAATAAAAAAGAGGAAAAACGAAAGACGAAAGGGTTGAGCCACTCGGCCAGGACAAAGGGCCGCAGAAAAGGGTTCACCAGCAAAAAAAAGGGGAAGAAAAATCGGGCAAAAAACACACAGTTCGCCCGGCTGTCGGCTCTGATTTAAATCTTTGGCCATGACATGTGGCGACCAGACAAGGTCCACCCTGAAACCCCTTCGCTCTATTGATTTTAAACCAGCTTTAAAAACGGTCAGACAGCAGCAAGTTCAAGTTCAACGCCGGGTAATTAATTTGCGAGGACCGGGCCAAAAGTAAAGTGCGTGCCGGGCTCATTAGCATGGGGCCCCGGGAAAAGGGTCATTGTGCTTTTAATTGAAAAACATTCCGAAGGACGACGGCGAGAATGAAAACTCATTAAGATTTCGCAGCCGCACAACCCTTTTTCCGCCGGCTTTTCTGACCCAGTTTTTCCGCCGCCTGACCTTCTTGTTCGTGGATCGTAATTAAGCAATTAGCCGGGAAACACTTTCGCCCTTTTGGCCTTCCGTTTCTCAGCTTAGTAACTGACCCACGCAAGGTGAAATGCTTTGTGCCAGGTGTGTAAATTCCCCCTCTTTCGGCTATCTCAACTCTTTTTCGTATCTGTGGCTCTGCACTTCCTGTCATTCGTTTTGGAAATCGCGACATCGTGATTGCATTTGGCATATGCACATGTGCACTCGATGATGCTGCAGCTGGCCAAAAGGACGGCCAACAACTGGCCATTGACCAAATGCAGAGGCAGTGGCAGTGGCTTTGTGGCAGTTGCAACTTGCAGTTCCCCCTTCGCGGCATTGACACATTTTATCGTTTCATTTTTTCGCAACGGGGATGTGTGTGTTCCCACGCTTTACTGACCCAACGCAATGTGGTTTCGGTTAAATGGTCAAGATTTGCCCGATTCGGGAAGCCATATATTTTTAATAGATTATTGCTGACTCTAAAAAGCTGGATATTATTAACATATGTGTTGTCCTTCTATTTTATTTTTTTTTAAATATTGCTTTTTGACACTTTAAAATACTTTAAGATTCTGATACTTTGAGTATACACAAAAAAAAACTTGGTAAAATTAACCAACATAATTGTCAAACAGTCCCCAACCACAAAAATTGTCAATTCTACCAATAAAATAGTTACTTTCACAACAACAAATACGCACAATTAGCAAGGATACACACCCAAAGCCAGAACAAAATACACGTAACTATTTTTTATAGTTACTTAACTATCCGTATAGTTCAATTTTACCAATCAAATTTGTTTGTGTGTAGAGATGTTATTTTCTTTATAATTTTAGCCCGACATTTAATAAATCTTTATATTTATATTAAAATGTAAATAAATACCATTAATATACTTATTACAATTTAATTATTAATTATTATTATTTAATTTATATAAAACAGGATAAGTTAAGTACAATATATATTTTCTTTAATATAAGTTCATATTATGTTTTGGCTTAGAAGCCGTTTCTCCAAATTCTTTTAGAAGTGAATACAGTATATGTACAATATTAACACATTATACTTTTTATTATTAGTAATCCCACTCATCTTTTATTTGTTGTGCTTTCCCGATCTTAACAATGATTGATTGATTGTTTTTCTGGATTCTCGGCAGCAGCTGCAACTCGATTCTTATTTTTGGCCGAGTGGCAAAGTAGCTTTGATCGATCGGGACATTAGAAGTCCACTTGATCGCATCTCCGAAACTTGATTTATGGTCGCAGGCTCCGCTCCTTTCGATTTCTGGCCGAAGGACAGGGTCATAAATTAGATCGCCTTTTGCGATAGTCGGGGCAGAAAGTTAAGTTCAGCATTATAATGCCGGAATACGTTCTTCGCCAGCAGCTTTAAGGACGAAGCGACGGCTAATGAGGCGCTTTGCAAGGCTCAAACGAAACCCGATCCAGGACTTTGAAGGTTTTAATGTACTGCGAAAAATATTGCAAGCTTAAAGCTTTAATTTTTATGTTTTTTATTTTTGAATAACTGGATATTCAAATGGTTTTTTCCTATAGGCTTCTGTATTTTTTTCTAGAACAAATAAAAGAAAATGTAAATATAAATAAATTAATCCAAAACAATAATATAAATTTAAATTAAAAATATTTATAATCAAAAAAAAGACCAACGCATTTATGTTGAATTCTTTTTTTTACATTTTTATTTATTTTCTAGCCGTGTAGGGGGCAAGGTCGGGACCCGCATGACTGTTTACCATTGCATTATGCTCGCTGCTTGCCGCTTGCCTGATTTTTTGATGGCCTCTCCTGCACCGAAGCGTTCTCCGGCGGCCATGGCAAAGGTCATGGGTGGGGCCCAAGGGGGGTGGCCAAATGGGGGGCTGGCCTGGCAACAATTGCGGCACTGCTGAGCCAGGCTTTTGTGCCTTTGGTCGGTTGCCAACCGCAAATATGTTCTCGTTCCCGTTCCCATTCTCATTCTTTATTCCTATTCCCAGCGGTTGTTTTATTTTCGCATTCTGCATTTGCTGCCATTGCAAAGTCAACTAATTGAATGTGCTAAACTCACCCACACAAGCAAAAATATCGCGTTATATGGCGCATTAAGCGCTCATTTCACGATTTCTTCCCTGACCCTGATGAGTCCTTCTCCAAGACCCTCTAAATCCACTGAATACGCCCTACACGGAAAGAAAATTATTCAAAGTTATTTTTTTAAGTTAAAAAAATTTAATTAGATTTTAATTCTATATTAAAAAGAAACACAGACTGTTATTACTTCCTTAGAGAAATGCGCAATAAAAAGATTTAATAATGTTGAATTTAATGTTATAAAACTAGAAAGTGATTTAAATATTTTCTTCTGATTATGACATTTCTACACACAAAAAAATGTGATTGGTAAAATTTACCTATACGGATAGTTAGGTAACTATAACAAATTGTTACGTGTATTTTGTATTTGCTTTGGGTGTGTGTCTTTGCTAATTGTGTGTATTTGTTGTTGTGAAAGTAACTATTTAATTGGTAGAATTGACAATTTTTGAGGTTGGGGACTGTTGGACAATTATATTTGTTAATTTTACCAATTTTATTTTTTGTGTTTAAGATTGAAAGCAAGATTATTTTTTATAATTATTTTATTTAAATGAGATTTTAAAATTCTGTAACTAATGCACATTTAAAACTTGTATTTTCCGTTTAAAATTGCTTTTATTGTCGTGCAAATATAAAAAAAAATTGAATGCCTTTAAATGTGAATATTTTGATAAATAGAGATTATTCTTAGAGTAATTAAAAATTATATATTTTAGGGATGTAAAGGATATAATAAGATTTTGTTCTGTGTGTGGGTGGATCCCCCACCATCCTGATGAAGTTGATGACGATTCCTCCATTTCTCGCTGCATTTGTATGGGTAATTACACTGGTGTGTGTGAGTGGGGGACGTCTGCGATGTCCATGACCATGGGGTGGAATTCTGCTCGCAATTTTTTTCTATATACACAGTTTTTAGCATTTTTTTCCTGAATTTCAGCAGCCTGTCTCTGTCGCTCCCATGGCAGTCGCTCACCCTGCCCGATTTTTTTGGTCTCATTTTTTTCTCATTTGTTTTTTACGTTTTACTTGCGTCGGAAACCGCCATTTTTTATGCGCGCTAACTACGCCGCCCTCTTTATTGCTCTCTCCCTCCCACCACCGCCACACCCTCGCTACCCCTCTCTGTCGCACCCTGTAAGTGTAAGGGAGGCGCACCCTCACAGCGGAAATTTGCGCATTAGAAAAAAATGTGGGCTGTATTTTGAGGTAGTTGTATGCGTGGCATACAAAATGGAATTTTTCAGATTCTTTTAAAATAAATTAAAAAATTTATTTATGTATATTATATATATTTATAGTCATGTCACTATAAAAAAAATAATTTTTTTAAAATAAGATTAGTTAGTACATTTTTTAATATTTACACAGAAAATTATCACAATTAACAAATAAAATCAAATAATCGTAACCTTTTATTTACAGGAAGTAGGTAACGGAAAAAAGTTTAAAAATTAAATGATATAAACTAGTTCATTAACTAAATAAAAAATTACAGTTTAACAATATTTAAATAAAACGTTTTATGCAACAATATTAAACCTGTCAATTATAATTTATTTCCAAGCTGACAGTTTATCAAGGCAGATCACCTTAATTTATGTCGGATCTTTATTAAAATATTAAAATTTATTATCATGTATTTTTATAAAGGGAGAAATAAATATAAGAATTTTCAGAATTTTGTTTTGTATTTGAGTTTTTCAAAACTTTACTTCCCTCCAGCCTAAATTACAGTATATTAGTTCCTATTGGAAGAGGTTTTCAAGTTTTTACTATCGTTTTTGTTTTTTAATAATTTTAATATTAATAATTTATTATTTTCCCTTACCATAAAGCTAGGAAAATTTCAATATATTTAAAATTTTTTAATAAAGGCGCCATCCATTCTTCCTCTTCCATGAATGTACTAAAATCTGCTGTGGCGGTGTGTGTCCCGGCTGGCGTTCCCTGCTCTAAAATGTGTCTCGGCTTTTAGTACACGTTGTCTCCGCTACGTGTAGATTTGATAGGATTGTGTATCAGATGGGCCATTTTGATGTAGTATATTTAATTACTCTCGTGGTATTTTTTTGCAACCAAGTTGCGGTTACACTTCGATAGCCACCTGATTGAGCGAATTTCATTTCATTCGAAACTAATTAAAAGATTGTGCGTTCAAAACAATAACAACATTGTTGCGATTTCGTTGGGGGCGTGGCCGCAACAACACCGCTCCAGTGCAACAACAACGCAGCACGCGGAGAGCCGAAGAAGAAGAGCGGGAGCAGGGAAATCCAGGGAAATCCCACAAAAATCACGAAATGAAGAGCAACGTTAATCAGGGCGGTTACGCCCCGCCCGGATTTGGTTCCGGATTCCAGCCAAATGCTCCGCCCGCCGAGCCAGCCGGATTTGGGTATCCTCCCCCGCCGACGAGTGGCATCCATACCACCCCCTATCCCCCGGTCCCCGGTCAACAGCAACCGCCGCCGCCCATGAATTACGTGAGTTCCAAAAATGTCCCTTCTTCGGCGATGGAATGAGATGAGGGGTTGGTGGGGGGTTTCTCTTGTTCAAACACACGATAACACTGACGTCATGCCAGTTGGTGTTTGCTTATTTATAAACCATAATCACACAGTCCGTTTGCGGAAAGATTCATTCGATTTGCAGGCGAATCCGTGGAATCAGCGGGTAGATAAATGAAAACAAGAGAGAACAACTATCAGATACCCCTTACTCAGCTAGAGGGAGTGCGAGGGAGATGGAGATACGCCGTCGTCAGCGCCATCTAGTGGCCATTTCATTTTTTGCTCATAACTTTTTAATGGATTGTCCGATTTTAAAATTTCCTTCTACATTTCGATAGGTATTAATGAGCACAACAAAATGGCATTTAAACTTTTACAAAATCTGTAAAGATGTGGGCGCCAGGCTTTTTTAAAAGTCCTTTAAAGCGACTGTGGGCGTACGAGTGGGCGTGGCGCTCGGAAGAAACAAACTTGCGCTGCGTAGGAAGCCCAAGAATATGTGTGATTAATCCCAACCTTCTTGCTTTTGTAGTTTCCGAGATCTCAGCGTTCATACAGACAGACAGACGGATCTTGGTCCTGATCAAGAATATATATACTTTATAGGGTCGGAAACGCTTCCTTCTCCCTGTTACATACTTTTGCACGAATACAATATACCCTTTTACTCTACGAGTAACTGCTTTTTTGTCCCCTTAAACAACTGCGAGTACAATGCTTTTTAAAACCAGTAACACAGACTGGATAAACAAGTCGAAACGAATGAGTTTACCAAATAAATTTACTTATGGCTAAGAGAAAATGTAATTTTTAATTCCCCTTACTCTTAAAGTAATTGGGAATTTTTGATCTTAAGTATTACCAAAGAGTATACATTATATAGAGAGGGCATAACTCTGAATTTCAGTTGAAGCTGTTGTCGGCAAGGGGAAAAGGGGGAAAGAGCTTGATCTATTTTTAGAATTCGTTTATTGAGTACACAATGCATAAGTGTAAGTGGGCTTTGTGTGTATGTGTGCGAGAACGTGGCAACACATTTTCGACAAAATTTCATTTTTGTAATTTTGATAATCGAGGGCCAACAACTTTTAAAAGTCGAAAAGGGTTTTCTACCAAGCATTTTCAACTCGGTCTATGGTCGTGCTGGTTAAAGCGTTGATCAGCGATGTTGATGCGAGTTCGATCCCCGCAAGGGGCAGACGTTTTCTAATATTGTTTTTTTCTTTTTTTGATGTCTCGAAATATATATATTTTTTTGTATTATTTTAGTTAAAAGCTAAACAATAATTAATGGTAGGGTCTTGCAAAAAAAATCCAATTTTTTTATATTTCTTTTCTTGTAGATTGACATCTTAAGATACAAAAAAGTTTTAAGTCAATCTTAAAGAACTTTGGAAGTTAGAATGTAATTAGTACTAGTAAAATTTTTCTAAAAAAAATAATTTTTGATTTTGCACGGCTTAATAAAATATTTAAAGTAAAAAAATAAAAAATAAAACTTCCCAGGGGGCGGGTTTTTTCTATTCTTAAACGAAATGTAAAAGCAGAATGGAAATTCGTCAATTTTTGGCGGAGATACAGTGAACACCGCAAAACGTCTTTTTAAAGTGCTCTATACGTGTTTTACATGTGACATGTTTTTCTCGAAACCACGTTTTTAAAAGTCCGTGTTCATCGGCATTTCTAAACGGCTCAACCGATCGAACCGAAAAAAATACAAAATACTCTTAAAAAACAAAAAAAAAAAAACCCGCAAGAAATTGAAATTCTACAACGGGATTCGATCCCCGTACCGCTTAGATTGGTAGTCAGATGTCTTATCCACTGGGCCAAATGGCAAGCAGCGCTGCGGCCGAATAGATTCCAAGTAGAATCGAGCAGTGCGGGTTCTACTGTTAAAATGCGGGTTCCACCGCTAGAACCCGCCATACGACAGACTCTTTTGTATGACATGTCCTCTCTATATATTTATACTCTTTGGTATTACTCATTAACATTGACAGTTGCCCGCATTGACTCATATATTGGTCATATCCGCCGGAAAATCCTTTTATTATCACAAATTACAAATCACTGTACAAAAATTTAAAATTTACTCATTTCCTATTAAATATTTGCAACACATAGGGGTTTTGAAAACATAAATGTATGTTGCTCTTTCTGAGACGGCCTCTTGGGAGCACAATTAGTGATAAGTTCCGAATCGGAACTTCCATGTCAGAGAATTGAACATTTTCCACAACGCCCCTCAATAAACAACGCCTCTCATTCGTCGTTCGACTCTCGATCGTTGCAGGGCTTTTCGCCAGGTCCCCAGCAAGCCGGTTACGCGCCAGTTCCCCAGATGCCGCCCTACGGAGAGACCCCGCCCTATGGAGCCGGACAACCACCCTACGTGGGTGGGCAGCCGCCTTATGTGGGTGGCGGAGGAGGAGGACCACCGCCCCAGGCCTTTGGAGGATATCCCCCGGGACCGGCAGGACCAGGAGGACCTCCACAAGCATTTGGAGGATATCCCCCGGGACCGGCAGGACCAGGAGGACCTCCACAAGCATTTGGAGGATATCCGCCGGGACCGGCTGGTCCAGGACATGCATTCGGAGGATATCCACCGGGACAGCCCCAACAGCCCATTATCACGCAGCCGGGAATGGGTCCCGGAATGGGCCCGGGAATGCCACCTGCTCAGGGCGGACCAGCAGGCAAGTAATCAAATGGTCGTCTTAAAATGAACTTGTAAAACCTAGCATAATATTTGAGTGCAAGGTGATAAGCTGTGGGATACAAGAAATTTTATATTTATTTCATAAGTTCAGATAAGAAAATTTCAAATGAACAGCAATAGTAAAAAAGAAACACTAACATTTCTTAGATTTCATGATAAACTCTGTCAAGTACAGTCATTCCTTGATAAATCGAAATACGGTAGTTGTACTTTGTATTGTTTTACTTGCAAAGTAAGAGGGCAAATTGTATTCGTTGAAAGGTATGTAAAAGGTAGAGGAAAGCGGTTCTGACCCTACAAAATATATATATTCTTGATCAGGATCACTGTCCGTAGAGATCTAGGAAATTATACAAGCCAGAAAGTGTCGGTTTTTTTTATTTTATATTTATTATATATATCTATATTTTATGTTTCTTGTGAAAACCTATAAGCACGCCTATTAAATCGGACCATAAGTTAATAAGCTATGATCAATTAAAGTCAATGGTTGTAGATAGCAAGAATAGGGCAGTGACGTTACTGGCAGTAGATAAAAAGTACATAAAGTGGCGCCATAAACAGACAAACATCGATAAACATAGATTTTACTTCACTTCTATATTTATTTTAAAATTCGTTGGGAGATTTATTATAGCTTACTTTTTTGATTAATTTTGTTTTTTATGTTTATTGTCATTGAAAAAGTTTGACTTATTCATGAAATATCTTTCAATCGAAACGGCAGAGACATTTTGCACTGAGACATGGAGTTAAGGATGTGCCACTTATTAAAGTATGATTATGCTATGTACTTTCCAAAATCCGTATCAAAACAATTGAATTAAATAATAATAAATTGATCCTAGGAAGTAGATTTTAGGGCTTTAGGGTTTCATAGGTTTTCGTTTCCTGGTTTTTATTGCTCTGTCTTAATCGATGTTCATGCTTTTCATATCTGACTTAATCTTACTACTACACTTAAGCCAGTGAATCAAAACAAAAGCGCATCTTTGTGTGCTCCGTGTGTCATTGCCCTGCGATTGAGATAATGTCCAATCAGTTGTCTTAAGACTTCTCAGGGTGCAACCACTGAACCCACCATCCCAGATAGATAGAGGTAGCTCTAGCTCGCCGAGATCGGTGGAGAACAAAGGGTGCCCAAATGCAAAGTGGGGTGCAAACATTTACGTAGTCACTTTGGAGAGTGTTAGAGACTTTGAGTTTTTCGGTCCAACAGAGCTATTATCTGTGTTTTTGTTTACACGTGCGACGGATCCGTCCGAAATGTTCAGAAAACCCCGCCAGATCTTTGGCGCTTATCGGAAAGCGGAGCGTCCGCCTTAATTGAGCCAATAAAATAATACAAAGCGGCATTTAAAACGCCCGTCGCCATGGATGGCGTTGATTTTCCCTCGACGAGCAGTTAGTTCATCTCTGTGCAGCAGAGCAGTTGGTCGTGTCGTGTCTAGAAAATGACCACCGAAAACCCAGCCACTTGCGTTTCCACGCTGGACCTCAGTGGCGAGAATCGAGGAAACTCGGAGGAATCCCAAGGGGGCAGAGGTGTGAGGAGCGGCTCGAAGGTTCTGCGCTTCCTGTGGCACTCACTATACACCCAGTACAACCAGATCTGCACGAGATCCCAGACTCTGAGGCAACTGGTCTGCCGGGAGGCCAACAAGCCACTGCCCAAGAAACTCAGACACACCATGCGGCTGAACAAGTCGGCCAGGCGAAAGGGCTACGAGTTCTACATCAGCGACGAGGACAGAAGGTGAGAAGGTCATGGTCTTGACTAGAAAGTATAGACAGGCCTGAAAATATTAAGTACAGTACGAGTAACGAAATACTCTTCAAAAACTATTAGTTTACATATAAGACTATTAAAAAGTCCGAAAAATATTAAGGGTGGGTCTAAAAAAATGGTTTAATCTGCTATAGGATCATTCATCTTTTACCTAAAAAATTTATAATAAATTAACAGTGTTTTAAAATGCTTTTATTTATGTTTTTAAAAGAAGGACTAGTAATGAATAGTTGTCCTTTCAAGAATTAAAGGCCTAGTATTTATGTTTGTGATTTGTCATCAAAATTACAAAGTGATCTCGTTTCAAACTCCGAAAAAAATGTATAAAGACTTAAAAATCGAAGATTTCTTTTATAGTTTATCTCAATTCTTTTATTAGCCCAACAATATATACATGTTTTCCAAAGTTGGGTGCAAAAAACTTAGGTCCAATCTTTATTTTAACTAAAAATATCCCAATTATGTAAATCGCTTCAAGGTTTCCTTACATTGTGAAATTAAATATTTATTGAGGCGTTTATCTTTAGAGCCCGTGATAAAGTAAATCTTAATAGCGCAGATTAGATACAAGATACAATAGCCGTGATGCATGAACTAGCATAATGGATTGCGGCTGGGGGTTATCTATGGGATGTTCAGAAGAGGGGTCTGTTCCATTGTGATGCCTCCAATTAGAAAGGCCGAGCAATTGTGTCGGTGACATTGACCAATTGACACACTGGCAACTGAACGAGCTGAACAAGATGCCCTTTTGTGTGCACTAATTCAATTTACCGTCCAAGATTATAAGAAGTCTCAATAAAGAGAACATTCCAATATAAGTTAATTTAAAGTTTTATTTTTAAAAATGTATAAGACTTTGGATCTAAATATTTATAATTTAAATAATTGATCTTGTTTCAGGAGACTGGATGAGTATACCTACCGGAATTCCGAACTGTCCGCGCGGATTGGAGTACCTTACGACTATCGACCAGCTTTTAGTTAAGCAGAAGGTCGAGCTCCTCGAGGCCTTCACCGGTTTCGAGACCAACAACAAGTTTACGATCAAGAACGCCCTGGGTCAGAAGGTCTATTTCGCGGCGGAGGACAACGACTGCTGTACGCGCAATTGCTGCGGACCCTCGCGTCCCTTCGACATGCGGGTCTTCGACAACTTCCAGCAGGAGGTGATCCACATGCACCGTCCGCTGGCCTGCTCCTCGTGTCTGTTCCCCTGCTGTCTGCAGAGCATCGAGGTGTCGGCGCCACCCGGCAATGTCATCGGCACCATCGAGCAGGAGTGGTCCATCTGCTCACCCTCGTTCCGGATCCTCAACCACCTGGGCGACAAGGTGATGCGCATCGAAGGACCCTTCTGCACCTTTTCGCTCTGCGGCGACGTTGAGTTCAATGTATGTGTGGGATAGCTACTAAAGTACTATATCTTACTAATAATTGTTGTTCTTCAGATTGTATCGCTCACGGGCGAGAAGGTCGGCAAGATTTCGAAGCAGTGGTCAGGTCTGGCAAGGGAAATTTTCACGGACGCAGACTTCTTTGGCATCAGTTTTCCACTGGACTTGGATGTGCGCATGAAGGCCGTTCTCCTGGGCGCCACCTTCCTGATTGTAAGTGCTTCGATTTTGTTTAGTTTTACCTAGTAACCCATAGTTGGCTCCTGCCAATCAGTTGTATAGTGTTCATTTCTATCGGTTCAAGCTGTTGAGACGTCTGCAGCGCAGATTTCGTTGGTGCTGAGGTAATGTCAATCCCCCAGCCCATCAAATCCTCCAGCTTAGTTTGAGTAGGCTAGCCCGGCATTAGGTCCTTAATTCGTAAAAGTTATCCCAACTGATTGTGTGCCCTCTCTTCCACCACAGGATGCCATGTTCTTTGAGAAATCTGGAAACCAGGAAACTGACAGACCCGGCATGCTATAGGAATCAGGCGGTAACTTGTGCTGCGATTGTTTATGCGAGGCGGCCGATTGTTGTACTGACTGCGATTGCGGCGATTAAATGTTGTACATTATTTTGAGTTGCCGCTTTATCCAAATATCTTCCCTGTGAACTGTCGCGTACTAGTCTTCTGTACCAAATGCTTATTGATGAAAACGGAATCGTAGTAAAGGAACTCCTTGTGAAACAAACTGAAAATCAAACCCATTAAACTCAGGCTTCCTTCAAGAGGACATTGCCAGGATATAAAGTTAGCTTTAAGTTATGAAGCATTTTTTGCTATTTCGCCTCATCAACGACTTATATTCAACGACAAATCTGCTTCATTCATGAATTTATAACGATGCACACTGAAGCAAAACCTTACTAACGAACTACTCGTTACTAAACCATGTACTTTAAATTGTATTTTTGAGTGTCTTATGTATAGAAACATATAAATACCAATATTTATTGTTAAGCTGTCAGGAACTTTATATATACCCCTACCGATATTGCAGAAGAAAGATTTGTTTTCTCTTTATGTATTATTATAATGGTTAAATAAATCATAAACAAAAATCTATTTGCCATTAAAAGTGCATTTTTGAATATAATGCACTAATGATAAATCCTTTAAAGTTACAAAATCTGTTTAAAACGATTTTTGTATTCAATTTTCACAGTCCAAAAAGATTTCAGAAACATAAAGCCCTTTGACAGCAACTTCATTAGAAATTGTATACCGCTTTTGTGTTTCACATACATTACAAGATTTTTAAATTGATCAATGGACTGCCTTAGAGACCTGGACAGTGTCATAGTCAATCAGCAAATCGACTTCCAGGAGGTTTTTATCAACTTCAGTAGGAACAGAAGGTACGCCGTTCGCGCCGGTCCTAAATCGGATCCGATCCTAGCTGCCGTGCAGGATAACACGTTTGTGGATCGCGTTATAAATTTAATTTTAAGGGTTTTATAAAGTTAATTTTAAGGGTTTGGATACTCGCACCAAGGCGCTTTTACTGGCGAGCGTCTTTTTTATTGTGAGTGAGGTGTATTAAAGATTGGTGTATTAAAATTTATAAGTATTTTCACTTACAGGACGGCTTATTCTTTGAAAGAACAGCAGCACGTAAATTTCTCTTCTGACTATGGGTGTATCTTTCAAATCTATGAAGTGCGAATGAAATGATTGCATTTTAAAGCAGTTTTACCTACTATAAAGCTCTGATTATATTTTACCGAACTTAGGTACAATAAATTGGGAATGATGAATAAATTAGGACTTAAATTGATACATTTAAATTTAAACTTTACATATTAATAAGTTGCTAGTACTTAAAGGACCCTAATTTTTTAAATGCTTGGGTGTTTAGGATACATGATCAGTAACATTTGATGGATATTTCAAAATAGTTTTCGTGCTCAGTTTTAGTTTGTTCTATATCTAACCCCTTTCACATCAGTTAAATAAGTATTTAATAAATAAAAAAAACTTGTGAGTCCAAGAACACACATTTTTGCGATGGACACCCTGGGACTGGACTGTTTGGTTCACTTAGATAGTATTATGATTTATGAGAAAGTTGACTATCGGGAGGTTTTCACAGGATTTAGTAGCAACAGAAGGTATGCCATTAAGAGTACGCCGACAGACCAACCCATTCTCTACGCCGTTCAGGACAACGGATTTTGGTCACGTGCATTTAAAGCGAAATATAATATGACGATACGGGTAATGAACGCCGCGAAGACTGATCTCATGATAGTTTCCAGGGCCAAACATCACGATTGTTGCGAGGGACCAAAGCTGGACGTCTTCGTTCCACCCGAAAACAAGATTGGCTGGATTAGGTACCACCAGGGCTGTTGTTGGGATCACCTGGAGATCCACGATCCCAAGGGCGCCCTAATGTACAAGGTCATACCTTTATGCGTTTGGAACGACAACAAATTCAAAGTGAGTTACCTTCCATTTCTCTGAAACTTGGTAAGTCATGTATCCTTGGTTTTCGCAGATTGAGGATTCCAATAAAAAAGTTGTGGGCAAAATTCTAAAAATATATGCCGGATTCTTTCAAGAAGCGTTTACAGGAGCAGACAACTTTAAAGTTGAGTTTAAGGATGCGAATATCCGCACCAAGGCGCTTTTTCTGGCAACCGTATTTTTCATAGTAAGTTTTTAACTAAATCTTTTATACATTGTCTTAAACATTGAGTTCTCAAACACTTTTAGGATGCTCTTCACCATGAACAATATTTATACAACGCGGCGGTGCTGGGTGTTCATCATACTGAAAATTAATGAATAAATTTTCTAAATTCTATATGTGTACACTGTACAAATCTATAAATTTTTCATATGATTTTCTGCTTCGACAAATTATACAATTTTTAAAATGTAAGGCTCTTCTGCTTTTGAGTTGAGACTTTAAAAATATTATCAAGTCATAATTTTTAAAAGCATGCAAATACTCAGAATGTTTGGCTTTTTAAGATACTTGATCGACAACCTTTGACGAAAATTTCAAAAGATGTTTTCGTGCTCAGTTTTATTTTATTCTACATATTTCCGTTTTTACATCAATGAATTCCGTATTTATTAAATAAAATAAGTTTATATGTCCAAGAACACAAATTTTCACGATGGCGACTCTGGAACTGGACTGTTTGGTTCACTTAGTTAAATATCGGGAGGTTTTCTCAGATTAAGAGTACAAAATGAATTAAGTGACTTGAGTTTGTAATAAAATTTCCAGATGATTTGAAATCAAATCTGAAAATATGAATTTTTCTATAAATATACCCGAAAGCGTTAGCATGTGTATATATAGTTTAGTTGTAATGAAGCCAAAAGAAGATTTATATTTGACTAAATTGAGACCATCACTAACTCACCAGCTGATTTCGGTTAATGGAAGTAAAAACCGGCTCCTCCTAAGAACCGAAACGGGTTTGCTCTGATTAAAAATAAACACAAATTAATGCATTGCACTCGGCTCAAGTTAACGTTTAAGTTTAGTTGCAAAAATGCAGGCGATGCGAATTTTGATCGCACTGCTACTATCCGGAGTGTTTGGAAAGGATCTGCAGGAGTGCGAGGATCTGGGAAGAGGAAGTTATCTTTGTCGGGAAATCGAGAGTTTCGAGCAACTAAGTCGATATGTCGGAGAAAAGTGGCAAAGTGTAAAGGTGGTCAATGAGCACACTGGTATAGAAAGTGCCGATGAGGGGGAATTACCAGGACTCTCGAGGCTTTTGCATTTGGATCTATCCGAATCGGGGGGCGTGACTTTGGGCGAAAGGGGTCTGCGGGACTTTGAGGCCTTGCAGGATCTAAATCTCACCCATTGCCAGCTGGAGGAGATGCAGGCCCAGCACTTTCCCAACAAATCGCAACTGATCAATTTGGATGTGAGCTTCAATGACATACAGATCATTACGGGCAAGCTGATGAGTGGATTGGCCAACTTGGAGTATGCCAATTTCTCCAACAACCTGATAGCGCAAATAGAGCCCAATGCCTTTAGGGATCTGAAAAAGCTGGTATTTCTGGACCTAACCACCAACGAGCAGGAGAACGTGACGCTGGGCGAGAATGCAAACCTGCGTTACCTGTCTATAAGCAACAATAATGTGCGGGATGTAAGTGGTCTATATACCAATATGTTATTTCATTAGAAGTCTGATATAACCCTTTATTATCCCTTAGTTCCAATGGTGTCGCCTGCGGGGATTGCCCAGTTTGGAGGAACTGCATCTGCACAGCAATTGGCTGGAGAGCCTGGACATGGGAATATTCTATGCTCTGCCCAAACTTCGAGTCTTAAACGTGTCCAACAACAATCTATATGAGGTCAAGCGAACACTCTTCATGGCTCCCAAAGAAGTAGCTCCACTCGACCTGCTTGATTACAGCTCGAATAATGTAAAGGTGTTGGACGATTCCGTCTTCTGCCGGCTGAGTAAGCTAAGGACCCTCAATCTGTGGCTCAACCAGATCAACAGGATCCATCCGAGGGCCTTTGTGGGTCTGAGTTCTTTGCAATCCCTGCAACTGCAGGGCAACAAGATCTCGATTCTTCCCGAAGAAGTCTTTGCCAATCTCACAGCTTTGGAACGGTTGGATTTAAGCAGAAATAATATCAAAAAGTTGGGTTTCGGTGTTTTTGGGGCAAGTATTCTGCGCAACCAGAGTTACCTGGATTTGAGCAACAACTACATTGCGGATCTTCATCCTCTGGCCCTTTCCTCGCTGCCCTTCATCAAGGAACTCCGGCTGAGGAGGAACAGGCTGATCAGCCTGGATCTTCGGATGTTTGCACCCCTGCGGCGTTTGCAGTGGCTCACGATTGGCGAGAATCGTCTGGAGGAGATCGATGAGGAAATTCTGGACACCTTCGAGCGACTCACTCACCTGGAGATCAACAACAACAGGCTCACCTATTTGCCGGATCTCAGGTCAGAGTCAAGGCAGGGTCTTCGGCAATTGCAGCACATCAGTCTGGAGGGAAATCCCTGGCAGTGTCTGTGCCTGGACGAGATCACCTCCTGGTTGAATGGCCACCAGGTGGGCTACGCCCGTCCCAGCAGCGCCTATTTCAGTGGAAGGAAACCCCTCTGCGTGGTCACGCCCATGGAAAAGTGTCTACGGATCCTCAGCGAAGTGGGGGCTCAGGGAATTGTCGAAAGCTATGAGAAGATTTAAGATGTATATTTAATATCTACTCAATCTTCTTTAACATATAAATATAATTCTATAAAAATGTATATGGCTACCGTATAGTGTTGGGTAAATACTGCTCATTTGGGTGAACATGTGCACTTGTTCTTTTTTTCCCAATGAGTCAACTCACTCAGTTTGCTCACTTGTTCACTTACTCACTTGCTCACTTGCCCACTTGCCCACTTGTTCACTTGTTCACTTGTTCACTTGCTCACTTGCTCACTTGCTCACTTGCTCTGTCCTTAACTTTTTCACTGGCTCTGAGAAAACAGCTCATTGTCTGTAAAACCGTATGCAAAATGCATCGTAAAAGTAAAAAAAAAAATACTTTTTGTGCCAAAAACAGCAAGAGAGCAACTGAGCAAGTGAACTAAAAAGATCAAATAAGAGAGCCAAACTGAACAAGTGAACAAAAAAGATCAAGTAAGAGAGCAAAACTGAGCAAGTGAACAAAAAGGAGCAAGTGAGCAAAAATGAACAAGTGAACAATAAAGAACAAGTTCGAAGGAACATGTTCACTCACTCAGTTTAGTGAGCAACTCTTTTTTGTTCACTCACTCATGAGCAACCCAACACTACTACCGTATGGTTATATTTCAATTTGACTTAATGCTCACTTAAATCTACTTTAATGTGAATATACATTTTTTTATTTGAATGAAACACATATTTTTCAGATATATCATAGTTTAATATTGATTTGTTTTCCTGTTTAAAATCATTGTAACTTCTTTAGTACATAAATTAAATTTTTATGTCTCACTGTATGGTTTTATTTCATTTTGCCTTAATGCCTACATATATGGGCTTTAATGATAATTTACGATTTTATTCATTTTTTCGTTATATCATAGTAGAATATTCTTTCGACTCCTGATTTTAAAACGCATTTGTCTCGCCAATGGAGGGGCAATAAATCAATATCCACTAAATGCTGGTCTGCAGTTTCTGTTGTGGGTTCCGCTTTGCTCCGCTGACTGACTGGACTGGACTGGACTAAACGGGACGTCCGCCGCAGGAACCTTGGAGAAGCCTCCGTAAATCACAGACAATTGGATGACCATGAGGGCGAAACTTTTAGCTAGCCAAAGTATTTGGCCAACTGTCGTAAAACAATAAAACGGAAGGCATGCGATGGGGGAGACGGGGGTGGGGGTTGGAAAACCGAAGCAGAGATTTTCAAATACTTAACACCACTTAGGCGAACAGTTGGACATCGACAATGAAGGAGGATTGGGAATTCCGAGTGGCGAAGGTGGGGATTTGATTGTTGAGCGTAATTTAGCGCAAGAATTTTTATTAAAATTTTCCATTCTGCAAACAGATAAACTTTTTTGCTGGCCGCAATGAATTGACTGATTGATGGATACGCAGGGGCTAGTAAATGAGATAAGTTTGGCAGGAGTTTTGGAAATGAGTCGGAAAACCCCAAGACAATGAGCTGATGATGAGCGACTTATGAATGGTCTGGTAAGGTTAGTTTTCTCCTTACAGAACAGGAAACTTGGCTCTGCCTCCCATTTGCATTCAACTATATGAATAGGCCGCAGGGTCCGGGCAAGTCGAGCACAAGTATTCCAGGTATTCAAACAGGCAACAAAAGGACAATGGACCCGGGAAGTTGGCAACCAGGACATGTGCAGTCAATGCGCAATTACGGGCATAAAGGGCGTAACACGGCGTATCCTTGCTCAACAGCTGCCATAAAAGTTTTACTCCGAGGACTTAAAGCGCCTCGACTCAGCAACCAGTAATTAAATTAAATTTTCGGTTTCACATTCGCCAGATGAATTAAGTGCCCCGTCAAAGGTGAAAGGTGAGGGCTTCATCGAGACTTTCGTGTGGCCAGCAAAAGGAGTCCTGCGGACAGGAGCCGTTCAATTAATTTGGCAACAAACTTTGCTCGGGCTGTTGTTTGCCCAATTTGATAACTGAAATTTCAGGTTCGTGACAAACCTGTTGCTCCCTCCCCGGGGAAATTTCCGGGGCCAACGCGTCCTGAACCCTTGTCAAAAACCTGAAATGAAGCTCCGCCGAGGTGTCAAAGACATGCTGGCCATCAATTTACCCCCAGCAGAAATCACCACCAACCCTTTCGACTGCCCAAATATTCTCTAAAATAAATTCTAAATTCAAATTCTCTGCACATCCGCTAGGTGGTTTTTGCATATTTTTCAATTCCGGTTCGAGTGGCCACTGCACTGGCTTTCACATTCACATTTTGTTTGGTTAATTACGTTCACGGCTAATTGCATTTCTGCGGCTTAAATGGCCGAAAAATCTGTTAACAAAATATTTGCCAAAACATTTTTGCACAATTAGCCCGGTCATTGTGTGCTTTATTCGGCCAGTCCGTGTGGCCTATTCATTATGCGCATTATTGCCCCCAAAAAAGGCGGAACTGGATTGCACTTCAAATTACAAACATTGGCAAATTGGCATTCCTGCGGTCGGCTGCTCTACTTTAACTATCCCTCTCGGAGTCGTGGATGGACAGCCAGTGCTTCTCCTGCTTCGGCAGCGGAGCCGCCCAGGCGAACTTGAAGGATCGTCGCACCTTGGCACTCGATCTCCGGGGCTTGCTCACCTGGGTGTTCTGCTCCAGCAGCAGCGAAAGCTCAGAGAGCGATAGGAGAAGCTGGTGTCTGTCCTTCTCCGAGCTCAGTGCCTCCTCCAGGCTCTGGGTGTACTTCATCAGGTGGTCGTTGCAGTGCAGAAGCAACTTGCGGGTTCTACTCAAGGCGCTCTGCATGTCAGTGTAGTCTTTCTTGTAGCAAATAATGGGAACCTAAGGGTGGGATTGTTATATTTGCAAGAATATAAAAAAAATATTTAAAGTTTAGGTTGTTGTTGTTTGGCGACCTTTTTGATATAATCAAACAATTGGTTTGGCTGGCTCGAGGTCTGTGTGCTTTATTGTTGGCGTTTTTCCCAATATATAAATTTATTTAAATATTTTATAAAGATGGGGGAAAAATAATATACGTAGAAAACATTTTTTATAATTTATTTTCAATTGTTTAAATTTTATAAATCGTAGAAAACATTTTAAATTTTCCATTAAAAGGACAACGAAACAAAATTTGCTAAACAAAAGTGACAGATGAATGATTTAATGAACCAAATTTGCTATGGAAATATTAAATTTCATAGGCTTTTTGATTGCAGTGAGTAATAGCCTTAACAAAAATATTAAAGTATATTACGCCTTTAAAAGAACCCCGCAATACCAAAAATTAAAAAAATAATTTAATAATATAATATTATACCTACCTTCGAGGCAAAACAGAACTTCATGTTGGTCTGGGTGCGTCGCACGTAGTTGTCGCTGTACTCGAGGTAGTTGCCCCGGGAAATGTCCAGGTCGCTGTACCGCTCCAGGCACAGTCCCGTGTGGTGCTTCAGCTCCTCCTGCCACTTGGGCACCTCGAGCAGCCTCTTGGCCAACTTCCTGGTGCATCGAATGTTCCGCTGCACCTTTTCGTCCAGTCTGGTCAGAGTGTCCTTGGACTCCTTGAGTCGGCGACCCACTTCGTTGATCTGCTGGTAGGCCCGAGCGGTTTCCTGTTGTACCTCCCTCAGCTCGACATTATCCGATCCGCTCTGCTCCATCTCCTCCTGCATCGGGTCAGTGTCTGGAGCACATTCGGTTTCAGTCGTCTGCAAAGGGCGAATAAGAAGGCTCTTCAAATACAGCGCCCGCTGCTTCATCTTCTCCAGCTTCTCGAAGGCCTTCGTCAGTTCCAAGTCCGAGCCAGAGTTCTCCTCCTGAATCGGAATGTCATCCAGAGCGGAGATGCTGCAGTGGGTCACCTCCGTGCCACTCCCAGATTCGAACAGTCCAGGAGCCTTGCAGTCCATCTCTATTGTTTGTCTTTTAGCTACTTTGTTTATCCTGTGTTCAGTGTAGTGAGAGTGTGAAAATTGAGAATGAGAAATATTAAGAAAATGTCAAGAAAGTCAGAAATCAAAATCTACATAGAAAAAATATACTAAGTAGTAAAGCAAATGTAGGATTAACCTACTAGAAATAATGTAGGTCCACTTCCGAAAATTCGAAACCGATTATCATTGGATTTTATCACTAAATTTATTTATTTTTGTATAGCTTATTAATAAAAAGTTAAAAAAAAGGGCATAATTTACGATTTAATGGCACATTTTTAATGTCTCCTGAATTTATCCCCCTTTTAAAATTCTGAAAGAACATCATAAATTTCTTATTACCAGGATGTGAGGATCTCTTGTTCTCAGTTCTGCCATTTTTGCCTTCGGCGTTTTAATGAAAATGCCTGGCTAGAGCGCCACAAAGTATGCAGCTGCAACAATGCTGCATGCAGATGGTGCTTCCCCCGTCGAAAGAGGGCACACACCTCAAATTTGGCCCGAAGGCTCGGAAATTCCCGACTGCTAATGATTTTTAATAGCCAAATTGCAAGAGCAAGTCTGTGGGCTAGATGCTGCACCAGGTCACCGCTGCCTTCGACCTGGAAATGCCTCTTAAAAGCGTATTTGTGATTGGGCTCCTGGCTGACACACACTCGCTCACTTTCGATGCGGTCAATAAAGTATGCGGTTGGTGGGTGGTGGGCGGTGGGCGGTGGCTGTAGTGACCAGGCTGACCTTAAAAACAAATTAGTGGCGCTTACTCAACAAGATTGAGTGGCTCGTGTATCGCTGTCAACGGCATCGTCATCGCTGTTTTCGCTCAGAGGCGAAACCAGAAGGGTTTGTATATATTATGTCTAGATTTATGGGTATCAGATTTTATTTCTCATTTTATAAGAAATATTAATATATTCACTATAGATTTATGGAAAATATTTTACAGACATATACATTTTAAACAAAAAATGCCTAATGCGTTTTTTTTTGTCTAAGAAATAAATCATATGAAATCTATTGGTTTTACTTTTGGTACAGACATAAAAATGTTGTTTTGTTTTTCGAACAAGCCGTGTAATATATATCAAAAAAATGGAACATTAGAGCTTATAGATTAAATATTTCGTACATATATTTAGTCAGTTATCCCCTTGATTCATATTTTCTCCGCCACTGCCCTTTGACTACGCACTCCGCAGGAAAAGCGAA
This sequence comes from Drosophila lutescens, assembly GCA_037075285.1. Classification (NCBI taxonomy): domain Eukaryota; kingdom Metazoa; phylum Arthropoda; class Insecta; order Diptera; family Drosophilidae; genus Drosophila; species Drosophila lutescens. Next base: position 207,624 of record JBAMCF010000184.1, read on the forward strand.
AAAGGAGGAAAAAATCTGAACTTAATTAATGAAAAAGCCTGCGGCCGTTGCTCCTTGATCCTGTGACCGCCTCCTGAATACAGAATCCTGCTCCCACCGAATCCTGCTGACAGGATGCATCTATTTATAGGGCCCTGATATTATGTGATGAATATTCATGCCGACCACTCCGATGACGCTGCAAATCAACAGTCGAGCATAATTTTTGTTAATAAAAGCGTGTAATAATTTGCCGCCAGCCGAAAACACGAAGCGTGGGTGGAAGGGGCAAGTGCCCAGCATGTGTTGCAAATGAAATTATGTAAATGTGACAGCAACAGCGGCAAGAGCAGAGATGTATCTGCAACTGAATTTTGTATCTTTTTGGGGCTTCGGGCGGCGGTGGCGGTTGACCCACGAACACAATGAAATTCGGTGGGGATTTTTCGGGGGGGAGGGGTGAGCAATGCAGACCACAGACCCTGCCAAAACATGGCTTAATGTTGATTAGATGCATTAAACATGCAAAAGCCCAACAACCAGCAGTTGTTGCTGCTGTTATTGCTGCTGTTATTTCTGGGCCAAACAATAAACGGCAGCATAAAATAGATATGTATGTGCATTGCGTATTTACTGGGTTTTTCGGCTGCCCTTCTGGGGGAAATGAAATTAGTGCAACCTTTTAACTTTTGCGCGGCAATTGAATAACTTTAATTGGTAATAAAGCTAAGCCCACATGGAGCCGGAAATTGCGAAATTGCAGCTGGCAAAGCCAATAGTCCTGTAGTCCGATAGCCAATTGCCAATCACCGCTTCAAAGGGGAAACTATCCGCATTTTTTCCCCTTTGATTTCCCGCCCCCTTTGGCCGCAAGCTGTTTACGATCCTGCCAACTTTAATAGTAAATAACAACAATAACAAGCGCCGCAGGAGCAGCTGCGCAAAGTTTCAGAACAATACAATCAAAAAAAAAAAAAAATACAGTGAAAAGCAGCAGCAGCATCAGGAGAAAAACCAGGGAAAAGAAAAGTTGGAAAACACTTTACTTTGATGACCGTCCAAGTCTTTTGCTCTCGACGTTGTCGCCATGGTTGCCATTCAAATGGCTCGCTTAATTTTACCCTCACCGCGGGGATTGTGGCAACTTTTTAATGACTCCCGGACATATTGTCCAGATTCCGTCCAGGTTGTCATTTCATCTTCGAAAGGGGAATGTATCGCCTGGCCGGCTGACAGGTTCAGTGTGAAAGGATCCACTTCCCGGGAAGTACTTGTTGTGGAATTCCGAAAAGGTGCAAAATCCCATTGGAATTTCTTTTTGGCTTAAAAAGTTTGTATTCCTTGATTCCTGGAAATCGTCAGAATTATATTAAAGGAAGCTGGACTTACTGGGAGTTCCAGGAATTTATTTAAACTGGATACTTGGAAAGGCAATTAAAGATTAGTAATGTTTATCCTATTAGAATATTTTGTATCATTAAATCTACAATTATGGCTAATTAGTGTGTCCAAACAAATATTATTCTGAAAAGTAATTCATAGCTTCTATGTGTGCGATACAATAATACAACAAACCCGATTCTTGAGTTAATTAATCAACAGCATGCTGTTTAAAAAAAACACTATAAAATAGTACTTAACATAATAAACATAACATAATTAAAATGTTATTCATATAAAGAGTGTCTGTGACTTTTTAGCTTTAAACGTATAAAATAACACTCTGTTCATACCAATTAAATTGAATACAAATCGGCCAAATTGGTAATTACCATAAATAAAAAATTGCAGTTTAAAATAAATGTCTCGAATAACTTGTATTTCCATTAAGAATATATAAGAATATAATATATAAGGGCATTAAACAGTCCGTGATGAGCCAGATGGACTGCATCCGTTTTACAGCCGATGGCTAGGCCAAATCATTATTGATTTCCTGACTGGGTCCCCCAATCGCGTTCGGCAGACTTATCTCGAAAAGGGTGAGCTGCGAGTGCCACTTGGGGCGCTTTGACAAAAACTTTCTTTTGTACATATTATTTATGCCCGGCTCCCTCGGGGGCGCAAGGAGCGGTCGGCGGGGCTTAGGGGGCCAGAGGTCCCCTCAATACAAGTTGCTCCTGTCACGGTTGTTATTGCTCTTTTATTTGTATTGGCTTTGGCTTTGGGCCTGGCTGCTACATTTTTTAATTTATGTGGCAGCTGTTGCTCCGGCGTAAATGTCAAATGCATTGGTTTTTTTTCCGTTCGGTTTAAAGGGGAGAAAGTCAAAGCCCGGGACTCATAATGTGTTAAGTTTTCGCCCCGACGAGTGAGTGGCTCGTGCTCGAGTTGTTGGCAAACAGTTTGGCTCCTTGGCCAAAACGCCGCTCCACTTTGCCCAACTTCGAGCTTCAAGTGGCACAGAAAGTTTTGGCCCAAAAGAGGCCAGCAAACTAATTATTTAGTTTCGCTTCGTTCCGTTTCGCAGCGGCAAATGCCAAACGTCAGCCAAATATCAATAAAAACTCCAATCGAGATCTATTTCAATTAACTTGTTAAAAACTTTTTAATTAACGGCACTGCAGACGTAAGTTTTCCTTGGCCCGCTCCTGAGTCCTGAATCGCTTGAATTTATGGCTGCGCCTAATTGGGCAACAATAGAGCGAGGGAAAAGGACCAAAAATAGAGGAGTCCTGTGATATGTAAATGTTTATAAATCAAGTTGCGACTGTTGGCGGTGACAAGTGGTCGGCCGACTGGTCGGACACTTGAAATAAATAAATAAACAAACGAGAACCTGCGACCTGTGTCCTGGTTAGTTCAACATTCCGATTCCGATTCCTTTTCCCCCTTTTTATTTTCATTCGCTTGCCATAGTTCTACTTTTACTTTTACCCTCATCAAAAATAGACTGAGCGGTATTTTTTCAGCCTGACACCTTGTGATTTAAAAGCCGCAACATATGAATCGGGATCCTTGGTGCCGGTGATTTATGCCGACTCGGTTGATTTACCGCCGCAAAAGCTATTAGGAGGCTCCGAAATCCCACTCCCGAGTGGACACTCGATTTGCCGCTGTCGACAATTACATTGTCTAGACCAAGGCGACTGTCAGAACGCGTGGCTCCTCCAGGACTTCGAGGACTTCGGGCCGAGTCAATGCCTTCAAGTCGATTATAGAAATGACAAAAGCAACATGGCAATACAAAGCTAAGTAAATTCGAGTTTTTTAGCCGCTTGATAAATTGTGCCAGCAGCTCGGAGCTATTAATAAGATAAATGAGCGGCAATAAGTGGCGCTGGCACTTCGATTTAATTCCCCTGCTGACTTCCCGACTTCCGCTGGAACCACGCGGCGTATGCGTAATTACCATTTCATATGCATTGCGAGGAGCTTCAATCAGCCAGCAGCCGTTTAAACGGAAAATGAGATGCACAGGGGAGAAATTTTACTATTTTGTATGGTTTTAAAAAACTAAAATTAAGTGCTTCAAATATAATAAAATATTGTAAAATAAATATAAAATAATCGTATCGGATTTATGATAATAAAATTAAATATATAATATTTTATGTATGTTAATTATGTCAGAAATGTGTTAATAGATACAATTTTGGCTTGCAGATTATTAAAAAATAAATAAAATGAATTAAAGTTATTTTAATTAAGTTATTTTAAAAAATTTACACATACAAATTGTTTCATTTATTTTCGATTTTATTCCAATTAAATTTTTTTCATGTTTTTATAATAATTATTATTTACTCATTATTATTTCTCTGAGTGTCCCGGATAGATGATATGAGGTAGGGTGCAAATAGGAGCGGAAAGTGGGGAGGAGCGAACTGAGGCAGGAGAGTCAGTCCCGATGTCATTAAGCGCATTTGAAAAATCATCAACAATACAAACGCCGATGCGTTGACAATGTGGCCAGCTTGGAGGCTAGCGGATAAAAAAAATAAAAAACGCACCAATAAATTGAAATGCGATCAATAATAATTATGATTGGGAGATTGGGAGCCAGACAGGCGGAGCGCGGGAATTCCTCAAAGTGAATACACCGAATAATTGCGTTTCCATGCAATTGCTCAATTCCACAAGGAGCCGCTGCCTATCGGGCACAATAGGGCGATTATCGATAAGTGAAATGGGGCTGCAGGAATAATCATTAAAGAATGGCCTGTCGCCAAATGGATGCCACACTCAAGTGCTCAAAGGGCGCGGGAAACGCGTGCTTCGGGCTTATTTCGAAAGAATAATATTTTGCAATTACTTATCGTTGGGAATTAAATGCCTCAATGGGGAGAATTGATGTGGGCTTTTATAAAGCGTATCATATATTCCTAAAATTTATTTATAATAAATATTAAAATTCAAAAGCCATTAAAATTAAATTAAATTTGATACAAAAATGTTTGTTCGCTGAATTAAAGCCACATAAACTGTTTTAAAATAACAAACTTTTCACTGCCAAGTTGCAAATATTTTTCTATTCAACAATTATTATCTTTAATGCACAATAGTTTATAAATCCATTCATCCATTGTGATATCCCGCTGAATTCCGACCGCAAATCCCCATCGAAGTTCCCATTGTGCTGCTTCCCTACTTCCCCGATACATATATATATATATATATATAGCCACAAGCCACCGACAATGGCAGCGTTTAAAAAAACATTAGTTCAACTGGCCAGCAGCAAGTTGAACCCGAGTTTGTGTTTAGCGAGGGGGGACTGTAAAGGGGAATGGGAACAGGCCAAGATGCCAAGGTCCAAGGTTCTCCCCGCCCCTGAAAGTGAAAGATATCCCAGCCGAGTGACCGCAAATTTCTCTGGCCTGCTGTCCAGTTCGTCACAATGGAAATCCAATTTAATTTTACTGATTCTGCACTTTGCACAAATCGAAGTGCCCCGACCAAAATCTCATCGTTAAAGATGCGGTCGGGCCAAAACCGCAGGCTCCACCGCAAAACAGGCTGCAATTGCTGAGGGAACCGGGGGACCGAGGGGAAGCTCCATTTCACAGATGCCCAGACATGCATATAGAGTACCGCACAGTACAGTGGGCACATCTAATTATTGTTTACCGTGCTTAAACGCCGGGAAAATTGAATTGGAATCAACAAAAAAATGCGACGAAAATCGAATTTGCGTCCGGAAGTTGGGTTTCCTTTGCGGCCGGCAGACCACGAGACGGAAAACAGAAAGGATCAGACCAGGACTCGCAGCCAGGACAGGCCAACAAACAAATCCTCAAAGACTTCAGCTTAGCCCCAGGCAATAAGCAGCCAGAGAAGCGTAAGGAAAAGACATGGCAAAGACACAGGTAAAAGAGATTGATGCACTGGTAAAAAACTCGCACGCCAAGGTCATAAAGGTTAAATTCCAAATATAAAATCTTGAAAATGGCACAATATTTTCCTTTTTATTTATTTTTGAATTTTTTGAATTTTCTTTAGCCACTGTCAATTGATATATGAGATTGGTTGAATTTTTTATAAGTATTATTATTATTATTATGAAATATTAAAAAAATATTGAATTTTTGAGAAATAGAGATGTAAGATAAGGTTTAATCTAATTTTCATAATTATTATTGTAAAATTTAATTATTATTTAAATGTGTCAATACTGTTATTTATTTTGTAGGATCATCATCATTATACCTACTTATTATAAGTCTGTTAAAGAAATATATATAGGGGAGAACTTTTTATTACTGTGAATTAGGGGATCACAACCAGACATTGGATTATTTGCTAAAGAGTGTTAACATTCTGATCAAGTATACAATTATTTTCAAAAAATCATAATTGGTTTCATTAAATTGTTATATGAAAACTGACGTTATTACTGAAAATTAATTGTTTAAAAAAATTATCATGATATATTAATCCAATGCACAAATACCCCATTTCTCACCGTGTAGCTATAGAGTCACGGGACGACAGCAGGTCTGCTGGGGTCTGCAAGGTTAGGCCCGGTTCACTAGACGTCAAGTCAATGTGGATTTGACATTTGATTTCAGACATTTGCCCGAAACCTTTCACTTGCCCCGTAGTATTCACATATTCACATCGGACTCCGACTTTCCTGCTCTGCTCCCGAATAGGTTCTAGTTTCGTTTGGGAAATGCAACTGACCAAAACCAGAGTCATCCAATTAGAAGAAAACACTGAAATGAACAGACCCAAGCAGCTGTCAAGTTGGGAAATTCGAGAATTTGCATTTCGGATGCAAATTAAATTTCTCGCAGTTCCCGAAATAAAAATCGGAGCTCAGGTTGCCGAAATTTATGGTCCTTCGGGCAGAGATTTGTGGGTGTGTGCTTTTAAGGAGCCCGAAATGCCCGGCAAATATTTACCTTATTAACAGCCAGGCCGAGACAGACATCGAGTGGCCATGCCAACGTCAAACGACCCACGCAATTTTCCCAGGCCTGAGTTTTCCTGACTTTTTCTTCCCCAAGTTCATTTTCACCTTTCGCCCGAGAGTAGGCTACAACTTATGCTAATGCCCCCGCCGCCGGGTGTTAATTCAAACGACATTATTTAATGCCCAGCACACGCAACACTGAAAACAAACTGTGAGCCAAAAGCCGCAGAGGCGATGTGTCGGATGTGTCGGATGTGTGAAAAGAAAGTGACTTTAATTAAACGTGTGTGTTAAGTGCCTCTGCACCGGCTTGCATAATTCAATAAAGCCCGACGAATTTCTACCATTGCGCAATGTGCAGGCAGCTGAGTCACGTTTTTCCCCCGAACAATAGTTTCTATGCCAAACTAAAGACTCCGCCATATGGCCATTAAATCTCCATCCGCATCACAGGTATTATTACGATGACCCACCTATCTGCGGGATAATCGAAAAATTCTCATGTACCAGTAATTTTACACGGCCAGGCCGAAATTTGCATATTTATTAAATTTTCTGATTGAATTTGATAAGGGATAAGGGCGTTGGGAAACCCTCGATGTGCTGAAGCTGAGCTGATTTATTGATCGGAATCGGTGTCCCGTTTCGCCCCACAAAGTTCGCCCGCCGAAAACTTGCGGTTTCATTAGCGAATACATCGCGACTAAATTGGTTGTTAAAGCGAAAACATTAAATTAGTCACAGAAATTCCTCTAGTTTAACATTCCCCGCCGTCTGACGCATAGTAAATGTTAAATTTGTGACTTTATTTGAGCAATGTGCGATGTTTGATAAGGGAGAAAGTTATATTCGGGAACTATGGCTGTGTTCCTTCAAATGTTTGGCCTATTGTTTCCCATAACTGTTGTAATAAAATATTTGGCTTAAGAGAGACACGGCATTATCATGCTTCTATTCCATTTCATAGAATCTGATGTGAAACAAATAAGTAAAAGGTAAAGGGGGCTTAAACATGGAGTGTTTATGGGCGGAATCCGATCAATATAGAGACAAGTTTTATGGCCTGACAAGAGATGAAAGATACAAATTAAGCTTCTGCTTGGCAAGCGGAAACTGTCTGTCGATAGAGGGAGTTTCAATGCGTGACAATAAAATTGTAGGGATTTTCTTTGTTTTCAATGAGAGAATTACAAGTGGCTGTCTTCTTACAATTAAAATTTTGAGCAAGGTGAAGAAGCATCCCTTTAAGCAAGGAGCATTTGCTCAGTGCATTATAAATAATGGGAAAATTACTATAAATATCGAGTTATTTAAAACTTTATTTATCTGATACGAATGACATTAATTGGGTTGATTTACTGTAAAATGGTGTTATTTTTGAGGCAGTGGATTTTTTTGAAACATTTAAAAACATCTCATTTCGGTTTTAGCGATGAATATATAAAAATTCATTAATCGACTTAAAAATTAAAACAAATAATGAAAATATTTATATTATATTACTGGATTAGCATAAATTATAAACAAAAAAAAAGTTCCGTGATTTTAATGCCAATTAATTTTATGAGAACATTTTTTGTGCAATCCCTTTTTTTTGGCGAAACGCAAAAATCATGAATCGATAAAGAAATAATTATAAATCCTCGAGTTATGGCATGGTACATTTTAATTTTTTAATTGGTTAAAAACATGACCCACAGTCGAAACTGTAACTATTTAAGAATTCAAGTTGAATTTAACCATTTCCACGCGCTGTTATTAAATCCATCTCTCCATTTCACAAACTGCAATAACATTAAAATCGCCCGGGGAGATAAGCTTCCACTTTTGGCTGAGTTGAGCGATTTTCACAGCCTGCTCGATCTAGGTTTGGAGTGACGTTGATTTGCCCAAAACCCACTCCCCTTCCCCTTCCCAGCCTTCTCATCATCATCTCTGTGATGTTGCGTGTTAGCCAAGTCGACACTTCAATTTGACAGTTTTATGAGCGTAAATGGTATTTTGTTAATGTAGTTGTCACTTGTGAGCCACGCCCACATTTCAATGCCTTAAAGTGTCAATTACCAAGATGAAGAGCCTGTACTGTGTGTGTGTGTGCGTGTGTGTTAGCGGCATAAATAAATTATAAATTGCTAAGGGGCAACAACAAGAGCAATTGGTCTATTTACTCCGATTGCCCATGATGTTGTTTTTCTATTTGTTGTGGCTGTTTGTCGATGATTGTATGTGCTTCCCTTTTTGTTGTTGCCCCCTACCCCCACCCCCTAGGCCTTTTGGGCCACCCCCTTTTGGTAACCCCCACCCCCCAAACCCCCTTTTAGCCATCCGTTATCGCCAGTGAAAGAAAGAGAAAGTGCCTGGAGCCAGTTTTTTTCGGTATTTTTTCTTCTCTTATTTTGTTTTTCGAATTGTTGTCGATGTGTTGCTGATGCTGCCGACGGATTGCTGGCCGAGGGGGGGCGGGCGGTTCAGGGGGCGGGGCGGGACGGCAAAGAATGTCAATTTCTGGCCATAATGTGCCTCAGACTTTTGCTTTTCTTTGGAGCTGTAAAACAAGACTGAGGCACACACACACCTCGGATGCTCAGCAACATCGGCAGCTTTCCCTTCCTGTGCGAGAGCTGAATTCCGCTCTCAGTGGAGTGCACTGAGAGAAATTATATTTTTAATTAGAACCTTTCATGCCGTGACATTCCGTCAAGAAATACTGATTTTTCTATAATAATGAAAATATTCAAAAGAATAAAATTAATTTTTGGTTTCTTACAATACTTACATTTTAAGGATTTGCCATATAATTTACCTCTATAAACATTTAAATAAAATGTATTTATCAAACATAATTTTTAATTTCGAAAAATTATAATTCTTGAGAGCTTGGTAATCAAAGACATTCTTTTCAGAAAGTTTTAAATGTTCCAAAAGAATTATTTCTTTATTAATTTCAATTACATTTAAATTTATGATATTAGGAATCTTTTTAAAGTGCAAACTTGAAGATCTAAAAGGTAAAAAATTATAAATATTTAGATAAAATCAAGAAGTCAGCTATTGAATTTTTTCCAGTGTCTCCACTTGTCTCTTGGCCAACTTTGAATAGGCCGTGGCCGTTGGCTATTGGCCCTGGAGAAGAAATAGAAGAAGCCGCTAGCCTGAAAGTAAAAATAGGCATAAACAGCTCATTAGATGGCGTTTTAACGATCTCATTCCCATTTCCATCCCGCCGATAACAGCTCTTTCTTTCTGGTCCCCTGCTTCGCCCACCTCGATTTGGGTAGAACCAGCTTCATATGCATATCGGACTTTCGCTAATTGAAAGCCGGCGAGTTCTCTTTGCAGTCAGTCACTCAATCGCTCAATCGTCATTCATTCAGTCATTCAGTCAGTCACTGCACTGCGACACAATTAAGCCCAACCTCAAAAAGCCCGGGTAAAAACGGAAAAAAATAAAAAACGGAATTGGAAAAAACTCTTCTTCGCGCACTTGGAGGTACAAATTTAGAAAACCTTTTGAGGGCACTTTCATTTACCATTTCTTGTTGCCGTTGTTGCCGCCGTTGATTTTGTTCGCTTGTATTGAAATTGCCTCGGTTGTCTTGGCTTTCGTTCGATGGATGGATGCGTTCGCTTATTGAATGCGAAATGAGACTGAAGGCGCACAAAAGCGCTTGCAAAGGCACTCGGAAAAAAGAATAGCTTTAGTTGTGGATTTTCCATGTCCTACCAGAAAATATATCATACTTTAAAAGACTAATTTCTGAAAGTTGGATACCTTAAGTTAATACAATAATCATATGCAAATAAATATGCTTAAATGTTTTATTTATCTAAACCACTGGTTCTTAGTAAAACTAACTAAATTAGACCAAGATTCATTTTAAATGTATAAATCTCTATGGTTAACAAGCCCATTATTTTCTAAAGTTAATGGGTAATATTAAGAATCATTATGTTTAAAAGGAAAATAAAATCAATAATAATTCTTTAGAAGGGGTAATACAATTTATCCCATTAGCAATTTAGCTATGATAGGTTGTTTATCCTAATATTATGTTTATTATATACTTAATATCCACATTTCCTACCATTAAAGGGCTTTTAAATTTTTTCCTGTGCAGGAACTTAACGGTCAAGAGGGTTCGAGTTGAGTTGCCTATTGTGCGCGGTACGTGAATGAATTCATAAAGAAATAAAAACGAAACCAAAAGGCAGCCACAGCCACATTGCAGGGCAGCTTGGTTGGTAAAAAATTGAATGTAATGCGCAAATGAAATTCAACGGCGTCAAACGCAAATCCAAATACAAATCCCGGCAATGTCCAATGGTTTTCATTTGGCTTCGGCGACATGCATTCGGTAAATACACACATAGATTCGCTTTAAACAAAGCGAAATTAGCGGCACGCACTTTGCATTTAATCAGTACGCACAGCGGCAACACCAATTGGCATGGCAGCAACATCGGTGGCGACAGCAGCAATATTAGCCGCTAACTATAAGCCGCTTTTGAAAATCGATTAGTTTTCGGGAGCGGAAGAGGGGGAGTCCCTCCCCCAATCACTCCCCCAATTTATTGACAGTTGGCGCGTGTGAAGAGCAGCCTCCCCATGGCGGCCACGCCCCTGAAAAAGTGCCAGCCTTGATTATTCCAGGCACACAGAAGCGCTTTCATGCATAATCTCACCTATAACAGCCATTACACGAATACCACAAATACTCACGGCAAGCCACACGTGAAGTTTCAGTTAGGAAAAAGCCGAGAAAATTCGTGCTCGTGAAAAGCTGGAAAGAAAAGCGAAATTCGTTTGAGACAGCGACAAAACGTTGGTAATCAAATAATTTCATGCCTTTAATTGTCGGCGGAGGTCGGTTAGTGAGGATAATTGGATTGCCTGAATGAGCGCCGGAACAATAATGAGCGCTAAATGAACAATGTACGTGGCGGTGGGCGAGTTTCTGGGCGGGGCATTATTGGGTTAATAAGGAGTTTCATGGATGAAAAGCGGTTAAGGACCGCGTCGGGCCAATTAGTGATAAGCTGATAGCAGCCAAAGAGGAGAAGAACTGAAGAACAAGCTGCGAAAGAGAGAAGTTGTTACTTTTACATGCATTTAAGAGGATTAAAAGTTTCAAACCATTAAACGCAGCACAATTTAAATTATCCTTTAACTGGAGTTTATGGTTTATGCAATATTTAAATAATTTTAAAAGTACCTACATAGGTGAGCTTTGTTTGTAATAAGGAGAACTCAAATTAAAAATAAAATACATTGTAAAATACCTTTTGTACATTGTAAATATTTTGGAATTTATCGTAATTTGAAAAGGTTCATATTTCGGTTGTCAGTTCAAAATTTATTTTAAAAAACTTTGAAAAGTAAATATGTTTCTGGCAGAATTCTTTGGAGTTCTTAATTGTATAACGATGATATTGGCTATTAAATCCTTAGTTTTTAAAAATTTTATTTCCTAATTATAAATTTAATTGAAAATTGTTGATTTTTTTTTAAATAAAAACATATAAAAAATGTATCAAATTCTTTCTATTAATTTATTGAATTATTTTCTTTCAATTGTCTAACAATCTCATTAATTTAGCAAACTAACTTAGAATTGATCCATTTTCCACGAAAATTGTTTTGCTATTTAATCATTTAGGTAATTGCATAATTAATCGCTGAATCTATCACCAAATAGACGAGCGGAAACTCTCAATTAGAACTGCCAGTCCCCGACAAAGATTTTCAGCGGGTGGTGTTCCCGGAAAACTGAAATGGCAAACAACAACAAGTGCAACCAAAATTAATAAACCGGAAAAACTTTCGGCCTTCCCCCCACGAAGCCACTCCACTCACTAAAGCCTAGCAAGTTGGCCAGAAATTAATTAGTCAAATGGAGCAGGAAAATACCCCTAAAATATTTAGCAGAAGAAGGATTTGGATTGGCCCGAAGGGAGGGGTAGGGGCATACCAAGTGTTGATGTGATTGTTTTGCCCCTTCCACGTTTTTTTGGCCACCTGGGCGACCCCAAAAACCGGGCAAATGTCAAAGTGTATTAAGCCATTAAAATGTAAAATTATACGCTTTTTGAGCTTGCCTCGGCTTCCCTGACTTCCCCTCACAAATAGTTAAAGTTAAAGTTTGGCCAAGCGAAGAGTGTTGTTTGTTGCCTTGAAATGAAAGTTTGGGCATTGTTCGCCGAGCAGAGCTTTGTTTTCTTCAGATTGTTTTCCCATATATATTTTGTAATTTTTTTTTGGCACATTACATAAAATTTCGTAACATTCTGCGGCAGTCTGCAGACACTCGGTTTCGGTTTCTGTCTTTCGGCAGCGGGCTAAGTTGGAAGTTTAAGAAAACTCCACTGACCTGTTAACAGAGAGACTTTACTATGCCATACAGCCAGTTAACTGGCCGCAGCGGCTCCAGTTGTCCAAGAAGAAAGTTATAGACAGCTACAGCTACAGCTACACTACAGTAAAAACAACTTTTGCCCAAGAAGAAGCAGCCGCAGTGGTGTTGGCCATAAACGAGTAGAACACGTTTTACTGTTGGAGTTTACCGTCGCTGCCTCGGTCGGCGTCGCTGCCTCAGTCGGCGTCGCTGCCTCGGCCGTCGACGACCAACAATTTTCCCAAGTATGTGGGAAAGCTCTGACTTTGAGTGCCAGTGCAGTGACTGTCAATTTTCCTCGTCCCGGACACTGAAAATGAAACGTCAGTCAGGGCGAATCGAATTAATTACACCTCAATTTATCATCGGATGTATTTCTATCGAGCGTATTTACTCAATTTTCCCCCACCTGCCCCATTGCGATTTCACTTTGCAATGGGCTGCTCCGCCGGACTGAAGCAGAAATTAGCACTTGGGATACATATGCATAATACCCATCGATACCCCGATATCGGGGCCGGAATGGGGAGAATGCGGAATGGGGTTAGGGTGCGGAACGATGACTGAATAAATCAATATTAATATAGCACTCGGCGATTCGCAACTCCAGGTGGCAAAAATATTTATGTATGGCTAGGAAGTCAATAGAAAGAATTTTATTTGACCACGAATCAAACAAGGAAATTTTAAATAATCTTAATCCAAATCAAAAAAAATCAAATGTTATTAGAAGAAATGAGAATACATGGATGTTCAAATTAGAATAATTTATTAATATTAATTATAAACTAAAAACATTTTTTATAAGTTCACTACGAATGATTTCATAGGAAACCAAAATAACTAAATAATAGCTGGGGCCTAAAGATTACATTTAAATAAATATTGGAAACGAGAACTATACAACAAATAAAATGAGGTTAATTAGGTTTTTAAAATTTAATTTTAAGCCTTAATCCCCATTTTATCCCACCTCATCCCATTTTATGGTCAGGCTTTCTCATTTGTGTAATTGAAAATTTGAGTTTTATGATTCGTGCAGTAATTCAAATGGGTTTTATGGCCCGCCCCTGTTCCATTTAATTCTTTATTTATTTAGAGCTGCAATAAAACTGCCCCGCCGTCAACGAGACTCGCCCGTCGTGGATTCTTAGATCATAGCTCACGAGTGTTTGGCCCGGGAGGTTGTCGGTCCGCTGACAAGCCGCTAACTGTTGTAGCTGGCCGTTTAGTGTGCCAAATACTTTCCCAGGCCAGCCCAGCTCGTCAAGATTAATTGAAGAATCGAGAGAAAAGAGCGCCGAGCTCAGAGCCGCTGAGCATGAGCAGCAAGAAAGCAGCCAAAATGTAAATTCACGCTTCGGCCCGAGCTTCGGCTTTTTCTGAGCCAAGTTGATGGGTTGTATTTGGTATGTTGGTAAGACGAGCTGGCTGCCAGCGATCAGTTGCAGACGGTCAGTCGAGCGAGACAGTTGTGTGCGCGGCGGTGTTGGAAAACCGAACTCCAATTCGAAATCTCTGAAAAGCCAACCAAGCTCAGGCCAGAATCCACAATCCACCATCGACTCGAATCGAATCGAAACGAATCGAATCGCCACAAGAAACAGGTAAAGAGAGGCGGTAAAAAAGAAAGTCACTGCCCAAGAATCGGGCAGAAGGAAGGGGGGCCAGTAGCCTGAAGCCTTCGGCAAGACTGAAAACTAAAAACCATCCAAGAAGCGGTTCGCCAGCGACAGTCTTTCACGGCAACTCGAGGAGATCGCAGCGCTGCGAAACGGTCTATAAACCCAAAACTATTATCGGTTGTTATCGGTTCTGTGCCAAGATCAGTGAATAATACTTAGTCAAGGTTAGCGTTTGGATTACAAATACCACAAACACTGTGTGAGAGCGGAGAGGATTATCCGTAGTTCTTATACGGTTCGTGTTCCAATATTTAATATTTAAAGTCAGTTCTGGAAAATGGCTTTAACATTTAAAAGGATTGTCTTGAGTGCTTAGTTAGTTTTGCATATGGAAATAAAACATAAGTAAAGCCCTGAGGATTATGAACAATTATTATATAAATAATCCATGATAAATTATATCATATTTCCGTTCAGAAATATTTTCTTTTTATCATTTACCTAAAATGATTTAAATAATTTTTTTAAATTTTAAAACTCACCTTGTGACAATGTTAAGATGATAGTTCCAAGTTTTTTTTTGGGAATAACATTCTCAATCGCACATCTTCTCTAATTGATTTCTTAAATATTCAGTATAAACATGTGAAATCTAGAATGAATTTCGCCTAACAAATCAAATCGAGGGCATTTAGAGAAGACTACAAATTTGTTAATAATTTCTGCTAATATTTGCAGTCCGATAAGAAAACTGTGAAAAAGCTCCAAGGCTTATCATCGATTTTGCTGTGTGAAAATATGAGTATCCTTAAAGTCAAGTTTGCAAGTTAGCATTGGACTAAAAAGTACATGAAAGTGGAGCGGCATGCCAGCGATTTCGATCTGTTCCATTTAACCTTCCACTCTTGTACTATTTTTTGTGGGAAATGAGAGCGTTTGCATGCCCAGTTTTTCCTCCCGGATTTTCCCCCAGCATAAGGGGGCCATAAAGCTCAGCTCGACGCGATGAGCCTTGGAATGGGCCAAACGTCTTGAGCAAGAACTTTTAATTGATTTTCAACTGCGGAAGGCAACTTGGGCTCGGAGTCGGACTCTTAACTGGCCGGGTCATAAATTGTATCTGCGGCAATTTAGGGCCAAGTACAATACACCACAGCAGTACAACACGAATCTCCCCCCTCGGTCCAATGGCAATTTCTCTGGTTTTTATGCGCTCTATTTTCACATGTGCTGCTGATGTTGTTTGGGCTTCTGCGGTCAGCAGAGCAAGCCATCCAAGCCAGGCCAAAACCAAACCATACCGAACGATACATACAGAACTATACGGAACCGATGCGAACCAAGTTGAGTAATCATCTCTCGTGGCTCTCAGGTTTCTTCTGCCCAGATGACCCACATACGAGCGACTTGAAGCAGTTAATTTAAGTGTTTCCTGGCCAGCTACAGCATCTCAGCAGCTCAGCCTCAACCAGTTCCAGCCAAGTTATAGTTTACACTGTTTACATTGGCCAGCACTTTGCTGCCAAAACAAAACACACTCGGGCCAACGGGGCGGATGAATTGGGGTGTATGTACTTGCAGCAAGGACAAGCTATTAACAGAGCAAAGTCTGCTGGCAATTCGAGTGGCTCCAATTCATTTTCCACTTTTTCGCACATTCCCCGCCAGTGTTCTTATTTTTCTGTGCTTTTTTTGCTTTTTGCTCTCCTAAGTAGTTAGTTCATGACCAAGTTTATGCAGCCTGTCAGTCAGGAGATTTCGGAGGGGATTCCCCTGTCCGGCCGAGACTGCCAGCTTGTTCCGCCAGGTGGCGCCGCCGTGACGATAACAAAGTCCTAATTCAAGTGACGTGCGAGTGCATGCGAAAATAGAAACGCTGAGAGAGGCAAACAAAATGCAAAAAACATAAGAGAGAACGATAGCAACCATTTTTGCGTAGACAGTGCACTGCAATAAAAATCAAGAAGATTTTATTCAAGTTTTTTAAATAAAGAAGCAAGGAAATTAGGAATTTTGTATAATGATTTTCATTATAAAATATTACTATTACAATTTTTTTCTTTTTCAAAGTTTTAGATGTTTTGCTTTGAATTTGTATTACATATTTTCAGTGCTTTCTTTGAGAAATATTTTTACGCTTTTCTCACACTCACTATTCTCTTTACAAGTCCTTTTAAAGAAGTGTTACTCCCTGTGAAGCCATTCCCTTCTTTTCCTGTGATTTAAAACCCACTGAAAAAACTCGCAGCAACTGCAGCTGCTCCCGCCCCCCAAAAAACGCTTACTGTAAATTTCGAGGGGGCGTGGCCGTTGAAGCGGCACGTGTAAAGCTTATTTTTCTACACCACCTCGTGGGCCATTGTCTTGGAAAATTAACTGCAACGCAGCTGCGAAGACAAGGCTCCGCAAACATATGATACAAACTCGAACAAAGAAGGATCCCAAGCTGTGGGAAATCAGGTGCAGAGGGGGCGTACCGGTGGGTTAGGGCATGCAAATCCTGTCTGCACGTGGCCTTTTGTGCGGCCTGCATATTTATTGATATGACGCTGATATGACAATGCGGATAGAGGACAGGAGCCCGGCGAACGGCGCACGGAGCCAAGGAACCCCAACGTCAAGTGGCAGCTGCCACGCCTCAGGCCACCGCCTTCAATAGTTACCCCATCCCTGCCCCCCAGCTCCCCGAATCCCAGTCGTTGCCCCTACTGGGGCTTAAGTAATTTTTGCTGGCTATGTGACGTGCAAGTGCACAGTAAACACTGCCAAAATGCACTGGAAAAATGTGGGTATAATATTAATGGGAATAGTAATAATTTGTGAATCATTTGAACATATGGAAAAAGTCTCCAAACCTAATAAATTTAATTACAACATTTTATTTTAAGACATTCATTTCATATAATTTCTGGAAAATGTTTTTTTAAATGTTTATTATTTTAGAAAAATCATTAGAAAAGTCTTAGTAAACTAAAAAGTTATTTTTGAATGATTCATAATCAGTTAATTTCGATATCATTCAAATTAAATAGGAAATTTTCATTGATTTTTTATTATTAATTTTTATTATTTTTACTATTGGTAAATTAATTTTTTTCTGTGCACCCCAACCCGGTATCTTTTCCATCAGCATCACGCACATGAATATTAATGTAGAATGCACACACGGTTAGCTGCGTTTTTCTATGGGGGCATTAAAATATTGTATAGTGGGAGCAGCGTTCCATATGAGTTAGTTCCTACAATAGACAACACCAGAACGGAGAAGAAGAAGAATCTGATGAAGAAGAAGAGTGAGAGCCAAGTGGTTGCCAAAGCTAAGGAACTGCAAAAACTTATAACCCGCCTCCCGCTTCCCTCACTTTCTGTCCCACGCTTGTCAGAAGTTTTGCATTGCATTGTTGCCCTGCCCTTCAGCCTTCAACCCTTCCACTCACTGGAACCTCCCAACCTCCCAGTAACCCACGGAACCCCCCTCGCTTTTCTAGTTCTTGCCTTTCTTGCGGCATGACGCGTGAAATGTTCCGAGTTCGGTAAGAAAAATGGTAGATAAAGGCGCTTTGCGGCAAAGGGGACGGAACGGTGCGAAAAGTAAATGCAATTTCCCCAAGACTTCAATAGGCAGGAGTTTATAAGTACTTCGAAACAGTAGGCCCTTGGGAAAGCGAAGGGGGAGAGGGGCTTACAGTGGAAAAACTGCAAGTGCAACAGGGTGGGTAGTGAAGTCAGTTTAGCTTAGATTCATTTTATTTATTTACCAGATTTCATCGGAAAAGTTCACAGCTTCTGGGATTTCTGTGAAAAATTTTGAGTTTTCGTCTACTGTAAATAAAAAGAAGAATTCCCCATTTTAATCTTTATTTAAACTCATTGGACCTTGGACATTGTTTACCAAATCGTTGTACTAGTCTCATGTTTTCTAGGCAATTAACACCCACTGTTCCAGCGACTTCGTTGCCTGGGCGAGGTGATATGTCATCATATTTTCCAGAGCTTTCCCCGCCCATTTTACAGCCCCTCGACGGCTCAGAAGGTATTTGCCTGGAGCATCGGTATTTAATAAACACCGCTCAGGAGCTTTGCTCGGTAAAACTTTTAATTAAGCGACGGCAACTGCTGATGTTGCTGCCGTGATGCTGATGTTGCTGCTGGCTGTCTTCCACTTGAAGAACTTGAGACACTGGAACGCCATAAAACAGCGACTTGGCGGCTTATCAAACCCCGAGCCCTAAAGCCCGAAACCCAAACCCACTCAAATCTGAGACGATGCAATGTTGCTGCTGTCGCTTCGAGTCGCTTGTGTTGCTGCTGCTGCTACTGCAGTTGGCCAGTAGGTCACTGGGTTTTCACTTTGGTTTATGGCCACTTTGCCGTTCGCCGTTTGCTTATCAGCGCTGGACTTGATTTCCAGAAAGCGTTTTACTCATTTTTCAATAAGCGGCAGCAGCAACAACAGTTGCTACAACAGCTACAAATAGCTGCGAACAAGTTTTTGGGAAAACGCCGCGTCGCAGTCGGCGCCTCAGTCGCTTTCACTGAGCCCGCAGCAGCAGCCGCACTTGACTCTGCGACAATAACAGCAGCAACATCTGCGACAGCAACAGCAACAACAATTGCTGCGGTTGTTTGCTATTGCCGTTGGCTGTTGGTCGTGCTGATTGTCATGACTAAAAAGCCACCGGCAATGGCAACAACAGCAACAACAATGTCAGCAATGTGTGGACACCTCACCGAAGTTGCAAATACCCTTTGAGTCCGGACTTCCTCTGTGGACTTTGCCAAACGTTTTCGCCCGATTTCAAGCGAGCTGAAGGATAGTGAGACCCGCTTGTATCTCTCAGCCTTCAACTGCCATTGTGGCGCCTGCAGCTGTCCGAAAAGGTGTTGTTGTTGCTCAGGTGGCTGCTGATGCTGCTGCTGTTGCTGTTGCAACTGTTGCTGCTGTGTGTCAAGTGCCAGCAACTGGACATGTGAACACCGCCGGCGGCAACTTTGAGGCGTAGCTCAAAAACATGTTTACACTCGCACTCTCACACGGGCGCCGCTCCTTTGTCTGCTTTCTTTAGTGGCTGGCTTATTGACCGAACGAACACTCCACCGCTGACCGACGTTTGCACACTAAATGTGTAATTTCGCAGTCATGAAAAAGAAAGTGATTGCACAGAGAAAAAAATATGGGTAAATATGAAGCCACAGCACAGAAATTTCTAGAGATTTTGCAAGGGCAGCATTATAAGCTTTAATCTGTGGAGGAACGTATAGATATAATAATGGTATGGCAGGTTTAGATCACAGTTCTTTTAGATTCTTTAACAAAATATTTGAACTAGCTGTGGTAAAAAATTGGCTTTAACTTAAGACTGTTAAGGCTCAGACATTAATTTTTAAGTTTTACACTATTTTACACCGATCTATCGATCTCAGACTCATCGCATACATATCCTTAATCTCTTGCAGATCTGACAAAATGAAGTTCGTCATTTTGCTGTGCGTGCTGAGCGCGTTGCTACTGCGAATTGAGGCATCGCCCCTCGAGCGACTTTCGAGGAGCGAGCGGGCTGTATCCCGTCAGCAGACGGTCAACAACGAGGTGGCTCCAGCGGTCGCCCCCGCCAGCGAAGATGATGATGACGATGACGACGAGGACGACGACGATGAGCCCGATCTAGGAGATCTGATCGATGACGATGAGGGTAGGTCCAGCTATAGAAACAACAACTTGTAGATCACTGAATGCACCCAGGCCGCACCACCAGCACAGCACCACTGTATGAACTGTTCGACCCACCGAACAATTGAACCACTCAACCACTGAGCAATGCAACAAGCACCCGCCAAAAATGATATTTGTCCTGCTTTTATTAACCATATATTTTTTGTGACTCTCCTCTGTGGCTCCCTTCTCCTTGGGTAACAAAGTTCTTTTGATTTCGGGACTTTCAGATGATGATGAGGAGGAGGACGATGACGACGACGAGGAGGATGACACGCCCCAGGGTCAGGCTGCTCCAGCGGCCACCGCCAGCGATGATGACGAAGAGGAGGACGATGATGATGACGATTACCTGGACAGGCTGTTCGACGACATCCTGGGTGGTAAGTAGGCAAGAGAGGCTAAGTTTAAAAACCAATGCCCACCCGGGGGCGCCAAAACAATGAGACATTGACTATGGTTTAGGCTTTGCAATAGTTTTTCCTAGGCCATCTCACTAATATCTCAATTTTTCCAGATGACGACGATGAGGATGATGATGACGAGGTGGCGCCCGCTGCTACCGCCCAGCAGAGCGCTGTGGCCGCCGCTCCCGCCCAAACTCTGGATGAGGTCGCTCCCGCAGCCGCCTCCTCCGTCAGCGCCGGCATCTCCGACGGCGTCGATCTGCCCGCGGAGTCCGGAAACGCCGCCGATGCCGTGGCCGCCGGAAACGCCGCCGATGAGTCCGTGTCCGCTGCCGTTGCTCCGGCGCAGGCCGCTGCCGCCAGCAACAACGAAGGTGAACAAAATGTTTTTTACGATGAAGACGCACTTGTAGATGGTGTTAGTGGTGGCACAAGTAGTTTAAGTAGCACCCTTGCAATTGACGAACAACAGAAACAAACAAACATACGGCTGCAACAGCAGCAGCAACCACAACAACAGAAACTGCAACAGCAATCACAGGCCTCATCGCAGCATGCAACGACATCAGTCACAAGCACAGTCAACAACAAGAACACTCTAACCAACAACCACATCATTAACAATAAGCTGGTGGCCAGTGGAACGACCTTGGGGCAGCCGGCGACACTTGTTGCCGGTGTTGCTCCCGGGAGTGTTGCTGCTGGCACCGACAACAACGACATTGACAACGCCGACGATGACGATTATGAGGACGACGACGAGGACGATGATGGTGATGATGATATTGATGATGGAGTCGATGAAATTGGTGAAATTGCAGGTATCGCCGGTGACGATGACGAGGAGGCCGACGATGATGATGACGATGACGACGATGACATTATCGGCGATGACATTATCGAGGCCCGCCGCGAAGCACGTGAGTCCAAATCGAAGTCGGAAACGGCGACGAAAGAAACCAAGGCCAAGAAATCAACAAGTCCCTCCAAGAAGGCCAAAAAAGAGCTGAAGCATTAACCAAACCATTTGCTGAAAGAACAACAAACAACAAAAACTGCAACAACAACTAAAGACAGGGACCCACAACATAAACAAAAGAAAAACAACAAACAACAGCAACAGAGAATGACAAGCCCCATGAAAGCAAACAAACAAAAAAGTAAAGAAAGGAAAGCGAATTTTCTGAACATTCTCCCATGGGGCAGGACGCGATCCGGACTCTTGCAATTGCATCTTTGCCTGCACTGACTATCCTCCCCCCACCCCCTCGCTATCCTATAATTTATTAAAAACTGAGTTAAGTACATATGTTTACGCATCCCCCGAAAACGGGGATGAATTTATCGAGAGTTTGGTGCTAGTCAAACTATCTGCAAAACAACGAAAACAGCACAATTGTCCCCAAATATCCCACTGTATCCCCACAACGCACAATTGTTGAGTTATTTACGCACGGACTGTTTCACCTGACAAAAGAGTTGCAACAGCAACTGTACGCACAACAGCAGCACAAGTTGCAGCTGCAACTGCAACAGCAACATGTTTAATGCCCAAGCACAAAAATGGTTGAATTCAAAGAGAGCACAAAGCAGAAAATGAAGATGATGAAGAAAAAGAAGAAGAAGGCGAAGAAGAATTGAAGGCGGAAGAATGTGAAGAAGGAGAGCAAGAGAAGAATTGATAGGAGATATCGATGAAGGAGAAGAATTCGAAAGAAAAAGTGATATCGCTGAAAGAAAGGCTTCCCTTGCTCTCTCTTTCCCACTCCATCACATCCACATATCTCTCTATCTCTCTCCCACACACACACACACACAAACGCCCCGCATACATTTATAGCTAAATTGATGTAACAACAACAACAAAACAGCAATAAGAATTGTTCACTTAGTGTAATTATTTATTTCTAGTTGTAATCTCTTTTTCGTATTTATTTGTGTAATTAAACAAAACAAACAGATTCGGAATTAGTTATCATGATGTAAACCACTGCCTATCTCACTCGCTCTGTCTCTCTCTCTACCTGTATCTTTCTGTCTCTCTCACGCACTCACACACACACGCAACTAAGCACTATCGCTATCTCTTGCTTTCACACATTTGGCTTACAATTGAACATTTTAGATGAAACAAAAGATGTACATTTTGTATCTTTGGCTTTTCCTCTATCTTTTTTCGGCTCGCATAATTTTCCGAACGTAAATAACGCAAATTTTGTAAAAATATGGAAAAAGTACTCAATCGAAAACAAACAAATTGTAGCTAAAAGTTGAACGCTTGAAAGGCAGCGCAAAATTTCACAAGAAAAATAGAGAATTGTTAAACTTTGCGTTTTAGGTCATTTAATTTATAATTTATTATTTATTTATTTATTTATTTATTATTTATTGTAAAGAAAAACAAAAGCAAGATGATGAAGAACAAACCACAAAACAACAAGAAAATTTGCTTAAATAAATTTGCGAAATGAAATTCCTTGTGCAACTTTTAATGGTATTGGAGAATCTGTGGAATTGGAAATTTGGTGTTCTTCTTATTTCCCGTAGCATACTTTCAAGCGTCACCTTAGGTCAGGTACTGGTGTCTCTGTCTCTGTCTGTCCTCTACCCCTCTCTGTCGCTCCTCACACACACTCATCATTAGCAGCATCCGTCATAACAGTAATGTTCCGAGCTATCTCATATGTACCATCCATCTCGCTCATCAGCAGGTGTAATTAGTTAGGATCTGGTCGTTAACCACTTGTAATTGTGCACTTTTTACCCCCCCAAGATCTTCGCAATAACCCCAACCAACGCCCACACAATTATCTATTTTAGAATATGCCGCTTTAAATTTAAAATTCCCGCTTCAATTAACAGCCAGGGAAAAGGGCAACTGCTGAAAGCGAACCCTGTTCTGGGCGTGGGCGAGTACTTAACGGACTCACTGTGGGTGGGGCGGGTTTAACATGCAAAAAGTACATTAGTACCTCATCACGTTCAGCGGTGGTCGAGTGTGAGATTATATCCGCTTGCGGGTTAGGGAACTGGCCCCGGTGATGGGTCGCCGCGATAAGGAGGAGACAAGGATTAGGACCCGGGGTCCTGGGTGACGGCAATGTCCTGCGAATCGCTGCACACCCTCTCGCCGAGGATGACAGTTTCGGAAATAAATTTATGGGGTAAGGTGACCACTAAGTTGGGACATCTCTGTGGCACTTTGCTGGATCTTCCTGAAAGTTTTTTCCCCGAAAAATACCTTAAAACTAATTAGAAAGCCGCAGAATCTGGCAAAATGAGATAAATAAACAGGGCACTTTCATTTAATATTTTTGGTTAGCCATGCTAATTATACCCGTTACTCGTAGAGTAAAAGGGTATATTGTATTCGTGCAAAAGTATGTAACAGGGAGAAGGAAGCGTTTCCGACCCCATAAAGTATATATATTCTTGATCAGGATCACTAGCCGAGTCGATCTAGCCATGTCCGTCTGTCCGTCTGTCTGTCCGTCTGTCTGTCTGTCCGTCTGTCCGTCTGTCCGTCTGTCTGTCTGTATGAACGCTGAGATCTCGGAAACTATAAAAGCTAGAAGGTTGAGATTTCACACACATATTCTTGGGCTTCCTACGCAGCGCAAGTTTGTTTCATCGAGGTGCCACGCCCCCCCTAACGCCCACAATCGCCATAAACGATTTTCAAATGTGTCTGGAGGCCACATCTTTTAAGATTTTAAAAATATATAAACGCCATTTTATAGTGTTTATTAATACCTATCGAAATGTAGAAGACATTTTTCAAATCGGACCATTCATTAAAAAGTTATACGCAATCAAAATTGTTTATATATCTATCTCCCTCGCACTCCCTTTAGCCCCAATAGATAGTCGGGACACCAACCCGAGTACAGCGTTCGCACTCCCTTTAGCTGAGTGACGGGTATTAGATAGTCGGGACACCAACCCGACTATAGCGTTCTCTCTTGTTTTAATATTAAGTGCATTGGTTTCCTGGTAACATCATTAAATGTTTGATTATTTTACCTAATTTATCGAATAGCAAACTTTGATATTTAATAATTATTTTGCAATAACAAAAAGGCTCAACAAATCACTTAATTATGGAATGATTAAGCACGCTATTAATTAACACTAAAGTTTCCATGATTTATGATAGGGAAACTGCTGTAAATTGCTTCGTTCAACCTTGGTTATTGGATTTTTACTGCGTACACGAATGTGAAATTAACTGCTTGTCGGAGGTGGGGCTTTTATGTTGGTGCTCTTTTTTTCACATTATTTGCTAACCCCAGCCACCAATACACATGAAACGTATAATCACTGGGGTCTTAGTGTGTTAGTGCGTATCTGTGGTCAGCAAACACACACTCGTACACACTTTTGCACTTGAATGTAATTAGAGGTTGAAAACAAAGCGAATGCCTATGGAAAATCACACCCACACCCACACCTCCACTCACACTCACACTCACCCTCACGAAAATGAAACCACAATGTCCGCCCACTCCCGTTTTCCCCCTCGATTTGAACTTTCAATGTGTTCAGCTGAACCGTACTAATGTGAACATTTTTCCGCCCTCGCCGCCCTTTGCCCGCCCCTCCCCCACGACCTTTGACCCCCCACAGGTGACCTGAAGAACAACGTCATCGATATGTCCACGGATGCTTTCCAGGCGCGCCACAATCACTTCATCGACGCCATCTTCTCGAGAATCAATCGTATTGTTTCGGATAACTATGATCCCTATGTGGTTAACCTAACTGGTCGCTGGGCCTCGCCGAATGCCGCCAGCGGGTCAACGGTGAAGGCCGCCAACAAGAAGCAAACCACCACCAGCAAGCTCGGAGGTCACAAGAAGCTGTAAGTGTTTCCTACTCTTATATAGATCTTTAGTTTCTTTACGTTTCTATATTTTTGATTCTAACCTAAAAGATCTTTAATTTTATAGTTTAAAATATAATACAATTAAACAAATTTATACAAATATTAAAATAATAAATTAAAGTTAAATTGGTACCTATATTTCGAATTACACACTTCTTTAGATTTAACAGAATAGTGGAGATGTTTTCTCTTCCGCATGTTAAATTTACAGTAAACTTTAAACCTTGTGGGGATTTTGTAAGCTTCGTCCTATGATTTCTGATTCATCGTAACAATCCTTAGAGCTTTTTAAAGCAGTGCATGGACTGCAATATAGCCTCCTCCTTTTTACCAACTCAAATTCGGTGCCTTTTGCAGGAAGAACACGCGCTCGGAGCCTCGTTCCGGCCATTCGAACCAGAAGGCTCGGGAGGCTGCGGTGAAGCTGCAGGAGCAATTGACGCAATTACAGTCCGAGCTGGCCATCAAAGCCGTTGAGAAGAGGCCCAGTGAGCCCCTGACCTCTGAGCCCGCTGGCCCTGCTGCATCCCAATCCGATGCCGAGTCACCGAAGGCGGAAACGCGCACCGTTTCGGGGCCGAAAACGAGTCAAAAGAAGTCCTCGAACAAGCAGAACACGAAAAAGGCGTCGGGCGTGAAATCAGGAAACTACAATCAGCCTGCGGGGGCCTCGAAGGCGGGAGCCTCGAGTGGAGCTGCGGTGGAGAAGCTGCAGAAGGCCGAGGGAAGGCTCTCCGGACTGGCGTCCTTGAAGCGGGTGGGAAATGTGAAGGTGATCAGCGATGCCGAGGGACGCAACTCCACGATCAAGGCCAAGTTCACCCTGGGCCCCCTGGTCCTTCGGGTGGAGAAGTCCTTCAAGAAGGGCAGCGTGAGGAGCGTGAAGAGTGCGACGGCCAGGACGAATGAGATGATGGGACGCATCAAGTTCAGCGTCCTCGACGATCGGGCCACCCTAATGTCCATCAAGGTGCAGCAGCCCAAGCAGGTGAGTGACGGCCTATTCCCCCCTTTTCTTTGACCAATCAACCTTTGATCCTTTGACATTACGCACACAGGTGGAGGTGGAGAGCAAGGACAATCACGACCGCACCCGCGAATTCGTGTGGCGACGCACGCCAAAAATCGCCAAATTGGTCAACGAGAAGCTCAAATTGGCAGCCGAGTCCTTATTCGCCCCTCAGGGCGTCGAGGTTGTCAGGCTCTGAACGCAAAAGGATGCAAAGGGATGTCCTCGAGGATAAAAGCCATTTCTCACTGCTCTGCTCAGCTGTAGTCTACGCCTAATTGTAATTCCTAATTTATTTATTTATTTATTTAACTTATTTACCCATCTATTTATCAACCCATCTATCGATAATAAATCAACTCTGTCTACGCAATGTTTTTGGTAAATTTGAATTGGCCAACAGAAATTATGAACTATTTAGGTGTGAATACATTTTCCTAAGCTCATTTAGCAGTTGTCTACGTTTTAGGCAAGTTTTATACTTCAATGGCTTAATTTTGAATAAATATCTATTTGTAATGCAGGTAATCGGCTTAAAACTTGTTTATAAAACTGCCTAAAAAAAATGGAAAAATCAATCAAATTGAATTAGATGTGAATGGATACAAATGGCTACCTGAATACCTGGAAAATTGTTAAACAAACTACGTCAGCTTCTATTTTTGATAAATCATGGCTGGCATATTTATTTCAATTTAGTTCGAAATTAAAAACATTCTGTGTTTATTTATTCCGCCATAAATTTTATCGAGTAAAATTGCCAGCATTTATCTGGGATGCCTGTGAAAACATTTCGAATATGTTACCAACATTTATTTGCCATTTTCTTAAAATGTAACTTTCGCTCTAAACGAGTTTGCTTAAATTGCGGTCCCTTGCCAAACCATTAAGCCCAGTTTAGTTGGCAATTATCCTAGATCACCTGGAGGAAAATCAGGCACTGAAAATGGCTAAAAATATTGTCCAATTCTGGAAAAGCTTCCCAACCCCTAACCCTCCGCTCCCTGGTTCTGTAAATAAAGGTGCAGCAGTGGCCGTGTGTCCTTCTCCGCCCACTTTCCACTCCCTTTTTCCCACCAACCCACACGTATCTGTGTCAGGTCGCTTGCAGTTTTCATTAATGTTGCAACTGGGCGAGGAGTTCGTCGGGGTCCAGGTGCTAGCGAGAGGGGTGATGTGGGGGAAAGGGGTAAATAGGGACGGAGATATAGGAGGAGACAGAGACAGAAAGCCTGGAACAGGATCCTCCGAACAAAGTAAATATGAGTGCGTTGTATATTGTGTTGCAACCTTAGGCGGAAGGACATGCAATTTGTTGTTGTTTGCCTTTGTTGTTACGCCAGCTATCGCTCTCCCCCTCCGACATCCGGCAGCCCCAATGACTCCCTCTCGCTCGCTCATCATGTATGCTGTTTGTTTTGTCTTGTCCTTGTCTGCCGGCGGATGGAAAGAGAGGGGACGCATTGCTGCTCTTTGTTGCACCTAAATTGACAACAATATCGTTTCATTTGCTCACTGAAGTGAACTCATCAGTGCCCAAGTCCTGCAGCCTGCTGCCCAGGAATCACCCCTTCTACAGATAAAGAAATTCGCAAAAAATATAAAATTAACCTTAATTTGAAAAGGGTTTTAGAAATTATTAGCTACCAGATGACAAAGTGTTTACTTTCCCCTTCAATATCTCGAGATCAATAAGCGATAGCAATATGAAAGTCTATTGTATCTATTACTTACCATTTATAAACAAATCGGGTAATTGTAAGCTCAATCTGATGAAATTGGATGATTATGTTGGCCAAAACATACTTGAACTCCTATTTTGTTTTATTACTAATTGATTTGAGTTTAGTTAGTTTAATTATATAAGAATGTTTTGGAATCCTATAGATATTTGTACAAATGTAATTTTATTTATTATGTAGAATGTACATATCCGAGTTACGTATTAAGTTATCAACTATATTTTTTTTTAAATATTTATTTATTTTTCCCCAGTGCATCCCGCAGATACCCACACATTGCCACATCATTTTTCGCCAGCTGCTGCCGCTTGATTATATTGGCTCTCAGCGAGGAGGACAATGTGTTCGACTTGAAGTTTTAGTGGATCTCCCCTTTCCTGATTGCTGATGCATGGTTACGATTCCGCCGCTCCCTCACAAATTTGGCAGGCAACAATTTAAACAAATTCAATTGTCAGGGGAAGAGGCCCGGCCCAAACTCATTTGCACTTTTGCCTGCTGTTGCCGAAGGCAAAAAGCACAAATAAGTAAAATATGAGCTTGCAAAAAAAATGTATACAATTTTTGCAAACGAAAATTCTTGAGCTTAAAATTTGCATTTGTTATTACTTCGTCGGTTTGCAGATGCAATTGTTGAATATGCAACAATGCCCCAGAACAGAACCCCAAGTCTCCCCCTTTCCTCGAGCGCTGTAACTCGGTTAGCAGATTTAATTCCAAGCCAGATCCTGATTGTATTACAATGTGGGCGGAATCACACCCTTCCATTTAAATGCGGGAGAGAACAAAAATATTCGTAGAGCATTTTCATAAATCATAAAATTTTCGCTCAGCAAATGAACTGCATTTGCCCCGGGGCTGTTTAGCTAGGGGAATGTTTTGTAAGATGCCAAATGAGTGAGAGTCTGGGCAGAAATTAAAATAAATGGAAAGAACTTACGCATTTACTCGAAAAACTAAGATTTGGCTTTACACAGAATCATCAATCATATAGGAAATCTTTTAGAGTGTTTTTCGAAGTCAGATTGCTAAATTTGTTGGCAAAAGCTAAATCGAAAAATAAATAAATTTAACCACACACTTGAAAGATTGCTTTTAGTTTTGACTGCCAATATTTTCTTTAGCAATTTATTTTTTATATTTTGTAAAGTGGTTTTTTCATTAGTTGACTAGAAACTTAAGTTCCTGTTGGTTTTTATAAGTCAGATAGCTAAGCAAACTAGAAAATTTTTAAATTATAATCAAAGTCTGCAAACCTCAAGTGTCTTGAACTCGTTTTAATCAAAACTAAAGTTTCTAATACTTTCTTCAATATATTTTAAAGTGCATTTTCGTTTCGTTCAGTTGGAAGTTAAACAAATTCCTGCAACAATATTTTCTGTGCAACCAAATTGGAAACTTTTGGTTTTTTGCCTTTTCGTAAAGTTTCTAATACCGAACAAGTACCGAATGCCGCTCATTAGACTGCAGCCACGCCCCCCGCATTCCCCGCCGCCCACTTAACCCACCAGTGACCCAGACTTTTAAACACCTCTGACAATATGTGCAGAAAGTTGATAACTGGAGAAATGTTATGGGGTCGAGTCGGTTAGGAGTTGTGGCAAACTTTCCCGGTATAGACTTAGAGGGGGGTGGGTGGTCAAGGTCAGCGGGATGTCGGGCCGTAATCGGCTTGTTTAATTAGCTCAGTAAGCCCCACCTGGATGGGCATTATGTGGCTGTCGGAATAAGGAGCTCTGATTGAAAGTGTCGCGCGGCTTGCCACAAAAGCGACAACTAATTGCCACATAATCAACAACAGCAGCAGCGGCAACCACAAAAACAAGGGACAACTACATCTGTTGGAGTGGTGGGAAAAGGGGGGTTTTTGGTGGTCCTTGTGGGTGGAGAGGCACAAGTGGCTGGCTGGATTTTGAACACTTGCGCTTTTTACCAACTCAATTTACGCTAATTACTGCCTTTCGCTCCAGCGATAACTGCTGTCAGCTGCCTTCCTCTCCCCCACCCCCGCCACTTTCCCCGATTTTCGTCATCCCGATTCCGCTTTCCCTTCAAAGAGCGGGAAATCCCACGGCCAGTTCCCCCGGCTTCCCATCTGCCATGCATTTCCATACGCCATGCGAATTTATATTGTCATTAGCTCTTTTTGTGCCAACTCCAGTGTATTTTATTGAAATCCCTGCCTTCTAGCCACATTATCCAATTCGCCGTATAAAAAATTGGAAGAGGATTTCTAAGAGAACCGAAGATTATACCAGTGCATGCGCGCTCTTTTCACAGGTCTATATCATACTCTTTGACACTGACCTAAGGCCGTCAGTCTTGCTTAAGATATTGTCTGAGGCAGACGGGGCTGCTTCCCAAATTTAGAAGAAATTAATATGATATGATAACATAATGTTCAAATTCTATATTCACGATATATAAAGCAAAACGAAATTTGCCTAAAATTGCCTAAAACATATTTTTAATTATAGCAAAAGGGAAAGTTAGTTACCAACAAAAATAAATAAATATAATAAATATTCCAAATATTTAAATAAAAATATTTCAATTTTTTTTTTATTAATCAGTGGGGGCTTTTGGGTCTAAATCAGTTTAGTTTATGTTTTAGTTTGTTCCCTTGAAATATGAAAACTTAATGTTAATTTTTAAAATAATTAAGAATATTAGCATAAATGTTTTAAATGCCCTAAAAAAATGTATATTAATTCTTCACGGCTTTAAGCTTGTTTATTTATTGTACTTATAATGATAAAAATAACTATATTTTAAACAATAAAGGATTTTGGTAAATGTTATGCCATTACAAGAGTAGCTCAGTCTATATAAAGCAAGAGCCAAATCAGGCTATCACGCTAAAAATTTCTTTTAATAATTTCTTTTTAAGGAACTCCTTAGAAAGGCTTTAAACTTTTAAATGTTTATCTATTACTCCCTGCCTGCCTCATAACCATAAACGGAATTATTACCTTTCATTTCCATTTAATTTCCCCTGCTTTTAGGAACTCGAATCACTGCTTGTATCTTAGGTTCCCACCATAAAAATCAACTTAACCCCTTAAAAACAGAGTCGTAAAACAAGCTTTCATTTGGCTCGAGAACATAATTCGGCGTCATTAAGTTGTTCCCCCTGTTGGCACTAACAAAATAATCGCAAATATCCAAAACTATTTGAAACATTTTATTGTTAGACCTTGAAAGAGCGTTTAGTGTCGGGGCTAAGAGAGCAGCCAGATAAAACTAAAGAGCAAAATGCGGCGAATTCAGCAGGAGAGTTCCGCTCGGCACACGATTTTCCCACCCCTTTTCCCCCGACTTTTCCCGAGTCGAAGACAACAAACCCGAATCGCCGCTGATAAAGGTTCGGGCGAGTTCGGGAAATCCCCCCGGAGTCCCCAGAAAAATGCTCCACTGCTGCCAGAAATCAGTTTCAGTTTCTGTTTCAGTTTCAGCGCGACATCGACGGTGAACGAAAGGCGAAGGCGCGGAAAAGCGCGCGGAAAATCCAAATAAAAAGTTGATGGAAATGTGAGGCCCGAATACGTGAGGCGCGACATTTTCCGGACCAGTGTGTGTGTGCGTGTGCGAGTGGCAGTGTTTTTGTGACTCGAGGCTAAAGTGTGTGAGTGCAAACGGATAAGAAAAGCGGGCACAATTGGGTCGTAAATTTTGGAAAACGTGTGAAAACGCAGGAAAAGCCTCATTGCCCCATTGCCGGCAGTCGAAAATTGAATGACCTTTTGTCGCTTTTTTTGTTGTTCCAGTTACTGTTACTGTTATTGCTGCCACTGTTGTTGCTGCTAAGTCAAAACGCGTTCGGCACGCGAATATTTTACGACATCGTCTCCAAAAATTATATACCAAAAAAGTAATAAGAAATCTAACGAAATTCAGTGCGTGCTGGCAGCTTGTCAGCTGTGGCAGGCGACAAAAGACCAGAATAAAAGCAGGGGAAGCAGAATCGGAATCGGAATCGGAATCCGTCTGCGGGCAAACAAATTATAAAAGTGTTAAACGCCCACACAACGATCTCCAGCCCCGCCCCCTTGGCCGCCTCATTAGCATGCAGCAAATTAAGTTGTTTTATATTTAGACGAACGAGGGGAGCCCACACCCCAAATACAAATTAACAAATTAAAACAACACTAAAATGCCAAACAAAAAACAAAAAAAACAGGGACAAACTATCTTTGATCTGCGTCAAAACAGAAATCGCTGCCACAAATATCGAGCGTTAATACGCTTTTTTCTGTAATACAATATT
This sequence comes from Drosophila lutescens, assembly GCA_037075285.1. Lineage (NCBI taxonomy): Eukaryota > Metazoa > Arthropoda > Insecta > Diptera > Drosophilidae > Drosophila > Drosophila lutescens. The sequence goes on from JBAMCF010000184.1 coordinate 240,001, forward strand.
GTGGCCCAGGCCAGCCCAAAAAACACTAAAAGAATGTGACAAAAATTAATAGAAAACACATAAAATATTAACGGAAAACAAGTGTGCGGGGAAATTTACGACAGACTGATCACAGTGCGTATGCGCAATGTGCGCTGTCGTCGAAAGAACCGAAATACACACATCCCAGATGATATGATAAGATGTTGTGGCTGCTGGGGAAAATCCAGTTTCCTTGGGCGAAACTTTCGCCCGTCTCAACTGCATTTGTTGATGGAAAAGTTTTGTCAAGTGTCAAGTACTTTGGCTTCTCAGCGTTTTCCTTTTCTCCAGCACTATTGTTTGAGGGGTATCAACTTTTAAGGCCATCAGCTTATGTGGAATCCCGGCTGCCATCCCCAAACACAATTAAATTGTTTCCTTTCTTTGTTCTCGCACATAATGCCCATGTAGCCGATAAAAAGAGGAAACCTTGCTCAATAAAATATTCATACAGCCGGAATTAACCGACACACACAATGGGGCAGAAACAAAGGCAAAGATTGCCCTCGGGGAAAGGAAAAGCTAGGGGTGGGTGGCAAATTAAATCCACCCGGAACTAGAGTTGCCTCCTAATCACAGTTACTAAGCATTAGAGCAGACACTGGCCCCAAGCTGAGAGGCAAAATGCAGACGCTCGCAATTAGAAAGAGAGGCAGGAGGGCGCTGGGAAAGAGACGGGGCATAGTTGGCTGAGAAAGAGACGGGCAGAGCAATTGAGTGCGTTAACACTTTTGAGAGACACTGCTGACGTTGGCAGGAGTCTCAGACTCCGTCTCTGAGTCCTGAGTCCTGAGTCCTTGCCTCGGGCCTTGGCCTCCTGATTTCCACATTCCCGGGCACCCTGCCCCTCTCTAATTCCATTACGGAAGCAACAGTGACAAGTGGCCAAGGATTCCGGGCTGGATTCCCAACAGGAGCAGGAGCCGCCAAGGGGGAACAACATGTCAGCAGCAGCCACTTCTGATTGAAGTCACACAGTGAGGATCCTGCAGGGAAAAAAACTAGAGTTAGGTTCAAGAGAAAATCTTGAATAACGATTTACTCAGGATATTTTATATTTTTATTTATTACAAATTTTAAAAACTCACTTAGATAATTTCTTGAATATATTATTGCTTTGATTATTATTTCAAGAAATTCTAAATATCGATAGATGATCTCACATCATTTTGTAATGATGGCATAATAAAATATGTTTTACATCGTTAACATTCTTCTCTTTATTAGTTGAAATCCAGTAATAATATCATAGGGCTTACGTTAAATTTGTTTCTGTGTACTGCATGCCTAATGTTTTCTCTGCATGTCAACTGAGTCCTGCAGTTGAACTCGGACCTTAATCCCTTCCCCGCTCCTCATTAGTGTGTCTGTCTCCTTTGGCCCAGCGAAGTTTACAATTAATTAAGTTTTAATTAATTTCACACAGTGCGGGGGGAAAAATTTCCAGAGAAAAACACACACCGTTTTCCAGGGGCGTGTGAAAAAGGCAATTCCCCAGCAAATGTTTAACAAATTAGATGTGAGGGAAATGCCGAAGTAGCAGTAAAGTTTCTCCCCTGGGCTGGGCAATTGATTGATGCCAAAGTGAATGGATGGCAGCAGGTCTGAAAATAGCCGCAGACGGATATATGTGGCAAGGAGGCGTGACTGCTGTGAACTCCTCATAATTTCGGGTTCCTATTTTCGGATCCGGACACATGCCACCGAAGTTTTTCGGCCCCATGAAATATGCAGGGGCAGCTGACCAGCGACAATTCCCAACTTTTGTCAATAACTGATTCTGGTTTATGCATTAACCATAATTAATTGTACGATGTGAGCAGCTTTTTCAAAGGGAATTGGGTTGGGCGTTGCCCGAAAGCCATGTCTGTCTAATTTGTGGTGTAAACTTTTGAGGGTTCAAGGCAGGGGCAAGGTTTAATCATTTTTAATCCCTAAATAGAAGAAACATATTTTAAAATTGTTAGAAATCACCCATCTCAGACTCTTTTGCAAACACATAATGCCAATTTATGCCAAGTTTTAGTTAACAATATATTTCGCTCGCCAGACACTCCATCAAAATCTGGCTTATCAGCCCCGAAAACAACACAAATTTAATCAATTTATGTTCCATAACAGCAAGAGGAGAAGCGGCAGAAAAACAACGAGAACCGGACAAATGAAATTCCTTTTAAAGCTCTTTAGCCCCAGACGAAAATCAATTCTATTTTGGGTACGTTCCAGGCGGAAAGAAAATAAAAAGTCGTTCATGGAAATGCGAAACGAGCAGGGCAACAAAAAATATTATTCCGGCCTAGGACGAGCCAAAAGAGCAAACACGACTGCAACTGCAATGCAACAGCAACAGCAACAGCAACAACAAGAGCAACAACAATAGCAGCAACAAGGGCGTGCAACAACAAGGACAGTGCAGAAAAAGTTCAACAAACGAACGTTAAAGGATTAAATTGTCTGCCATTGATATTAAGTGTTTTAAATGTCATTGCAAGTGTTTAATTCACGCGAAACGAAAAGAGAGAATGAGAAACAGGCTCGGATGCAGAGAGAAAAATTTTAGGAATAATTTTTACATATTTCAAAATACTGAACCAGATAAAAAGAGATATTCTTAAAACATTTTATCATTACAATATTCGACTGGAGACTTCTAAACATTTTCTTTGTTCAGGTTTTGATACAAACTTAAGTCAATCATTTTTTCTCTCTGTAGAAAGGGCTGATAGAAGGAAAGACACAAAAAAGTGTTGTGTGTGAATAAGGGGAATCAAAACAAAAATATATCATCCCCTAGAGATTGCCATAGATCAAAGCTCGCAAAGCAAACAAAGTGCGAATTGATAGGACACAAAGCAGACCTGATAAAGTGGTAGAAAAAAGGATCGAACAAGGAGAGGAAGGAAAGCGAAAGAGTCCAACTGCAGCACTAAAAAGAGACCGCAAATCGAGTGGGTCATCGCAAAATGTTGACCCTGTGGACGGCACTTTTCTGCTGCCTGACGGGTAAGTCAAGCTCCCCTTTCCCCCGGGATCCTTCCCTATAAGTATGGTGGCTATCCCATATTCCGTAGCCTGCTTAAGCATGCATAAGATTATCAGCAATATATATATCCATATATACAATATAGGCCCACCGACCCGCTCAAGGTTGTTATTGTTGCCGCCTCGCCGGGCGCTGAATCCTTTTAAAAACATTTGTGGTTCGGGCTGCGAAAATCCTGATTTATGTTTCTGCCTGCTGCGTTGTCCTTGCAGTCCTGTGCTGCTGTTCTGACATGGCCACTGCCAACCGCAGCAGGAGCAGTGAAAGCGATGGGTACACGGAGAGAAAAATGATTAATTTTAATGAATTTTCATAAAATACATTTTAAATAATCTTTAAAACTCAAAATGTTTTTAAAATAATATTTTAAATATTTTTTAGCTGGCTTTTCTTGCCTTTTACTTTGATATTTTCAGGTTAAAGCTTGTATATATTTATTATGTCCTCTTTAAAATTATCATAAAGAGTAATTAATACATTTTCGAATATTTTCTTAATTTTAGTTAAATTTTTTCCAAGTGCAAAGAGTGAGAGACCAACGTGGAGCCAAAGCAAACAAATGCGGTCGCTTGCTGGTCGCTTGGGGTCGTTTTTAAGGGCATATCGCATAACAGCAGCTCCAGTGGGGAATGAGGGGTTAAGGGTTATGGAGTGCGGAGTGTGGTTGGTTCAGGGGTTAAGGATGGGGTGCCTGGTGTCACTGCACTTTAAATTTTAAACGCGCTCCAAACACACACAAATTGCTTTCTACACATAATTATGCATAATTGAAAAGTGTAATTATGCCCGAGACTCTGACTTTATGAGCCGCAAACTGTGAGCTCAATCAGGCGAAAAGCAACAGTTGTGGGTGGGTGTTTGGGTGGTGCAGCTACCAACAGGCAGTCGAACCACCAGGCCATCCACTCGGGCCGAATGTTTATGAGTCGCAAGTCCTTTTAATTGCGTACCCGCCTGCACAGAGCAAAAGGGCAAGAAAAAGCCAAGGAGGAAGGCCAAGGAGTCCTGGCAGTATGCCCTTTGCCCGTTTACTTTTTCCTCAGGAAAATTTTCTCCCTACCCATTAAAACTTCTCCTGACATCACCAGACTAAGGAATTAAATGGGAAGTATCTTTAAGATTTCGATTTTTAAAAAGTGGGTTCGTTTAATATTTTATTCTGTCAATAGGACATACTCGTATAACTGATTTTACAAAAGACATTTCATACTCTTTTGCAGCTTAGGAATTTAAAATCACAATATACCAATAACTAAAATTTAAAAAACAATATCTTTGTATTTTTAGCACTTCCTTATAAATAGTATTACCTAATGTTACAATCATTTTCATAATAAATTTGCATGTTTCTAGATAACCTGAACCTCTGAATATGCGTTTACAGAGCACAACATTTTCTCAAAAGATCTTGATAAATGTATATTTTTCCTGCGGCTGACATATATGTTTGTCATTCAATGTTGGAGGGCTGTGTAAGCAAAAACTTATCGATCCTAACACTATACCTGTACACTCTCCATCCATTTGGCTTTATTTCTTTGCCATTCCGGCAGCCAACTTTTCATTGTTTGTGTCCTTTGTTTGGGCTTTTGCTCCTGCCAGTTTTGGCCATGTGTTTTTATTGCATTAATTTTTATGGTCGCTTGCTTTTGTTGTTCTTCAGTTGTTTTTGTTATTGTTATTGTTGTAGCTTTTTGGGGTATTTTGTTTTTTGCTGTTTTTTGTTGTTTTTTGTTATTGTTGCTGGCAGCGTTACCGTCGACTGCTCTTGTTTTACTTAGCTGCGTATGCCCCAAAGTAATAAAGCGAATTGGTTTTCTTTCAAATAATTTCCATTTTAAATCCAGTTGGCAAATCCCCGCCCACTTTGGAGGATTGCTGGTATTTTCCTTCACTTTTTTTGCCATTTTAGATTTCTCTTTCCGCATTTTGTAGTCGTGGGCGCTCAGCAAAAGTGGCTTCACTTTCCCGCATAAGATTGTTACCAAAGTTTGGCCGAGATTTGTTGTCTTTCGCCAAAAAGTGGCAAGTGGCATCGGCAATTGTTTCTCTTGCGCTGATCCTTCTATATATACACTGCTTGAGGATTCCCACTCCGAAAAGCCCCCGATTTCCTTGTACTGTCAGTTGTCAAAAGAGGCCTCAAAATTTAATTGAAATTTAGTGTAAACACAATGACAGGCAGTCGATTATCCTGCTGCGGCGGCTCCAACAGCTCCTGCTCCAATTCCTTTTCCTTTTCCTGTTCAACTCGCTTACACTCAAAATGCACAAAATGTATACAAATACATGTACTGAAAAAAATTAATAATTTTGTAATGGATTTATTTAAAATAGCTCTTGCATTTTAGTTTAATCCAAAATTCTAAACTCTAAATCCTAAACTTTTAAATATTAATATGAAATTAAAACGAAAACGTAAAAAGGAGTTAGTAATACTTTAGTGATTTTAATCAGATATTTAAAACAACATTTTATACACTTTAATCTTTGGTAATATAGAAAGTTTAAAAATCGTGTTGATATTTCTTAAGCTTCATATTTTCTTTAATTTAATTCAATAATATTCAATTTTTAATTAGACAGGTTTGAATGAATATTACTTCAATTGAATTTTACCTAATCTTTTTATTTTATAGCAATGAAATTCTTGGTAAAATTGTTTTCTCTGTTTTATTCGCTATATTTCCCGGGCAAATCCTTTTGCGCGCAAATCCTGTCAACTTCGGCTTGACTTTCCAATTTGCCATCGTTCGCCCCTTGTATGTGTCAAAAAACTTGGAATCGACCCCGGGATACCACGAAACCCCCTCCTCTGACTGGTGCCCCCTGACCCCGCAGAACATAACATTTCACACGTGTCACTGAGCAGTGAGTTGTTGGCTGTCAAGATGCCACAGCCCCCCGATCCTCGCATCCTGCGAGTCCTGACGAACCTCCGACTGGAATCTAACCCGCTGCCAAGACAACCACCAACAAAATACGGGGGCAAAACTGTATCGGCTCTGTATTAACATTCACTCACAGCTCGCAGGCCACGCCCCCTCCGCCGCCCCCTTTTTCCGATTTCCCCCCCCGCCTTTTGTAGAACGTCCCTCGAAATTGTTTGCCTATTTGCTTTGTGCATATGGAAATGAAATGGCAAACAAGAATGGGAGCTGAAGTGGAGCAAAGAAAGTCGGGGAGAAATTACGTTGACACAGGCAAACGCTCACATACACGCACACAGGCGCGGAATATAAAAGGCTCACTCACACCGACGCCATCGGGAATTGGCCAAGTTAGACGTACACCCACCCCCTTTTTCCTTTAACTTACAGCAACAGTTTAATGCAATTATTAACTGTTTCTTTTTCACGTAACATATAAAATAATAATTTTAAAACAGCAACTATATATTTCTAATTTCGATTGTAAATATTCATATTAATATTATAAAAATTAACACACATCAAATTAAATGCATAATTTATTTAATTTTAAAATAATAAACCTACAACCTAGGGCTTTGGAAGCCAAGATAGCTCAGCAATATTTCAAACTCCACAACAATGTAATTTAGTCTGGCCAAGTTAAGCCAACAGTTAAATTTCATCAGGATATTAAAAGGATAATAAATCAATGAAATGTTAAATAATATGGGATTTGCAAATTGAGTACTTAAATCCTTAATATGGCTACCGAATAATGGGGTTCATTAAAATCTAAGCTATGTTCAATTTAATTTTGGCACTTGCAAATGCAATTAAACTACTCGAGGGCATTGGGCAACCTTCGGAAGTGAGCAACAATAATTAAAGTTGTTTACAGATTAAAGGGACAGTGGATCATAATCGGCCTGATTAACGATATGCCATAACTCAAGCGTGATACTGGAAACTCTTTCTCACGCTCCATTTTAACCCTTTTCTTGCCAATTGCCACCCGAAGCGTTGATTGCCCCTTTTTAACCCTTTTTTAAATGGGCAAAGGCGCGCTTGAAAAACTTGGAAAATTCCACAGCTCCTCGTGTTTCGCCTTTTTGGGTTGGCAGTTCATTGGAATTGTTTTCGCTGGGCTACCATTTGTATCCCTTGTAATAGGGTTGCCTATTTTCAATTCCTGCCCCTGTTCATTTCTTTATTTCGCTTATCGGGGAGCGGCAACAAAAAGCTGAGCAAAATAAAAGCGAATAGGAGCATGAACAAATTGTTTACGGATGTGTTTGCGACCCGCTCCTCTGGCAACCAAAAAATGAAAAGGAAAAATACAAAAAACAGAAAAAGCAAACCCCCAACCAAAACCAAAACCGAGAAAGGATGTAGCAGAAATTCATAACAAACTACATTTCATGGCTTTGTGTCTGTGTGCTGAGGAAATTCACTTGACTTTTGGCCACCATTTTTTCTCTTTTTCCTTGGCTTCTTCGACTGAGACTGGGGGCATAAATAAGCTTTGGGCCAGGCCAAATCGGACTGCTGCAGTTGTCGCCATTCTGGGCCAACAATGGCCAATAGGTAGGACGCACACACACAGCAGCATGAGAAGCATAAGAAGCATGGGTATTTTGCCATGGCACTTATTTATGGCTATTTGTCGGCGGAGTTGGCCAGGAGTTTCATGGCATCTTTATGGGCCCTTACTATATGCATATCGCAACGGCAGCGGCAGCGTCGAAAGTTTGCAACTTTAAAGTCAACAGACTGCGAGTCGCAAGAAAATAAAAACACATTCTGCCGAAGAAGTTTACTTAGCAGTTTCTTAGTTGGCTTTACTTAAGCTTTTTCCAAACTTGCACTTTTCCCCAAGTTTTTGTGTTTTGTGTTTGGCTATCCGTTGCCCAGGGTATCCACTTAATCATCTTTGCCAATAAGTGTTGAACAAATGTGTATCTTATTTATTGCCTATTTAATCCCATCGAAGCACTTGAAAATCATCACGAACATCAGAATATCAGAATATCAGCTTTTCATTTTATTTTCCCTATGCTAGGCCATTCAACGTCAGTTGAAGTCGATTGTTGACATAATTGCCAACAGCAGACTTCTAGGACAGCCTCCCTTCGAGCCTGGCTGGCTTTTATTATTACGCCAAATTGATTTTGAATTTAGTTCAATGTTTATGGTCAAATGATTTCATTTTTGTGTCAGCTTGGCCAGTGGGTGGTGGAAAAGGTGGAAATGGGAATGAAAAGGGGGCCTTGCCTCAATTTTTGCCCTTTGTCTAACTTATAAATCATTTGTGCGGCGATGCGTAAGCAAACGCCCCAAAGAGCTTTAAGAACCGACCGGGCCGAGGGATAATCCAGGGGCCCAAAAATAAATATGTGAAACGAGGTAAAAATGAAAAGCGATGCCCCGAAAGTAATCCCCAATCGATTTAAGAAAAAAAGAAAAAAAAATGAAAAACCGAAGTGAAAAGGAGAAGCGAGACTCATTCAATGAGCTTCCGTTCGCCATTTTTGGTGACTTTGAGCGAGGTTCCTTTTTTGCATGTGCCATAGAGGAAGTCTCTGGTGTCGGGGAATATGTATACATTTTTTATGTATTTCATATCCATTAAGTTCAAAGCGAAAGATGTGTCCGGACAGGCGGCAACATCGGCGGAAGCGTCTAATGTATTGGCTCCGACTCCACTTGGGTTCCCTGTCCCCTGTTCCTCGGATGCTGCTCGTGCACCTCCTGAAAGGCACCCTGGACCACCTAGCTCCTCCTGATTGCCCCGCTCTGCTTTTCGCCCGGCGACGATGAAATTTCAATTACTCAAGCAAAATGATAAATGAACTTGTAGCCGCAAATTTTTGCTTTTGCCTTTTGTCTCGGCCACCTCCCTCATCCCTCCTCCCCCTCCCTCTACCGACGGCTTCTTCATTCTACTAACCAAAAGCCATTACGAAGACAGCCCACTAAGTGTGTGGGCGTGGCAGACATGTGTGTATTGTAGTGTGTGCAACTTTTGCCAGCTACCCAATGTTTGACAGTTTTTCGCACGGAGCGGACCAGCATAGTGGCTCATTAAACTTTACCAACTATTCCGGCAAAAAAGCCAAAAAATAACGAAAACATGTCTTGACTTAAATACAACGTTTCAGGAAATTATTGTCTGGTAAAAAGTTGTCAAATGGTCTCCGAGTTGCGGCTTAAAAATGAATTAAAGTGGGTAAAAAAATTCTAGAAAATTGTAAATTTATAAAAATATTATTGAAAAAATATTATCTAAAGTTTCTTAAATTCTAGGACAAGCTAAATAAAATAATAAATAAAATAATATTATATTCTAAACAATTTAGTTAAGTATAGTTGTGAAAATTACTTTAATTTACATGCATTACGGTCGGATTATTTCAAGCATTAAGTAAGTTAAAAAACCCTCAACAAAACGACTTAATTTCCTCACTTAAAATGTTGCTCTCCACAGTTAAATACCCTTTAAGTGCACACTTTTATAACGCACTGTTTGACTGAGCTCAACAAAGTTTTAGGGCAGAGGAGTGGGAGGGAAGTCCGGTGCCAGTTTATTTTAATAATATTTGCTTGGCCTGCAGCTCGAGTTGTCGTGACTGCAGCTACAACTATGCAGTTGTATTTGCAGCTATGCAATTGCAGCTGAGTTGCACTGTTACTCTTAATTAGCGACTGAAATATGTGGCAGCGTTCTGGAGTGTGCAGCATGTTGGCGGGAATTGAGTTAATTAAATAAGCTGGCACTGGCATGACAACTGCTACTAGAGCGCGACTTCATTAGGTCCAAGGAACTTAAACAAAACCACCCCACACATGAGCCCATTCCAAGGGCTCTTGAGAATTCAATCACTCAACATATTCAACATCAATTTCCAGGACACTCATCAATATTCAGAAGCTGTTTTGTTTGTTTGCTATTATTTCCGTCGCTACACGGAAAGAAAAACATATATAATCGAGGCAATATTTCTTAAAATATAACTATACTATTTAATATTTAATTTGAAACCCTGAAGAATATTCGTAAATGGCTGTATTTGCTACATGTTTTCTGTTAAATATCTTTATTTTGATCCAATATATTATAATTTATTTTTTTGTGTGCCCGTCTGGGATTCACATTCAAACTTCTGCTCAGTGGGCCACTATAAACTCCCTTCGACATCCACTTAATTGCATTTCATTCATAGCTAAGCAGCAGCAATCCTGCGGGATGGAAAGGGAGGAGGTGTCGGTAATGGTGTGAAGTTTTATTTCCCTTCAATGCCAATTCACACTCGCTCCAGCGAATCGGTTGAAGTAGAATGCAAAAAAAAAATCAGAAACAGCGAAACAAAAGAGAAACACACGATTTTTAAGCATCGACTTTGGAATGATCATTAAAAAGTTGTTTCCTAAGAATGTTTATATTCTCATAAAAAGAATTATGGCGATTAACATGTGTGAGAAATTATATTTTCCAAAATATTAATATCTATGTTAAAGCCTAGTTGATATGATTATTTTAAAAGTGTAATTTGAATATTTATTTAAATGATTCAAAAAACACAATTTATCTGACAATGTCATTAAAATATATTTAAAAATCATTGTGTGTGGTAAAAATGTTTTTTAAATTGCATTATTTATGGAGCTGTTATTATTGTATTATATTTATTTAGGAAATAAATAAAACAAAATTAACTTGACACCGGTATTAGTTTCCTAAAATACTCAAATATCATGTTTAATCAGATTGTGTGGTTTAAGTTAGTTAAAATATAAACTTATCATCGATTCTTTTTAAATTAGCATTTATTGAAAATGAATCAGAATTTTTCGCTCTTGATTCGGGCATACACCCAATGAATACCCATTTCAGAGGCGGAGGCGCCGGGCCAGAATGCAATGCCAAGTGGATGTTCGGATGTTCGGTGGTGTGAGTGATTGCGGTGGGTGGCATTGGGATTCGCAAGGTTGTGGGCGAGTGGTGGGTGGTGTCGAGGTGTCGGAGTGCGGGTGCCATGGGGTGCGAAAGTGAGGGAAGCTGCCAGAACAGCGAAAGAGAAGTGCCGAACAATGGGTGCAATGAGCGCGGCAAGTGGGCAAAAAATGAACAACTTAAGCCGCTCAACTTTTGTTAGTGCTGCCTCTTCTTTTCGGCGAAAGTTTGCAGTGCGAATGTTGCCCACAGAAAACAAATGAGTGGTTTCGTATGCACAAAGTTTGGCTGAAGCGGAAAAGAGTAACATTTCGGTTTCACAAATTTGTTTAACTTATGTTGTTAAAAACAAAGGAAATTTTGGATTTTATTATAATATATTTAAACTGCTTTCTAGGCAGAATAAAATGTGTTAACTACAAATATCAAGTATACGCAGCGTATGGTTTTGAATTCTAACGAATTTAACTTCGTTAGTATTTTCTAAATATTTTCCTAATTTTAATCTCTAAAAAAGGATTAATCTAGGAATGAGTTCCCTAGAAAAGGTATATTTCCTAGCGGATTGGACCACTGTTTGAGGCACTTCTCTCCGAGATCTTTACCCTTTTTGTTTCCCTGACTTTAAATGCGGCACAGACATTCCAATCGCTTTTGCCTTTTTGGCCTGCCGCATTGGCGGTGGCTAAAAATTGAGACGTCACCGCCAACGCAGCAAAAGGAACGCAATGGGAATAAAAAATAGGAGACAGGGAGAGCAAACTTCGTTAATTGAATTGTACGCTGCACAACTTCAATTGCAGGCGCTTTCTGCGCGATTTCGATCCCTCTTTGGTCAACGTTTTTAGCTTTCAAAAGGGGGAGGCTATATGGCTTAAGTTTCGGCGTCTATTTTAAGCGTTTTGGTGTTTGGCACGTTTCTCGTTTTATCTTCCCTCGCCGCACAGAATCCCTACCATTCGCCACACTCCCCCCTCCTTTTAGTCCGCCTGACTAAATGTGTTGGGATCCAAAACATGTTATGTAAACACTTACGACCGCACATCTGCTGCCAGCACCACCACCACCGCCCCCTGTCCTTCGCCCTTCGATGGTTTTATTAATACAAATATTAATTTTTGCGGCGCTGCATGTGGCGGGTTTGTTTACTCTGACGCCATTGTCGAACCACCCAGGAATTTAGCAGCCACCCACCCGAAAACACGCCCCAATCGCTGGTGGTGTATATCATTATCCCCCTCCACGCACTTCAATTTGCATGAACATGGCGAGCTGGTCTCCTTAAATTATGTTGCACAAAAGAAGGACCCCCGCCCAAATAAAACCCCCTGACCAGCGACCTTGACTATGGCTTCATTTCTGGTCTCCGCCTTTGAATAACTTAACGGGCCTGAGAACTTTCGAGGCCCTTCTTGTCCGAGTGAAAGGAAATGCAATTCTGAGTAGATGAGCAATGTCCATCAGGAAGAGGTCATCTTCAGATTTTGGAAGACGCACTCGGAAAAATTATTTAGGTATAGTACTAAATCCACTTAAAGTGGAACTAAAACTATGAACTTTTTAGAAATTATGGAGGGGATTATTATGATTATTTAAAGAATGTGAACCAAAAAATAATAACTTCTGCGTTGAAAACTTTAAGGGTTTTACTCAGCTCTTTAAAAAATTCAACCACTGCAATGGAAATATATTTTTATTTATTTATTATTTACATCATAAAATGGACACGAAACAAAAATCGCAGCTCACGAAAAAGGCCATATTTTTTTAAGAACCTTACATCAATATTACATCAAGGTAAAACAATCAGGGGTCCAGTTTTTCCCCAATGTGCACCTGGGCAATCGCACCTGGGCTGACCCACCTGACCCAGTTGAAGGCGGCAAAAAAGGGGTGCAGAAGGGGTGGGAAGGTCGAAGGGCAAAGGAAGATGAGCGAATTGAGGTGCAGCGGAGGAGGAGTCCGGAGGCCAAACAACTCGGGAAAGGGGAATCCCATTGGGGTACATTAGCTTTGAGGAAAACTTTGTGCAAAACTTTTGTCCTTTGCGGTTCTGGCCAAACTGCAAAGGGTTTGTCTTTAATCTGCGGATAGTTTGGGCAACTTCTCGTTGGAAACTACAAATCAAACTATTTTCTACTTAAGGGGACACTTCTTCTTTTTTTGGGGTCGGAATTGGTCGCTTTATTACTTTGGTTAGGGTATGGCGAAAATTTCATTTTGTTGTGGCCGAATTTTCTGCTTCAGTTAATGTTGCCATTCCGAAAGATGTTGTTGATTCTTGAGAATTGTACTGGGGCCAGCACATCCCGTGAAAGGAGCGGACCAATCCCTTTTCCCCGACCAATGCAAACTGCAGCAGGTCTCAGCAGACGAAATGCGGCAATTGCTTGTCCGGTTGCCTGTTTGGCTATATCCTTTTCACACTTTAAGAAATATTCTTTCTTTGCACCGAAATAATATTTCTACAGTTGGAGAAATGTTGTGGCTTCTTAACATTATTCTGGAAAAGAGAATAAGACATGTTAATCTTTTTATGTTTTGTAAAGAAACATTTTAATAAATTGAAATAAATGTAAAAAATAATTTAAAAACATTACATCATATTTTATTAAATTGTTTTTATATTTTTCCATTTAATTGAAACACCAACAGTTTTTTTTATATTTTTTTATTGAAGAAAATTTGTTCTAATAAATTATTTTCTCGGAAATTTGTTCAAGTGATCTTCTCTTTTCCCAATCCCAGCAGCAACCCAATTTCTCTCAGCCGAGAGAGCTTGGCAAATATTTTCTTAATTAGTTGCTGCCAAGGCTTTTCCGGCTCACGAAAAAAGTGCAGCAAAGCAGAAGGAGTGCGACTGGGTGGGGGAGGGGCAGGGGGAAAACGAGAAAGGCGGTTGGGTTGGTCAGTTGTCAAGTGTGAAAAATTGCAGCTCAAATTGCAGTACAAAATGGCTTCAAGCGCTCGTTAAAAGTCACGCAGCACGCAGAGGAAAAGCCGGCCGGGGAAAATGTTTCAAAATTTATGCGTATGAAAACAGAAATTATATTAATTACAACAGTGGCCGGGGTGAAAGAGGGGGGCAACATTAAATTGCAGCTGCGACGGAAACAACGAAAACATCGTCGCCAAGGGGTTAAACAACACTTGACATTTGAACACCCCAACCACCCACTGAGCGCATAAAAATTGCATAAAATTTGCATGTCAAAAGTGCGTCTCGAGTTTTTGCGGGCCACCCTAGCCGCTGCCGCGCTCGCCTTTGGTCCACCCCATTTGGCCATCATCAGTGTTGTTTAGCAAGCATTTGGGGAATTTACTTTCGTTGCGTTGCAAATTCGCAATCAACATAACAATTATGCGCAAAATGCAGAGGGGGAGCTCAACTTTGCACCATCAACTTGTTTACGGCTGGATTAAACGTATATATATACAAACTTGTAGTTATTTACCCTCAACAGCGTCAGTGCCCCTCGCCATATGGTGTTTTATAGTGCACTCGAATTTAAAGATCAAGCGGCTAATTAGGGTGGCACACATGTTACCCAGCGGAGGAGAGGACTGAAATAAAGCGGAGGTACTCTCTGCGACAGGCCCATCATTGTCTGCCCCACAATCAGATAAGCAGAGCGTAGCACTGCGATTGTCAAAGCGTATTTAATGAGCAGACTCCCGGGTCCGCGAACCACCTAGGCAGCCATGGCCATATATCTCCGCCTGTTCCTGCGAAAATCACAAAATCAGTTGGCAAGAAATCACGGCAGACAGTGGAGCCGGGAGGGGGCCTTATGAGGAGGGCACCGAAACCGCGGCGACAACATCGAAACAACGACAACGACGACATCATGCTGGCACTGTTTGCTAGGGGATTGTGTTTTTTGGGGTGAAATTGTTGGGCGAATGTGTGTTTTAGTGCACTAACAAAAATTTTTTTCCAATAACATAACAAGCCGTTAAATACTTGTTATCCTGCAAAATATTTTAAACGGTAAGCAGACCAAAAAATGAAATAATATTTTTATTAAGAGAAATTTTAATAATTGTCTAGTTTAAGTAATAACTAGTTTTAAGGCCAACAAATCTGTTGATGTTTAGTAACAATTTATTTTGAGCATCTTTAATACTGTTAGGTTCTTCTATCCTCAATAGATATTATGTTAAATTAAATGGTAAAAAAATCATCCAATATTATAAGTATATATATATATTGTCAAACATACGAGCTGTAAAAAATATAACTGAAGCTTTCAAATCGAAGCATCATTATTTATAAAAGTATCCTATATTTCATCAATATTTATTAAGTGTAGAGTAATAATTTTTCTGACTGTTAAATTCTCTGGAATGACTACAAGCAGCCGGAGAAAAGCTTGTGGCAAATACCGCGATGCGTGTCTGTCTCCGTTTCCCTCGATTGCATTTGTAGGAGGGGAAATCGGGGGTGAGGAAGTGGGAACCGACATTGTCTAGGTTGATGTTGGGGATTTTGTTGTTGCCTAGGTAGGATAATGACATCAATATGCTTGACAAGACTCGCAGAAGCCAGAAGCCGGCGACCTTGAACCGAACTTTTTGGGGAACTCTCCAGAGAGACGGAAAATGAGGCACTACGGCAAGCCTCAAGTGCTGATGGAGCAGAGCTCCTTACAGCCGAGAGATGCTTCATTAGCAGTCGTCCTCGATAAGGAATGAAAGTCGTTTGGCTGCTAAAGAGACCCTTCCACCACCTGGCCGAAAAATCTCTAGGGAATTTGACCAAAAAGTGCCACCGAAGTGGGAAGGACCGACCACAGGACTTTTTCATTAGTGCAAGTGCCGCACAGCTGCATGCCACAAACACACACAAAGGCCCGTAAGCACACACACACCCTCACACAGTCACAGTCACACATGGCCAACTACCGACACGTTCCGGACATTGCGAAACGTGCCAAAAAGCATTGCATAAGCGCAGGCGGACAACGAAATCAGTTGTGCAAAAAAGGTGGAGGAAAACAAATGAAAAAAATGAAACGTAAATACGGGCAAGGCGAGGACAATATTTTTGCAGCTCCTCCGATTGCTCCTACTGCTGATTCCTCTTTTTCTCGTGTGAGAAAACAAATCTCAGCCACACATACCCAGATAGTTGCACTGAGCAAAAAACGAATATTTTAGTTTCGATTTTAAAAAAATTACAATTTTAAAAAATGGTGACGTATTTATATATATAGTAATAAATATAAATATATAGTAATAAACTAAACTATATTTTATTTTATTATTTGTCTTATATATTTTACCTATGGTTTTATAAGAAGTTAAGATCTCAGAGGTTTAAGATTTGTAAAAATGTAATATAATAATACGGCTTTAATAAACATTTTCTCCCAACATCAAATAGCATAGTTTCCTTACATATCTCTAAAACATATCCTCTTAGTGCAACACTCAATCACTGACAATTTGCTCTATGTTGCAAAATACATTTCAGGCTAGACATTTATATAAATACTTTAGTCAGCGCTCAGCTATCATATCTCCCATCAAATCTAAGCTTTTTCCTCCAGTGCAGTCGTTGGCAATGCGTTTAGCAATCAGCTCACGACTTGGCAGCCAGTCCGAGTTGCAGTGACTGTGCCTCAGAACTTTCGTTGCGCATACGCCACGTTGCACGGCACCCGTCCAACCCGTCCAACCCGATGGGGCGTGTGTTAATAATGCGTGACATAAACTGGAGCTCCCGACAAGTCCCGTCGATGGGACAAACGAATTGAGTTGACTCGACTCGAGTGGGGCATTTTAAGTGACAGTTTGCAGTTTGTGAGTACTCGGAGCTGGGGAACTCAGAAACTGAGCACTGCAGACTTTGTCTGTGACTCTGGCGCGTAAATGACATTGTCATTGTTTTATTGACATGCCGCACACTCACAGGAAGAGAATGTGAGAGGGGCTCCTCTCCTCAACACTTAAATTTTTACTTAAAATATGCAAATAAGTGCCTACTGACAAAGTGCCAAAGGCAAGTGCTCCTCTTACCTCGAACTTCCACCCTAATGTGTGTGCGAATGTGTGAGAATTTCAATTTCCTGCTCACACCCAATGCCAATCAAAAGAAACCCCGAAACCCGATCGAAGGACGGGTGAATAAATTTCCAGCGAACGAGGAAATTAAACCAAATTGAGCCCTTTAAGGGCTCCTTATTTTGGGCTCAACTTAAGCCGGGGGAAAGTTTTAATTTCCAATTGACATTTTGCAAGTGCATCCCTGATCCCGGGTAGCAAAAGAGGGCAAAGGAGGGCTGGAAATAATTACAAACTGCAATTATTAGCCCGGCTAAGGAGAAGCTGCCAAGGCAAATCCAATTAAGTGAAAAGCAAGTGTAAGCCGATGCCGTTTACCTGACCAGCTCACCTGATTCCTCGCAGCCCCATTTTGCCCCTGTAGTTAACTGGGTAACTCTAGCTGCTGACCATAGCCTGTTTTTTTCCCTGCCCTGTTTTTTCCTACCATCTTTTCCCAACCCTCTATTCGATTTTACCCTCCTCAAGTGTGTCGCTTTTTCTTTGGCTCCTTGGAGGGAAACCCTCCCCTCGCAGAGCATGAAATGAAATTGCCCAGCTACAGGCACAACAATGGCTATAGTAATAATAAATAATAATGGTTAAATGTGTTTACAAAAAGAGAGAAATCTTTTGCTGTTATCTGGGACCAAAGCCTCCTCCTCCTCCTTGCTCTTCACTCTTCACTCTCTACACTTGGACTTGGACTTGGCTTACTTTTGTCTGCTGTGAACTGTCATTGCGTGTTGCACACAAAAACACCCGGAGATTTGGAGCGGAGAAAGGGGAATAGTGGAAACGGTGGAAATGCGGGGACTGTGAAAGAGAATGAGATATTATGTGGCAAGAGTTGCTTCACCAGTTGGCAGTGCTGCTTAATTTTTGATGCTAAAATGCCACTTAAATCTGCTCGAAGTATTTCTGGAGAATATGCGAATATTTTCGTTTCACAATTTTGGTAACGAGTAGCTTAAAATTGAAATGTGACTTTCTTTAGAAATTCTAGATAAAGAAATTCTTATCAGTTAGCATGGAGATCTAAATAAATAATTATTCAAGTTTATGGAGAGAGCACAAAAGATTTTAGTAAAGAATTGATTAATTTTTTCAAACACACTCATAAATATTTATTAATTTATTAAAATTGTTAAAATGTTTTTAAAAATAAAGTGAAATTGGCAAAATATAGAATATAAATATAAAGAAATATAATTATTTTAGGAACTACAAATTGTTTTAATGGTAGAGGTACTATAAATCTTATTCAAATTAAAACAGTCTAGATCAAAACAGATATGAATGCATTCTTTTCATTGAAATCTTAGTACTTTTGAATGAATTCTGAAGCCACCCTCGTAATCTTCTCCCCCATAATGAAAGTGAAAAACTGTTGCAGCAACAGCAAACAATTTCGCAGCCGAGGAGAAAACTATTTCAATTGAGGTAGAAAATGAACGACAAGGACATGGCGGCATTTCCCCAGGTTTTTTCTCTCGTATTTTCATTTTCTTTTGCCTTTTATGTTTTTTCTTGGTCCTGCCATGAATGGATGCCCACTCCTCTCCATTTCTTTTTGTATGTTTGCAGTTTAAATTGCACTATGAAAGGAATTTTTGGACTTAAGCATTCGTTTTCATTTGGCTTCTATTTCTTAGTTTTCCCTATCCACACTTTTTTTGCTCGGGATGCCAAGTGGGATAATATGTCAAGTGGCATAAGTCGGGGGAGTGGAGAGCCTGTTCACCTGTGCAACACATTGATAGGATCGAAGCAGGTGTCATCCCATTTGGCAACCAGGTCTTAACTTTGCCATTTACGGACGGCTAGCTGTGTTTGTGCTGGCCCGGCTTAGCCCGAGTTTCAGTTTGATTCAAGTTGCAGTGGCAGAAACAGCTGTGGCAAGTGGCCCGATTGAGAAACAGTTGTCCCCGATATTGCCGACTGCCCGACTGCCGGCAGTATAAAAGGGGAACTCGGCTGACAAACGAGCAGTCAAAGACTGAATCAGCAGCATGTCGACAGTGCTCGTAGTGGCCCTCATCCTCTGTGGACTTCTTCTGGTTGTGTACGGTCAGGATAACACAACTGCCACTCCCACGGACTACTGTCAAAGTGGTTTGTGTTCTGTACTGAAAAAACATATTGCCTGCAGGAACAAAGGAGTAAGTTCCCTTTATTTCTTGGCTAAATAGCAGATCTAGGGTGATTTTATTTTTCCTAGGAGTTCAGCAAGCAGTGTCCTGCTGACGCCCAGTTGGTTAATCTCAGTGGCTTGCACGATCTGATCCTGGATGAGCATAATGCCCTGCGAAATGTCCTTGCTGCTGGCAAAGTCACGAACTTACCTCAACCCGACCGCATGGCCACACTGCAGTGGAACGCCGAACTGGCGGATCTGGCCACACTGAATGTGAAAAAGTGTGTTTTGCAGCACGATCCTTGCCACAATACCCTGGATTTCGCCAACTCTGGTCAGAATCTAGCCTTGATCAACATAACTCTGCTTCAAGGAGAGGGAAATCACCCAGATGAGTGTCTCATTAAGGAGTCCATTGGTGGCTGGTGGAATCAGAGTGTCAATATTACGAAGGAGCAACTGCAGCGTTTCCCCAAGGGAAAGTTGGGAGAGTGCGTTGGTCTGAAGTTGGTTTAAATTCTCTATTTGATATTATTTTTCCCCAATCAGTTCTATTCGCAACTTTGCCGTTATGGCCCGTGACAACAACACCTTCGTGGGATGTGCCGCCTTGCGGTTCGAGAAGCCCGCGGGACATCCTCAATTTCTGTTGGCCTGCAACTATGCCAGCAATTATATCCCAGATTGGCCAATCTACCGGGAGAAAGCCATCGGCTGTCAGTCTGGCTCCGATAGCAAATATTCAGCGCTCTGCAAGGCTGGCGAGCAATACCAGGAGCTGCCGAGCGAGGAGAGCACCAAAGCGATGAGTTATTGGAGGCTGTAGGAGTGCTAAAAATAACACCTAGCGAAAGGGTTGGAGTGGGCGGAGGTGCACTCACAGTCTATTTAACATGTTGATTTGTGTCACAGTGCGTGGCGGTCATATATCATCTCACAGTCGCATTAGCACAGACACCTGAAGAGGCAGTGATGCCATCATGTGAGAAGAAACGATATGTCGGTATACAAAAAATAATAAAATATAAAAACGAGAATAGAGATTTATATTTTTTTTTAGTAAAAGATTTTAGATCTAGTAAATAAATAGTAAATAGGTTATTTTTATATGTCTGGAGTCCTATAATACAATAAAATAATATTTTAATACAAATTTATAATTTATTTATATATAAATAATTTACTTAACGCATATCAGAGGATAATTTATCTTACCTTAAGATATATTTTAAAAGGACATTTTTACACATTTTTAATGTCATTATGCTACATTTTTAATATCATAATGACATTATCGTCTAAAACTCTATGTTTACACACCCAAAGAAATAGCTTTTAAATGGCTGAAACTACAAGTCAGGCACTCACACACATTTTGCCCCACTTTGCCTCCCCCATATCGTCATCATCCTCATCAGCAGCTAAAATATGATACGCGTTGTTTGGGTATGAAGAAAAAAGCGAACGAGACGACGACAAGTTGGCATCTAATTTTAACGTCAATATACAAAATGTAAAAACGTGTCTTCATCAGCTCGTAATATGGACCCCGCCCCATCCCGCCGCGCCCCTCAAATCCCTAAGTGCCTATTAATAATGCTGCCTCGTCGACGGGGCTAAAAAGAAAATGTTTTCCTTGGCTCTGCTTTATTTTTAGTGTCCAGCCGCGATGAGGCCTACGTTTAATATGCCGTTACTTTGTCAAATCCGAGGCTCATTAAAGTCAGGCGAGAAAAATAGGCAGCGTTTTTGTTCATTTTTTCCGTCGCGATAATTAATTTCGTACTAATGTCGGCCACATTCATTATGGCTTAATTAAAATTCAACTGGAATTAGTTTCCAGCACCTCGAAAAGCGGCCATTATGAACTTATCAAGCCGAAAATATAAATGTATGTGTCGCTTTATATCTCCATTTTTTGTGCTAATTACGTTTTAGTGCATTTTCTGTTTTTGTTTTGTTCATTTTGCCGGAATATTAAAATCACTAAAGTGCTGTTGTTGTGGTTGCTTTGGGCCCTCATTAAAAACTAACATGGCCAACAACATATTTCACGCGGCTCATAAAAGCATAAATACACGCATAAATAAAATAATGTACATTGTACAAAGTTACGTCAGTGGTCGGAGTGATATAAATTATTCTCCTACTAGGACATCGATGTGGGTTATTGTTAGGGTTTGATGGATGTATTTGGTTTTTATAGGGTGTCATTTATTTCCAGAGGTTTGAAGAATTTTTAAATAATTTAGTACTTGATTTCTCAAAAATATAATATTTTAAATAAATATAAAACTATTAATTTATTGTCATTCCTAATTTAGATGATTAAATGTAGTCGTAAAAAGTTTATCAGGTCTTAAAGCTTTCCGCCTGTTATAATACGGCGTATAAAATATTTATATTCAGTGATTCCGAAATCAAAACACACCGAATTTCTATGGACTGCTCGGCCCTGAACGCTTCACAAATTTGATTGTTGAAAATGATTTGATGGCCCGGACAAAATGAAAGCGCCAATTTATGGCCTAAAGCAGGACTATGCGTTGCATAAATTGTGGCTGAATTTAAACAAGTTAATATGATATTAGTTGGAGGCGAGCATAAATTATGGAAGCGTGCGTTATTGGCGAAGAGGAGGAGCATAAACAAAGCTGGCCTGATTTAGTGCTGGCCATTTGACTGTTTAATGAGCACTCAGATGTGTCAACAGGCTGAATGGAAATTTATTTAATTATGATTCATAAGTCACAAAGCGGCTTACAGCCAAACATTTCCATTCTTTTGCACGCTCGAGTGTTTGAAGTTTTCCGCCCTGGCATGCAAAGACTCGGCTCGGACTTTTGGTCTATGGCTCTCGGACATGGAAACATCTAAAAGGCAATCAAAAGTTTGGCCAAAAAGAAAATGGCAACAACAAGAGCGAAAAAATGAAAAATAAAAACAAAATGGACAAAGCAAAACTTTTGATTTATGCAATTTGCGCTAAAAATACAAATCCATTTGATGACACTGGCGTGGGGCAAATAACATTTGGCCAACAATACCAATAAAATGGCAAAGCAGGCTTTGATTTATTTGTCCTTCGAACTGGGGAATGGAATTCCCCGAACGCAGCTGCAAATGCTTAGCCGGGGATTTTGAGACATCTCCTTACCCCTTAGCCCTCTTCGAGTTCCCAAAATGTCATACATGGAGCATAATAAATGGGCTAGTAAAACTTTGGACAGGAATGGGATAGGGACTGGGCTTCTTGCGCCCTGTGTCAAGTCAAATGCAAATGACCGACAAATTTGCCAGGCTATATGCAAACGGAACGACGGATATATGCTTTGTTTATGTACATATATGACCGCAGGCCTGGCTGGCCACAAATTTCCACACAATTTATGCGCAAAATGTGGAGCGGAAGGGGGAGACACGAGGGATCCCATTGCCGGATCATTTATTTTATAGTCCGTCGCTTTAAGTTATTTTTCTTCATTATTTTTTATGTGGCTCCCAGGCTGGCGAGGACAACCGAAAACAATTGCCAAAGGCATTTGGCAATCAGCGCCAAATGTTTGCTCTGTTTGCGCAAATAATTTATACGAGCAAAGCAGAACAACAGACATCACACATACGCCCCGTTGGCCGGCTCAAGTTCATAGACAGGATCTTAACGGCACAGTTCATTAGCGGTCCCTTTGGCCAGGAACTCGGTTTATTAATCCTCCGAGAAGCCAGACAAAGGACAGCAGTTGTCATTAGGGCTCGTCCTGCGATTTCCGTCTCTCTCCGACATAAACACCAAATTAAGTTTTAGTGTTTCATTTATTTTTGGCACTCTCTTCACAAGCGTGTGTGTTATAGGGGTTATAGTGCTATAGTGTGGGCTTTCGGGCCTATTTGCTTTTATGGCCCCAACTATGAGCCCTGCGGTCTGTGTAATTTTTGGCCGGCTCCTATTGCCTTTTGATTGTTTGTAATGAGCTCCTCGGCCTGCTTATATGCGGGTCATCAAGGATATGTATAAAACAGCGATCGAAACAACCCGATAAAGGTTGTGCAAATGTCAAGTGAGTTCATATGATCCACTTATAATGATAGGATTACCCATTAAGTTCATTTTGCTGACATGTAGGTACACTATTTGTTGCTAAATATTAAAGTGTATTATTTGCTCTTTACAACTTTATTGCATTACCACAATCCCCTTGGTCGCCTTTTAATATTTGTTATGGCCATTTAATTTATAAAAACTCTGCGACATGATTTTCGATTAATTCCTGATTTAATTGATTCGTTTGAAATGTGATTCCAGCTGATTGAATTTATTTGCCAATTTCATTAGCTGTTTATTCAGCTCATTTGAGCATACAATTTGCCTCGATTGTATAGCCATTTCAACGCCAGATGGATTAATATTATTTTTCTTTAAAGTAACTAACCAGTTTTTTCACTTCTAAACCAATGATCAAACATGTGCAGAGGTCACTTTTAATTTTGTTGCACTTGCAGTGGCCAATTGTGCGGCAAACATAATTCAATTAACGCCTGGCCAGTGGATGCCGCGGCACACAAATAGATAGAGACAGATATGGGCAAAAAGAAAGAGAGCGCTGCCGAATGGCCGGAAAGTGGCGCTTTACAATTTGTGCAATTTCCGCCTCTGAACAACATCAAACAGAAAATCTCCACTCCACTCCCGAAAAATGGAAATAAAAATAAAAACTTTGCCCTCGTTTGATGTGTGAATTGCGCAAATATTTCTGTTAAAAAAATACTCCCCGCTCCCCCTCCTCCACCTCCGCTGAACATTTATCTTGCTTTCGCATTCGTTTTGGAGATTTTTTCGCAGAACTTGCTAAATGGAAAACAAACAAAGAATGTTTTCACATAATGCGATTAGTGGCCTCGGCTTCGGTCGCCATCGAAATTTATTTGCCGCTTATGCAGTCCGCTTGAAGTTTAATTGAAAGCGTAACCATATTTGCCATAACAATATTAATTGACAGTTGATGTTGCGTGTCAGGCAAATATTTCATTTTCCCATTCGATTTATGCCCATTTGATGTAGATGTCCTCCTGACGATCCTCCACTTTCAACGGCGGAATCTAATTAGCATTTCAGAAACCCTCCTCCTGCCGGATGACATGGCTGAATAACAATAATTGCTTAAATAAACACCACGACAAATGCACATTAATAAACATCAGCTTGGCTGAAATATGAATTATGGCCAACCCATCTCGAGTCTGGCCAACATGCAATGAAGTGCACGAAGCCCGAAGAGTGGCCTTTGTGGCTTGGAGTTGGGCCATCGGGAAAGTGCACTGCCATTTGCATGTCGGGTTGGTCATTCACATCGCCATCAACTGGTAGGTGGATACAGTCCGAGCCAGAAATGCAAAACGCTTTTTGTGTGGGGCACTCCTTGAGTCCATTCTATCTTTTAAGTCCAATGAGGCGGAATATACTAATAAAACGATGGATAAAATAATTGAATTATGCTTTGCATAACATTTTTGAGCAACTGAATGCTCTTGACAAGATTAGAATTTAAATAGTTATAGGCAAACTGATCCTTAGTAGCTAAAAATATTTTATTTTTTAAATATATAGTTTCATTTTGGTCTATGATAATTTGACTAAAAGTAGACCTGTAATTAAATATATGAATAAGAGTTTTAGAAACATTACATTATTAGATGATCCATAAAAAGTACTTATCTTCAATAATTTAAAAAATTATATTTATTAATCAAATAAAATATTAAAAAACAAGCATATTTAAAGGTTTTTATATTTAGACTTGAAAAAGAGTTATTGTTAAGTCCCTCATGCATCGGGAAATAATAGAAAAAAATCCATTTACCATTCAATTTAAATACAATAAATACGTAAATAATATATGACCTAATAAGCCCTTACCAATTTTCGATTAAATATTCAATAACCCTATACTTATGCTCCTGACTGTAAACAACATGTGCATATGTTAAATAGACAGTGCGTGACGTTTCCTCGCTCTTCGCCTTCTTCTTCTTCGGTGGACTTTAACATGGCAATTATGCATTTTTAATCAGACGACCATAATGCTTCCCGGAAAAGCTTTTCCTATTGATTTTCTGTATTAACCAATTGACATACATCCGATAAAGGAGCGAAGTGAACCCCTTTGAACTCCGACTGGAAGGCTCTATATATTCCAATAAGCGAAATCAAACATTGTGAACGGCAAACCAAATTGTAAAGAATCATTTCGATTCAGTTTCGGTTTCTGGCTACATTTGCATACAAATGCAGGCGGGATTAAAATCAAAATTCGATATGCCACAGGCCACACACACACACGCACACGCACACTTTTTCCGAGAATTTTCCGAACAATATTTTACTGCTCAAGACATTCCGACATTGTTGTACGGCGAATGGCATCCCCTTTTCCCCAAGTGGAGGGAAAAACTTACCCAAGTTCTTCAATTACAATTTGATTTGCAAATGACACAGAGAGAAACATGGCAAGAAATTGAAGTGGAAAACTTTGCAGAGTCAAGAGGGAAAATGAGGAAAATGCGACAAGTCGGGTTGTGAAAGTTCAACACGAGCCGGGGCAAGTGGAATTAAATGTTTGTTAAAGGTTTCAACTGATTAAAAATGATGGCAGGGCACTCCCCAAAAGTTTATGAACATAAAGTACGGATACATAACCCTAGATAGAACTCTGTGTTAAGCCTCCTAAAAATACCCAACATCAACGACTCTTCGGGCAATTGAATCCTTTAAGCCCGGAACTTTTTTTCATGGCACCCGGCAATAAAATGTTGCAACATTAAAAGGGCGGTGCACATAAATAAAAAAATCGCTGAGTAAAAAATTGGGTTAAAAATTAACTACACCAAATTTAAATCAACTGCAGAGTGGGGTGAAGTTTTTCGTAGGAGGGAAGAGTGTGCTGGCCTGCCAGCCTGTCAGCGAATCTTTCGAATCCTTGGGCGGCCGTAAAAAATCGACTCGTTGGGCAGGCTGAATACGGCCGGAGTCCTGGCAGCCGTAAATAAAGCGCCGCAAACATTAATAACTCCCATTGGGTGTGTTAACAAGCAATGACCAAAGAGGGCCGTACCCGGCAGGACTGGGATTTCGGATTCGTTTTCCTCTGTTTTCCTGGGCTTTCCGCCCATTTTCCACCCCTCTCCCCCTGCCAATGTGCATAAATTGCAGTAAAAATGGCGCAAAAATTTTACATTTTGTGGCTGTTGTGAAAAACGATGTGCAACAAAAAGTCCGGAGCGGAGTGGAGCGAAAACGAAAAGTAACAAGTAAGCGAGAAGCTCGCAGGCAGGTAAAAATTGCGCATACGCCAGGTGCGCCTCTGCCTCCCCACATAAAATGGTTGAGTGATGGGACGTCCAGGATGGAGGGTAATGCATGTAAGACAATCATTTTGACGGGCACTCTCCGCCGCCGAGCTCCTGGCCCCGGAATTGGCCTCCGGCTGTGTGCTGCTCATTGGGCCGTCGCTCGCCTGGCTGCCTCCTGATTACTATGCACTTTGATACTTATCTTTAATTGAGCTAGCATTCAGCACGGTGCAGGGAGACCCGGGATGGCGGCGGACCGACAAAAGTCTCGTCTGCCACGCCACGGTGAGCACACTCTTCATACTCTCAGTCAGCGCCTTCGGTCTGTCAGGATCTGCTTTCGGTTGGCATTCAAACATGGGTTGGGTTTAGAGTGGGGCTAGTGAAAGGGGAGAACATTAGGTAGGAATTTGTTCTGCCACAGGGTTCTTTCCGGACAAATCCTTTCTTTTCATAACAGTGTTTGCCAGAAGAAACACTCTGGTTTGCCGAAATCAAGGGAATAAAGTTATTGCTTAGTGCCCCCGCAAAATAATACCTAGAATTTTTGAATAAAAGTAAAATTGTATTTTTAAACATACCAATGAAAGTTATGGTCGAAATACGAAATGTGATACTCCGATGAACTCAAAATAAAGTTCTCAATAAAAATTGTATGCAACACAAAAATGTAAAAATCGAAAAAATAAAAAATAATAGTTCCGGCAAAGAAATTCATATTTTAACCCAAATGAAAGAGGAAATGATACCTCACAGAACTCATAAATAAATATTAATTTAATAGGCATTCAAGCGTAAGAATATTATGTTTTCTTCTTTTCGGTAAAACATTTTATTAAGGCTTTGATTCAGAAATCCAAATTTCAATATTTATACCCGTTACTCGTAGAGTAAAAGGGTATATTGTATTCGTGCAAAAGTATGTAACAGGGAGAAGGAAGCGTTTCCGACCCCATAAAGTATATATATTCTTGATCAGGATCACTAGCCGAGTCGATCTAGCCATGTCCGTCTGTCCGTCTGTCTGTCCGTCTGTCTGTATGAACGCTGAGATCTCGGAAACTATAAAAGCTAGAAGGTTGAGATTTCACACACATATTCTTGGGCTTCCTACGCAGCGCAAGTTTGTTTCAAAAAGGTGCCACGCCCCCCTAACGCCCACAATCGCCATAAACGATTTTAAAAGTGTCTGGAGGCCACATCTTTTAAGATTTTAAAAATATATAAACGCAATTTTATAGTGTTTATTAATACCTATCGAAATGTAGAAGACATTTTTCAAATCGGACCATTCATTAAAAAGTTATACGCAATCAAAATTGTTTATATATCTATCTCCCTCGCACTCCCTTTAGCCCCAATAGATAGTCGGGACACCAACCCGAGTACAGCGTTCGCACTCCCTTTAGCTGAGTGACGGGTATTAGATAGTCGGGACACCAACCCGACTATAGCGTTCTCTCTTGTTTTATTTTATTTTTTCCCACAAAAAATATCTGATAAATTGAAATTGTACCTTATAAGCATTTACGATAAAAATAAGTTATATATCGTTTGTCGGATTTCATTGAACTTGTTTCAATGCTTAAACGTAAACTATTTTCATCGATCCGTTGAATTGTCGTCCTTCTTCTGGTCACATTATACTCAAAGCGATTGTATTTCATAAAAATTCGAGTGACAACCAGAGCTATTTAATGACAGGTTGTTTAAAATGGTTAAGTGTATTAACCGAGCCCCAGTGAACCGACCGCAATCGCTCAAATATATTTAATGTAATTTAACGCCCCACTTCGGCCTCAGCATTATGCGTTGACCCCGGCCATATTTGACCTGGCGCCGCAGGAGTAGTTCAACTTGGTTTCAATTAATCGTTAACCCTTCCGGCAGCTCCGCAGTTCGACGTTTGCCGCTGCGGCTGCCCAGTGCTTGCTTTATAAATATTTAAAACCATTAAACAGACAGCACACACATGCATTCGTAATCCCGGCCATTCTGGCCGCACTCGCACATGGCCAGGACTAAGCGTTTTATGGTCCTGCCACAGCCGTTTGCCATTGTTTCCACAGGGCTGAGCCGTAGTTTTGTGGTCCTGGAGAACTCCCTTCGAAAGCCCCACCATCGCAACCGTAATCGTCATCGTTATCGTGTGTACCTGGCTCCAATTGTTTTGCCATCAGGTGAGCTGCAATGTCTGCGGCGGATGCCAAGGCTAATTTTGCGTAAAATGAGCGCTGAGCAGCCGCTCGAATGATTCATTATGGCTCCCGAAGGACTCGTTGCATGCGCATATATGCAAATGAACGGGAAAAGGTAAGGGTGACGAAGGGGCACCGGGGTCCGGGGTTAAAGGTCCTTCCGGCACCCTGGGGCCACTGCACCCGCACGGCGAATCAATCATAGATTGTCAACGGCCACGATTCGCTTGAGTCGGTAAGTCGGTGGCGTATACGTGATGTTGTTGGCCCACTCCCTGCGGACTCACTAATTGATTTATTGCCCGAAATTAATTCTATCCCAGCACATTAATATTTATTGCGCAAGCTGTGCTGCGACTACGATTACAAATCGGATTCATGCACAGTCAGCACCTTGACCTTTCGCTCAGATTTTTGTCATGAATCCGCTTTTTGAATAATTTCTCCTTTTCGGATTTGCCCGCAGCTTTTTGTTCGCCCTTAAATTGCTGCCATGAATAAATGAGTTGCTCAAGCGGGCCGAGTACAAAAGCCTGGCTAACGAGTCCGTACAAACAGTCTGTGGACTTTGGAGGGGGGTGAGTGATGCAGTACCTATCCACCCACCTGCTATTTGCTGTTTTATAAAAGCAATACGCATATGCCCGGCATGCCAATGCAGCACTGGTATTTGCATTCACTCTTCTGCAGTGTTTGCCTCCGAGGGGAAAACCCTGTGGAAATCCCTGAAAAGCGCTTGTAGGGCTTCTGGCTGGCAGCTCTTTAAGTTCTGCGGTCCGTTGCTGGCTTCAGAAAACTGAAGTTCTGGCTAAACGACACTCGAAAAGGAGATGCCTGCCGAACAAATCGAATTTCATTCGATTGCCACACGGAAAATAACAAAAAAGGACACCTGAGTATCCATCATATTAATTGCCAGTTAATAATAATTTGTAATATTGCAAGTGAAATGCTCGTGTGTCACAAACAGATTTTAATATGCGTGGAAAGTTTCCCAATTGCCAGCCAATTAAGGGCACTTTTTGCGCAGTGCAGCTTCTCGAAATGAGCATTGACTTGATGCCATTACAGGTGGCCATTGAATGCATTTTCCGACCAAAGGTATTTCCTTCACCGACAGCCTCGAATTTTTCTTTTCGGGCTTCGGTTTGTGGCAGAATTCCATTTCGATTGCAGCAAATACTTGATTCAATTGCCGGAGAGATGGAATTTTTACATATCCATCGCACTTGTAAATGTAATAAGCAATCGGGCAATTCTTTCATAATTCCCTGTGATTTCTGATTGCTGTATCGCTTTTATTTTACCCACTTTAAAATTTCTTCACCCACCCACAACCCTCACTTAATTTCGTAAATGGCAAAGTTTATGAGCTTCGCCATTTGGGAGTCCGTTTAGATTGTTGTTTGTTTGTTTGTTTTGTTTGCCAGCCGGATTCCTTTTAGGCGGAAATGAAATTTTTGCAGTTTTACAGTTTTACAATTTTGCAAACCCGTAAAAGGGTTCCATGTTCTCCTTTCTTTTTTAGGGGCGGAGATGGTTTGAGTGGGCTATAAAAGCTTTTTGCTTTTGCCGTTTTACAAATACCGACGACGAAGTCATAGAAAGTCGTCGCCGCGTCGAGTAATTAGAAAATTAGCCCCTGCCAGCAGGCCATAAATGAAAATGAAACAACAACTGTGTTTTCGCAGTGCGAGCAACTAACTAAACAACAACAACCGGCACTCCACATGGTCGCCACTTGGAAAATCAGCCAGGCGAAGGCCACTTAGTGACTCTTTTTTTTAAGAGGGGGAAAAGCGTGAAACGAAACCAAAAAAAAAGAAAAATATAACAAAAACAGGAAAAATGACGGGGGTTGTGTCATCGCTTTAATTAAAGAACGCGACGTTAAGGTGCAGTTCGCGGCAACTTTTATTTTATTTCCTGAAATGTCCTGAATTTTATTTTTTGGCCTAGAGAAATCGGGGGTGCGTCCTCGCCGGCAGGTGTTTGCCCCATTATGGCAGGCCATTTTCGCACTTGAAGTTATATCCACCGCATATATCTCTCTTATATCTCTCATACCTCTTATATACCGTTTCCTTCCCTCCTTTCGTTTCTTCCAGGGCTGGCCGTGTGCTACCAGCGGCAATCTGTGAGCAACAACAATCACAACAACGCCGAGGCGAAGCCCACCCACGCACCCCCCTCGCATTATCCTCATGGCCACAAGTGGAACGAGCCGTACTTTGATCTCACGATGCCCAGGAACATCACTTCGCTGGTGGGCAAATCCGCATATCTGGGCTGTCGTGTCAAGCATCTGGGCAATAAGACGGTGAGTCCCGGGGTGACGCACTAAATCTACACGGGAAAAAAAGAGGCTTGAAATTGATTTGAGTGCTTGATATAAAATATATATTATAAATGTCAGTTGGAAGGTAAGGAAAGATTCGAAATAGAATACAAAATTTATATTTACAATATTTAAAAAGCTTGCAAAATTCCGCAGAAATTTTTATAAAAATCGTAATGGGAAAATCTCGAATGATAATATTCCACTTTTCACAACAAACTTGTAGACATGTTATTAAATGATTTTGAATCTATAGAGATTTCTTTGTCACTCCTGATGAAATGCAAATTATTTTTAATTAATAAAATTATAACATTTTCTATATTTTTACCATTTAAATATATTTTGACACGCCAAATAAAATATACTATTTTTGGTAATAAATAAAATATATTTAATCGAACAAGAAGATAATATGATTATATAGAAATACCGCTTTTGGAAGTTTTAAATAAATTGTGAAATTATATTGCTTTTTATTATTTACCTACTACTTTTTATGCCATCCTGTTTCAAGGCTACAACAAGTATTTTTTCCTCTGTACGGGCAAAGTCAACAGGGAGACAACAGCCGGAAACATTTCGTATTAATAATCTAGATTTTTATTTACATTTAATAAACAAAGAGCCCCGAAACGGGGCGGTCGCAAATGTGGCGAATGTGTCACCAAATATCCACTTAGATGGCCGACACAGGCAGAGCAGGGTTATTAAATTTGCTGCCAGTTTATTATGTAATACGTGACAGCAGCCGACACACACATGCTGACCACTTGTCCGTATTTTGGGCCATTTTTTTCTGGAACGGCGTCACTTGATCCAGCCGACCCAATTAAAGTCTCTCCTAGCGGCTTGTTAGCCCTCAAGTTTTCGGGGGCCCCGCAACAAAGTGTTGCATTTCAACATTCAAAATTAAATTGGTTGCCATAACGAAGGGGGCGGTATTGGCGGCTCTATAGATTTGCCTGTTTTATTTGCCGCAGACACAATGCGGAAATATTTTGCACGCACTTGCCAAATTCATCGCCGCCTTTCGCCTTTCGCTGGGAAAGTTTGCAGGTGCTGGCAGGCCCCAAAACGTTGATTACGTTAAGCGATTTGGCCACGGTCACGAGGCTCATAGATTTCCTCCAGGCCAAATCCGCTTCCGCAATCAGTAAACTACACACACATCCTCCAGTTAACTGGCCGTGCTCGGTTTTTGGCCAACAGTAAATTTATGGCCAACCCGGGCTAAAGTTTACTTTACTACTTTTTTTCGGGTTGCCTCTCTATGCTTTTTTGGCCTTTTTCTTGCTGTTATTGCAGAATTAGACAGGCGGGCAGGCAGGAAAGTGGAACTGCACAGATGGATGCCATACAGTTGGCTGACTCTGTCTGTCTTTCCGTCTTTCGTCTTTCAGTCGCGTTGTGTGTGTGTGTGCTATTGGTTAGACAGTTAGCCGCATAAACAAGAAGCCTCCACTGCCAAAAAAAAAGGAACAGAAAAAAGAG
The DNA here is from genome assembly GCA_037075285.1 of Drosophila lutescens. NCBI lineage: Eukaryota > Metazoa > Arthropoda > Insecta > Diptera > Drosophilidae > Drosophila > Drosophila lutescens. The sequence continues at coordinate 272,487 of JBAMCF010000184.1, forward strand.
ACAGACAAAAAATTTGTATCAAATGTAGTGGGCAATGTCGAGTGAATGTCGCAGGATGGGGAGTATCATTTTCCGGGTCTGTCATGCGTTTCGCACACTAATTCGAAGTTGTATGAAAATTCAGTCTGTGAGCTGCATAAATTTTGCGGTTTCTGTGGTGGCAAATGGCCTCGAACGGAGTACAATCTGGGCCCGGCCCTTTAAAGTCCCCTGAACAGGGTATTAATGGACTCCCCTCCCCCAGGTTGCCTGGATACGACACCGTGACCTGCACATCCTCACCGTGGGCACCTACACCTATACGACAGATCAGCGCTTCCAGACCTCCTACCACCGGGACATCGACGAGTGGACCCTGCAGATCAAGTGGGCCCAGCAGAGGGACGCCGGGGTCTACGAGTGCCAGATTTCCACGCAGCCCGTGCGCAGCTACTCGGTCAACTTGAACATCGTGGGTAAGTAGCCACAACCAGTTTAACAAAAAATACCTACAGCATATTACAAATTTGAATTGTCCGGTAAGCGATAAAAGTACTGAAAAGCAAATAAACCGTTTCTTTAAAACATATATTCTGTAAAGAATATTCATTTAATGAGTAAAAAATGATATATTGCTAAAATTTTAAATGATCCCTCTAAGAAATTAATTTTAAGATGTTTTTTCAAATTCAAATTCTTTTGATAGTTTTCATAAAACCATTTCTACTTATAAAGAATTTCCTAGAACAATAAGAACTAGGCTGAAGGAATAAAAAAACCGTTTTTCTTATCGATTTCAATTAAAAATGTATTTTCCCCATGTATACAATATATCAATTTAATGCCCAATTTATTTTACCTTTTTGAAAGTAGAACTGATAGCTTCAGCCTTTTGTGGAAGAATATTCAAAATAATATTCATTTATGGTGTGGGTATCAGAAAAGTTTCATTGATAGCTCGTGAATCCACGAATATCCCCGTTCAGCTCGCTAAACGTAATTTAACCATACCGACACGAAAGAATTCAGAGCCTCTGTCAGGGGTCCTGTTTGTTTGGGGAACAGCGCATATTTCTCTGTATTATTTTTGCATATTCATGCCATTTTCAAGAGCGTAAATTATGCACACTTGGCAATCGTCGCAGCAGGATATAAAAGCGGGCGCGACTTTTCCGGTAAATATGACAGAGGAATTTCCCGAAATTCTCTTGGCAGATTGATGGACTGTCAGGAGCTGCCAGGCGCCGAAACGCACACATAAGCGGATATCGACAGCCGACCTTATTTATATAGGAATTAAGGTGTAGATAACGACGAAACCGAATGCGCAACATAAAAATATTTCGCAGCCATTCAATTTTAGAGAAAAAACATTTATTCTCTTTAATCCCGGGGCCACGAGCGTATTTTGTATATTTTGGTTGAATTATTTTTATGGTTTTTCTAAATCAAACAGACAGCCCCTCACTGAGCCAGATAAGCGGAAATAAAGTCTGGAGTGGGAAAAGCCAGAATAACAAATTTGAAATCGTGATTGGAAACGCAATTTGACGGAACAAAACTTTAAGTTTTTTTCTCAAAATAATAGCCAATAAATTACGCATGAATTATTCAGCAGGTGTTCTTAGCCCCTAATTATAATGGTCGGTGTATTTCTATTTCTGACTTTGTGCCCGGCAGAGTACTTTGGCTGATTAGTTTAGCCGGTGGCTTATTATAACTATTCTAACGATTATTTCTATTTCTAATTATATTTTTGTTTCATATATTATTTGTTTTCTTTTTTCCCTTGTTTATATTTTTGGTTCGACGATTCGATGGGCAGATCTGATAGACGCCGAGACCAGCGATATGATGCAGCAGTATTATAACGACGACGCCTTCTATATAGCCGAGAATCGGGTGTATCAGTCCATTAACGATGAGTTCGCTGGGATGTTCGGACCCATTCAGACAGTTGCGGGTTAGTTTTGGCCAAGTGACAAGTCCAACCGCAGATAGACAGAAAATAAGGTGCCAGACGGAGATGAGAGGTCTGCTCGAGGGCTGCCATGCATGCATATTATTTTTTAATATTTTACAACATTTTTCGTGCCAGCTGAGTGAGGGCATGGGAGGGGAAAGAGGGGTCGTTTGAGGGGTCGGGTGTTTGCGGAGTCAAGTGCTGGGCGCCCGAGGCAAGCACTTTTCTGGCTCATGACGAACAAATTGCTTTCCAACAAGCTTTTACCCACTAACTTTGCCAGCTTGTTACGGTTACTGTTGCTCCACCTATTATTTTCTACCTTTTCGCAATTTCCCGGTCTCGCTGTTCTAGTGCTGCCGCCATTTGAGAGCCAGATGATTGCTGTAGTCGTCAAAAAAATGGAGTTGCAATGAAAATGGAAACTAGGTTTATGTGCGAAAGATGAGAAAAAGAAAATGAAATAGAAATATTTCAGGCAAAATACGTATTCATATAAAACATTTTGAAATAATTTCAAATACTAAGAGTAACATAATTTACTTTCAAGTTCTTTAACTCATATATATATTTTTTTTATTTAATTCTGTAATAATAAATTCAGTGTATGCGTTTTAAGCTTAATTTGTAAAACTAGCTATATTTATTACTCGAATTTAGGAGCTTTTGGTCTTCAAACTACAGATGTCTAGCTATACAGAAATCCAAAGGTTCAGCACTGCCTTTTCGCATTTGTGGCCCAAGTGGCTCGCACATTTAATTATACCAAAAGCCTTTGCAATATTTATTTTGCCGGGGATTCTGCGACTTAGTCATTCAAGGTCAGTGTTTTGCAGAGGTCGGGGTATCGATCACTCTTTCCGAAGGGACAAAGGCTGGCATTGAATGGGCCCTCCTCGAAGAGGCTTCCCTCGTGCGAAGGTCCTGCGCTGTAGTAGCAAACGAGCATGAAGTGCATGTTCCACAGATCGTAGTCCTGGCCAGCAGCACAGCCCATGTAGGAACTGCGATCGTTGATGATGTTCCTGATCTCACTTTCCCCGCTCTCCGTGGCAATGTCCTCCATGTCGTAGAGCTCGTCCAGCCACTGTTCCGCCAGGATCGTCATTTCGCGGACATTCGACTGTCGAAACTGTGGTCTCGGATAGAAATCCTCGGCGTAATTGAAGTGGGGATCATCGAAATCATCGGTGGCCAGGCAGGAGTTATCGGGAAGCTCCAATTGGCAGCGTTTCAGGTGATACTCGGCCACCACCGCAAGGTAGTTGTCCCACGCCAACTCGGGCATCTTTTGGGCCGGTGGCAGGTCCACAAACAAGTTGCTGGCCACCTCCTGGCGATATCCGTTGTGAAGGCCCAGCAAATAATCGCGGAAGTACAACATGTTCACCAGGCCATGAAACCGCAGGCAGCTGTCATCGAACATCTGCAAAAAGAAAAGGACTATGAAAAGAGCACGAGAACCTTGACCCTTAACCTTACCATGTTGTTATCACATCCAATATGCCGCTTGCCCTGGCAGGACTGAATACCACAAAAGTCTATGGCCGAAATGGTTCTGAGAAACAAAAGGGGGCTCAGAAAAACAGTCAACTGCAATGGTTGCATGTCTGCTAACAACTAATAACTACCTAGGGAGAAGCAAAATGGCCAAAAGGCAATCTAATTAACCAGAAAAATTATTGAAAATTACTCAACAAAAAACCAGGCAACACAGCCAAGCAAACTATGACTAAACTGCTAGAAAATATTGTTTACTGACATTCTAATTTAGTGTGGAAAAATGTTGTTTAGGTGTTGGATAATGCAAAGTTAGATAAAAATAAATTTTTAATTTTCTTTTTATTTAGATAATTTTTAGTTTAACATTTAGATAACTAGAAAAATTATTAAAATATTATTAAACATAAAACCACGACAAAACAGCAAAGTGGAGCTATGACTAAACGATAGAAATTATGGTTATTGACATTTAATTTACTTGTTTATTTATTTTTTTAGGTTTTGGATGATGCAAAATAAAAAAAAAGTTAATATTATTTTTTTTTAAATTTATTTTATTTAGATATTAAATTGTAAATTACTCCTTACGGCTTGATAAAATTGAGCTGTTGCCCATCTTAAAGTCGCCTTCAACTTTGTGCAGCCTTGTCCTTTGCAAACTTTGCGCTTTCTGGCCGCCTGACAGGCGGTAATCGATTATTTAGCGTGCTGACTTTGACTGGCACGGCAGCTCCCAACTACGGACTATGGAAATTGGCAACAAAAGCCGAACTGGACCGGATTGGCCTGGTCAGAAGGTTGGGAAGGCAGCGTGGGTGGAACTGGGGGCACATGTCACAGCGCAGTGCTGTGCTGGAAAATGGGGAAAACAAACCGTTTTGCAATTTCACAACTCGTCTGAGTTTTGGGGAGCTGTGAACGGCGCTGATTAGGCGACGTAACGCAGTGATTAGCAGAGCTCGGGAATTTTCGGGGATTTATAAAGGGGAAAAGTGAATGGGAAATGGATTGCATAATGGATGGTGTATAGCCCGTAATATCTCTCTCCGCCCTTCCATTCGCAGTGCCCACGGCCACCATTCTGGGAGGACCCGATCTGTACGTGGACAAGGGCAGCACCATAAATCTCACTTGCATCATCAAGTTCAGCCCGGAGCCGCCGACCCATATCTTCTGGTATCATCAGGATAAGGTAAATATCTCTTAAAATCAATTTACAGCAAAAAGAAGTAACTAAAAAAAGAAGAAAGCTGAAGGCAAGCGGGGCAGGGTGAAAAACCAATTTAAGGTTTTCCTTTTTGGTGCCAAATTATCTTGCAATAATTGAGTTTGTGCGCAGTAAAAAGCGCAAAAGTGGAGCATGGGGGGTAAGGGGCGTTAAGGGGCGGAGCCACGCCCAGCCAATTGCTGCAGGATAAACGTTTTTAACTTTTATGAGCTCTGGGCTGGCGCCTCTCCAGTGTGTGAGTGTGTGCGAGTTTGTTCGCGTTTCCCCGCGTTTGTTTACGCGTCGTATACGCAACGTATTTAATTTTGGCTTTTATGATTATGAGAAAACATGCTTTTGCATTTAGCTTAGCACTCAGCCGAGCTTGGCTCCTCCAACGAGGGGGAATCGCCTTTAATACGACAACTCCCACTTTTTCCCTTCAGGTGCTCAGCGAGGAGACTTCGGGCGGCCGGCTGAAATTCAAGACCATCAAGTCGGAGGAGACCAAATCCATTTTGCTCATTTACGATGCGGATCTCCTGCACTCCGGCAAATACTCGTGTTATCCTTCGAACACGGAGATAGCCAGCATACGCGTCCACGTCCTTCAGGGTGAGTTTCGCTTTTCCTATTTTTCTTCTTCTCTTTTCGGACAGCTTTCAGAGGCTCTCTCTTTAAGGCCTTAATTGGATGCTCGAGTTTGATAATGTGAATTATACATTCATGCATCTGCTTGACCTCGATTTGTATGCATTAAACTTGCATCTCGTTCTTTCTTTGTTGGGCCAACTTTTCCGCAATTTATGAGCTAGTGGCCACAACACAGAAGTGCACTGTACAAAATTTGATATTTAAAAAAATATGTTTTTCTAATTTACATTTTAAAATATTACTCAACATTTTTATTAGTATTTTTATTTAAATAATTTTATAAATATATATTTTTTTAGATTTATTTTTATGAATTGTTATTTAACATTTGAAAATGAAAATTTTATGTTTAAAATTATTAAATCATTTTTATGAACATTTTTTGTACACTTTTTTTTATTAATTTTTTTATAAGAATTATATTTGTAAGAAAAGATGTCTAAAGTTTAAAAGTTCAAAACATTTAAAACAAATTAGCAGAAAATTAAATCTTAAAAACATGTTTAACATTTTTCATAAAATACTTTGAGTTTGTCGCTCCCTTTTGGGCACCTTAATTTCTGAAAGTATAGCCTTTTTGTGCGGCAGACAAACTACAAATTGTTACTCATTCAGCGCAAATCTAGTGCCGTCTCCCCACGACTCTAACCACTCTCCACTCTCTATTTTCCATTTGCCGTTTTCCATTTCCCGGACGGACAGGCGAGCGACCCGAGGCGATGCAAACGAACGCGGCACCGGCAGCCGTCGCCCTGGCCTGTTGGTCCTGTCACTTTGGCCAGGCCACGCAGGCGGTCAGGGTAATTAGCACAATGGTGGCCGCACTTGTTCTCTTGGAGGCCTGCTCCTCGCTGCTCCTGCAGGGCGGGGGAGGAGGGGTGGGATGTCCTGGAGGCGGAGGAGTCGGCGGGACCACTCGCATCAGGGAGAGACAGGAGAAGCCGCGGCCAAGATCCTCGGGCGACCCCAAGGAGCCCTCGACGACGTCCGAGGAGCGTGTCAATAATGTCAGCCGGAATGCACGGTGATAAATTAATGTCGCCCAGTTGGAATTCCACCGCCAATGCAGCGCCCAAATGCAGCAGAAATGATTTATAGGCGAAGTTGAGGGAGCATCGGGAGCAGCAGGAGCAGCAGCGTCTGAGGTCCTTCCACTCGAGCTGCATGTAATACCTTTCTGAAAAACCAACTAATTATGCTAATGATGGAAGACGCCGTGCTGCTGTTGCTCCTGGCGAACTGCTCCTCCCGCTTCTCCTTGGCAAAGTTGTAAGTAAGTGTGTTTCTAATTAAGTGGGCTGGGGATTAGTTAGTTAGGCGGAAATCAGAGCCATGTACATAAACTTCTCACGTAAATTGCCAGCACACTAGCGAACTTAGCTAAATGGAAAGCATTTCGAACGAATCATCAAATTAGAGAACTATATTCAAGTGGTTTGCTTATAGAGCCATGCCTAGGTGTTTAAATAAATATTAAAGTAAATGAAATGGAAGGGAAAGCAGGGGTGTTTTCGAAAGGGTAGTTAAGGTGTCCTGGGGGAGGCAGTTAAGTAATTCGCTCTACAAACCTAAGGTATAAAATAATTTGTTCTCTAAGCATAAGGAAGGAAATTTAATTTGTATATAGTGCAGCACTAGGACATCTTAACTGCTGCCTTTGAATGTCTACGGATCTCCAGAAGGACCCCTTAGAAACTTAAGAATATACGTAGCGAATGTTTACTCAGATCGTTGTAAATAATAATGGGATTCGTTCTTGATTTGTGTGTTGTGTCCTTGGGTTACCCTGTATAGCCTAGAGTTTAAGCCATGTAAATACCAAGAGATACAAAGTAGCTAACTGTTTCGGCACGAACTTCTTCGAAGGTTCCTAAGCAAATTTTTCTGCAATAATCTATGGGAACTGGAAGAATTCATGAGAAATTCCTGCCAAAAACCCGCCTCAGTTCGAAGTGCGACTTGCCGGACTAACAATTTATTTAGAAGAATTTCTCCAAGTCATGTGGGCAGTTCCTGTTCCCATTTACCAACTCTTCAGCAATTGCTATGAGTTCGTTGCTCTCTCCGAGTCCAGTGAAATTTAGAGCTCCCATTTCAGCATGTCCGGTTGCATTTTTACGCCCTAAAGCCGCCCCACCGGAAAAAGGAAAAGGGGGAAAGACACAACTGGCAAGTCACTTTTCACTCTTGTCAACAAAATATTTGCATTTCCATTTGCCGAGGCGGTCGAATGTGTTCAGGTCGGGTTTGTCTTGAAGGACTCTGTCCGGGAAACCGAACTCCTTCATCCTGTGCCACATTTAAAAATGTATGGGTCGCTTGGAGCCCCGGGGCCCGCAAATGGGGCTGAGTTTAACTGATCAAAATTGTAAATAAACCTGCATATACCATATGAATAAACTATAAACTGTACTCGAGTATTTGTGTGGTAGTCATACATTACATATGAAAGCAAACACATACATAAGAATGCACACACAGCGCGCGAATCGTTCGTATATACAAATAGATATATGTGGATTTATATACATGGATGTATCGATATTAAAAATGTAAACCCAACGCATGCAAAATTAGTCGCGACATGTAAATGAATGTTTAATGGGTAAATTAATGTTGCCATAAACGGGACAGAAAAACCATGAATATAATTGCAATTAAGCAAATAAAATAATATATGTTATAAGCATAATATGGGGAAAAATAGCGAGTATTATAACAGAAGCCGAAAAGCAGAAGGCAGAAGCGGAAGCAAAAACAAACTCTGTTGACTTTTGTTGCAAACAAAATGGCAACGCATTATAAAGATTATGAAATTGTTTTTAATTTTTAAGCGAGTAGCCACGTAAATATGGAAATCGGTATGGAAAATTTCAATAAAGTTTTTTTAGTTACTACCATCCAATGATAAATATGTATAACAAAAGCACGAGTTTTCTTTGATTTTCGGGAGGTGGGGGGAGGCCACCACATGCTGAGTCGAATCGTGGTAAGATTTATGCAAATCTTCTCCATTGCCATTCATGCATTTAGCCAGGGAATTTTAATGGGCCACACGCACAAGACCACAGACAATGGAATTTCGGAGGTGGCCCCACGGGGGACTGCAAGTTTTCTACGCTTTCTTGCTTTTTTCGGGGCGGCATTTTCCATTTTTCAGCCTAATAAAGCCGCAATGCGAAAGGCGGGCAGGAAAACTGATGGCAAGAAGAATGGGCATTAAGTGCCTGGCTGGCAGCTGTCCCGGCGAATCCTACGAATCCTACGACTAGCAGTGGGCCATGTGTGGCAGGACTCTGTTTGCGCTTTGGTAAGACATCAAAAGCCGTTAACATAAAAGTTTATTATATGACAAGTAAGTATGTGTGTGTGTGTGTGTTTGTGCCGACCCGTAATATCATGCCAAAAAGTTTAATAGCGCACAACGCGTCAACCCAGGACTTCTCCGTCTCCTCCTGCCCACTTTTCCCCGAATCCATTGAGTGGAAAGCGTAAGGAGCGAATAAGGCGCATAAGGCTCATGAAGCGGAAAGTTCCCCCGCCTCAATCCGCAAGGCGGAAAGAGAGTATTACCCTAGATGATGACGACGATGATTGGAATACTCTGGTTTCGGGACCACATCCTCGCATGCAGGATGGATGGACTGCACGAGCCGATAAATCGGAGGATCTGCAAGGGGAAGCTTTAAATGTGACATTTCAAGGGAAACGATTATTTGGGAATATATATTGCTATTTTCAAATAATTAAAAATTTATTGAGCTAGTATTAAATTGAAAAAATTGAATAATTTAAAAAAATGTGGGTTTTTTTTATAGATTATAGAAACAAAATAAATATACATTGTAATATGTCGTGTCAACTCAAAACTTATATTTTTAAAGATTTTTTCAAAAAATATTTATTAATCCATAATGTAAAGTCGTAATAAAATATCAAAAGTAAGAAGTTATTATTATATAAAAAACGAAAGGAAGAAGAACTTTAGTAATACTTAGTAGTTTCTTATCACAAAATCGAAGATCTAAGAACTTATGTCAGTTGAAAGTGCGCTCGTCAAAGGTTTTTCATATGTTTTTTCCCAACTAAAATCTTAGCTTGTTCCAAACTGAAATGAACCTGATATCCTACAGGAGTTCCACCACCGTTTGCTACACATGTTTTGCCAAAAAAAGCTTCCCTGAAAGGCGCAAACGCAATTGTCGGATATTACCTTTAATTGCGCATAGCTCGGGCCGCAGATGTCGACCGGCGTGCAGATGAAAGCCGGAATGCCCGGGGAATGTGGCACACAGTTGGGTCCCAGTCCCAGTCCGACGAAGGGCAATCGACAAAAGGGAAAATAAATTATCATCATTGTGACATTTTCATTTGTCAACGTAATTTTGCCGTGTCGCATTCCTGCGCTGCCTAAAAGGACACTACACTCGCTGCTGCCAGTGCCGCAGGATCAACATTAGGGTTTTGGAAAAAAGTCTGGCAATTTGGGCAGGAATTTCACTTCACTTTGACTGGCGAAAAAATGAAAGCCAAAACAGAAACACGTTCGTTCGCCTTTTATGTACCGTATGTCTCCTGTGGAGACCCTAAATATTGCCGCGTACATTTTTAATGCGAAAGTATGATTTGATTTTATTCGACTCAGCCGCACGTTTATTTGTCTGCAGCCGAAGGTGCAATTTAAAGTCGCTCATTGAACATAAATCAAACGTCTAAGGCTTCAAATGCACAGCAGACACACAAACGAAAATCCAGTACATAATTTATTGACGTGGCTGTGAGTCCTGGCAGGACCAAAGCCCTGTCATGAGCTGCCGAACATCGTCCTCCAGCTGCCAGCCGGAATATTGTACATTATTTTACAGATTCTGATTCTGATTCTGATCCCTCGACCATTCGGCGTGTTTGTGGCACTGTCAAAGCGAATGCCAATGGCCAATTTAAATTGCAGCCAAGTGACGAGCTAAATGCTTTCCTCTGCCGAATTTTCCCTTGATTTGTTGCTGCCGGAAAATGCCTTTAACTGGGTTACGTTTAACGAAAGCAACACATTTTCCCCCTCATTAGTGCTTACATTCTGCGTTATTAATAAGAATAATTACTTCCACTTTCCCTTAATATTGCCGTTTTAAAATAAAACAATGAGGGAAAAAACGGAAACCAAATTTGTTGGCTATATTGTTTACACATGTAATGAAATTTCTGTGGTTATTCGCCGGGGAAAAGTGTTTCCCTTGGCAATTATTTTGGCGCCAGTTTTTCAGCCAAATTTCACATTTCTCTGCTTTAAAAATAGCAAATTAATTATATTTCACGCCGCGTTGTCGACGGCAACAAAACAAAAAAAGGAAAACCGAAAAAGAAAACGTTGCCCTGGCTCATAATTAAATTTTGCATTCGTGCGTGAGGGGTGGGAAATAGGGGTGGATGGGGTTACAGGGCGGATACGTATGGATTTGCGGTTTTCGGGGCTGGGGAAGTAATACGGCTTTGATTAGGAAATCGGTTTAAATGGGTTCCCGCTCTCGCTGACTGTTTGTTTTTGCTTTTGTTTGGCTGGAATTTCGTTTTATAATTTTTCTGTGTATTCTTGTGGTTTGTTCGTTTGTTTTTGCCCTGTTTCTGTTTCTGTTGCTGTTGCTGTGTTAGCCCGTTTTAGCCGAGAATTGCTTTTTGAATATGTGCGACATTGTTGCCGTTGTCTCCATAAATGGATAACCGAGCTGGTCTGAATTTGTTGCTCACTCTGTGCCCACTTTGGGCTGTCATTTTTGCGGTCAACACTTCCACTCCCACTGCCACTCCCACTCCCCAAAAAACACTCGCCCGCCCGCAAAAACCCGTCCGAAAAGCCCTCCTAATGCAATTTGTCATTTTCAATTTTTGTTTCTCTGGCTCTGGCTTTTGTCTCAAATGGAATTTTTGGCATTTCGTTCACATAAATTAGGCTCGGCCGTCTGTCCTTCTGTCCTCCTCTGTTTATTCTTGCTGTGCTGCACTCAAATTTGCTGTGTAAATAATTATTCTTCCCATTTCGTTTGGATGCAAATTGTTTACTTTTCGCATATTTCTCCATCTCGTTTGCAGTTGGCAATTTCATTAGGAGCTGTGACTGCAAATTAAAGGGGAATTCTATCGCACCAGAGCGCTGTCATAATCGTTAATCCATATGGCCATCTGATCTGGGCTCAGCCGCAAGATAACTCGATTTGCTGGCAACTGTCGTTCTTGGTCAATTTCAGCTGGCATCAAATGCAATTACCCATCTGCACTCTGTGTCTCGATGTGTGTCGATGTGTGCGAGTGCCCCATTAAATGGACGGCTGTGTGGGTCGCCAAATCCGGGGCAACGATTCCTAACTCGGATGAAGTGGACTCGAAATATATCTAAATTCTTATTGAGAAGTTTTTTTCAACTAACAAAAGGTTAAAGTATATAGAAGAAATAATTAAATAAAATATTAAAGTTGTCCAATGTTCAAATTCTTAATCTTGGGAAAATAAAAGTTAGTCACTTAAAAAAAGTTAAATAAGAAAAACTTTGTGTTTATTATCAAGGTTTTCACTCAGAGGCGGATCTAGGATTTTATTGTTGGGGGTGATACAGAAAAATGTTCTTGTTGCATACTTTTTGAATACAACAATTCCTTTCAATTTCCACTTGAGTGGGAGTGATCTATCACCCATATCACCCCCCGTGCATCCCCGCATGTTTTTACTATTTTTTTTTAATATTAATTTAAAATACTCAAATTAATATTTTTTTAATAAATTTAAAATGTTTTTAATATTTAATATTTTTAATATTTTTTTAATAAATTTAATATTTTTTAAATATTTTTATTAAACCTTGACAAAAACATGGAATACATTAAATTGGATTCATTGCATACCGATTAGTATGTTTAATTTATTTTATAGTTTCAGTCAGGATACTTAATGGTTGAATATTCCTCATCTTATCTTAAATCCAACATTCCAAGTACTTTCACTTTATTTTAAATCACAATCATTGGATTCACTTATCTGGTCCGGGAACTGCGCATCTTGTCATTATCCCTCCGCCGTAGAGCGAGTTATGAGCTGTCAGGCTGGATGAAGAATCCCCTGGCCCTGGTGTGCGTTTAATGCCATTTAAGCCGGACCTTTTCCGAGCGGACAGTGTCCGATTGCCGGGCACTTAACTGAAATACAATTTTTATGGCCGCGCGGAGGAGTGCGGAATCCTGAGTCCTGAGTCCTCACTCCTTTTGTCACATTTATTGCATACTTTTGCGCGTCGCCCGGCGCTCGAGCTGCGACTTTTTCGCACATCCTTCTGACTGCATAATTTTGCCGTACGGCACGCCGGCATATTCTCATCTTTCGTTTGTATTTTGCATGATTTTCTCTGATTTCAGCTGCCTTCGCTCCTTTCAGGCTGCTTTTGTAGTTTTATCACACACTTGACCCATAAATCAAACATGTGTAAATGTTTTCACTTTATATGCGCACTCATACAGGGCACATCAAATGCTTTGGCCGCCGCTCTATCCATGGATATATTTTCCCCGCATTTCCCTAGCGAAAAGAAAGGGATAGAGGATAGAGATGGAGTGGAGCAAGGTCCTTCGTCCTTCGGTTCGTGCGTGTAAACGAAGTAGAGAAGCGTGTAAAATATGCCGCAAATAGCTGGCTTCTTGGTATTCCCAATTCAGACTTATATGCGAGTCCTTCGTCCCCAGAGTTTGGTGTCAATCCCTTTTGATGGGCCGCTGACATTTTCGGCGGCCTGTCATTCCGTCTGCCCGTTTTTGTGCGAATTTTTATTGGCTTAGTGGGTTCGGGGCATACATTTCACATATATCATTTTTTCCTTTTGCGGCCTTTAATAAATAACCGAAAAATGCCTCTGCACAGGCCCGAACAAACCGCTAATTGTGTCAAAAAAAGCAAATATATTTTATCAAATTGTATTTTCAGCTGTCAGCCTTTGGGGGCCAAACTCAATTTGTTGCAATTTAAATTTGAACTCTTTGCAATCGACGCTAATGACGATGTTGGCGGTGTGATTTTATGAATTGAATTTATCGCTCAACTCAATTAAATTAGCGTGCGTAGGTGTGATGTTTGTATGTGTTTGTGGAGAGAGTGCGAGTGTGTGTGTGGCGGACAAACAAATTGTTTGCCACATTCTCACTTATGCATGGCATAAATTCGGGCTGAGAAATGGCCGCAATTTGTTGGCTGTGGCATGTTTAACAGCAGCTGCAACTTTCTGACCCAGGAAGTTGACCCTGAATCCGAATCTGGATCCCCATCCTCCGTCTCCAGTGGCCAAGGATCCGTGCTGATGTCCTGGCACCCAACTAGCATCTGCAACATCACGTTTGTGTCATAGTCATTATAACGCCACTCAGGCGACGGCAGGGCCACTAAAAGTTATATGTGCCACTCTCTGCAGCAGATGACCTCCTTCCAGCTGCAGGCGGTAAAATGGTAAAATGGCAAAAATGCAGGAGCCTTAGCAGGAGCAGGAGCAGGACGAGAACGAGGACAAGGAGTCGAGTTCTGGTCGGGAACTTTTTCCATTTTACGCTCGACAGCCTTTTAAAATGTAATTTTTGCCTAATTAGCAACAAACAACGAGACAAAGTCTTCGAGTCTCTAATTTTGCTTTCGCTCATCTGACAGCCGCACTCCAGCACCGAAAGAAATTTTTAAAGATTTAAAAAAGCCGTTTACCTTGGTGTATTTGTGTCCTTGACAATTTTGTATAAAGGGAAAAAATCCTTAGAAAAAAGTATTTATTGTGATAGGGATTAATACAAAAATAATTTAATTTACATTTCTTTATTATCAGTTGCATTGAAAATAATTTAAATCTATGGATTTAATTAAAGCTAATGTACTTGCATGTATAATTTTTATTAAATTCGTCTTTAAATATATCGTAAAAACCCAATAGTAAAAATGTTCCATGCTAACTACGTTTTTTATAAATTTATCAGAATTTTCCGATTTTTTTTCTACAAAAATAATATAGTGGAGATGAAAAGATGAAACTTTCGGTTTTTATCGTTTATATCACAGCATCATAGCGTAAATGATATTTATTCGATTTGAGGTGCACAAACGTAATACTCATTAGCACGAAAGCAGCAAATTATCTTTTGTTTTCGCCGTGTTCCCGAGCTGCCGGCCCTTTTGGCCCTGATCTGTCACGGCTTTGGCGGCTTTGTCTCGGCGCACGGTTGGCTCAGCCAAATCTAATTTGCGCCTTAGCAGCTGCTCGGAGCTCGACGACAGATGACCTTGGAGCCGTTTCGCATAGCCGTGGATCCTTAGACCTCCGCCGGAACGCCTTAAACGAATCCGAAACTCACCGACTCCCAGACAGACAGCCCTGGGGGGTGGGGATTAAAGCCATTTTGGCTGATGGATTGCTGGGGTCCCAGTCCATTTCCCCACCGCGCCCCGGCCATGTTTTGCTTTCATCATCCTTTCCCTGACCGCCGCACAATAATAAACAACAGCGAAATAGAAATGAGTATTTCACATTCGCACGTAAACAACGCATTGAGTGGCCAAAAAAGGGGGAAGTGGCTAATCCACATTCAGCTTGCCAAGGCATGTATGGCTAATAGGGTGGACTTGGATGTGGAAAACCTGGATTTTATTACCTTAAATTGGTAAAAGAATTTTGTAATATTTTAATTGATCTATATATGGCATCTTTCAAGTTCTGTCTTCACCAATAAGTTTCATTTATAGTAGAACAATATTTTATGTAAATATGTTCTTGTCAGTAGACAGACAGCTTAAAGTGTATAGTTATGTTAGTAATTATGTAAGTAATTATTAATTATATTGTTGCATTCGACAGATAACTTGGCAGTTAAAATTGGTTCAAATGAATATTTGCATATATTAAATAATCAATAACCACACTGCGTATAAGTAATAAAGTGCTTTTGAAATACGAGAAAATATATTTAATATTTATTAATATATGTAGATAATATAAATATTAATAAACAAAATTCCCGCCTCTTTTCAACCCTTTTTGGGAATACCTTTAAAGGTCCACCCCGAAGGAAAACTCTCCCAATTTACAGTTTTCCTCGCTTTCCCCCGGCTTTCTTCGCTCCCGCCCACCTTAATCCGGTCGCCCGGCTAATAAAAGTAAACATTTCTTTCCGCGTGACTAAATACCTTTCACTTGCTGTCGCTGTTTCTGTCGCTTACGCCGGCCACGCCCCCTCCCGACATCCTACCACCCCCCATAACCCACCGCCCACCGCCCATCACTTGACTTACCGCTTGGCCCCTTTTATTAATCGCGTGTCGAGGCGCGTCATGCGTCGGCAATATGAAGTGGAATTTTGCAGCTTTCTTCGCCTTTGTTATTGTAGGGGAGTGGGTGGTTGGGTGGCTGCTGCCGAGCTAATTAAAAATTATAATTAATTGCATTTGCTGGGCGCACAAGTCACTCGCATGTGCGTATGAGTGTGTGTGTGTTTTTAAGGGTGTGCCTAGCATATCTTGGGAAATTCATCTAAGTTCTGGCTGCCTGTTTGTCCTGGCAGACGCATTAAGCTTATTAAATTCGCTTAGACCAACCTGGAGGGCGGGCTGCTCTGTATGTGTGCCCGCATTAAGTTATTAAACGCAAAAGGTAACAAAATGTTATTTAACTTTGTAAGCCAAGATGTTAAGCGGCGATTAGTTGATGTCCTCGTTATGCTAACTGCTTATTAAAAAATGTAATTACAAGCTTCGGTATGAATACATCCTATATGGTATTTGGTATGTAGGCAACGAGATCCCGGCCTGAATTGGCATTGGCCCGCTCATAAATTTGCGCAAACACAATTTGAGGTTGTTGCTGCAGCATAACTCATTTTACCTGCCATTCGGGTTGGGGGCGTAATTAATCGGATATAGCGACAACGGAATTAATGAGTGGAGGGGGATTATGATTATGCGAAGCGGGAATACGCTAGAGGTGCCAAAGGGTCTTAACCGAAAATCTGGGAGCTTGTTTAATTGCATTTATTACAGGCAGCAGTAGCAGCTCTTAACCCAAATTAAAAGGGGGAGCGAGTAACTAAAAATTTAAAAGGATTAAGTGCGCTTAAGCTTGCTTAATAAGCGAGAGTCCTCGATGCTACACTATCCCCGCAAGGACTCGCCTTAATGTGTTCTGTCAGCATTTAAATAAAATGCAACATAACTGCAGAAAAACAGAATAACAGGCCATTGCTCAATGATTTATGCCGCTGAAGTTTGCTGATCAATGGCAAATAATAAATTAAATTACTTTAATTGCACATTACCCGGACAGCTGAAGAGTGAGTGTGAGGAGCCTTAATGAGAGCCCGATGGCACTTGAAGAGCGCCCCGTATGGGCCATTAAATTACAATGGCCATGCGAATGCGAAATGCAAATCGAGCTGCGACAGATGCCACTGACAGTTGCCACTTTTCCTCATTTTCCACAGTTTCCCCCGGCAAACTATCACTCCGCATCCAGATGTTGACTTTAATATTTCATTCACCTTTGCCACGGCAACCGCAAATCAATTAATTCATTACGACTGCCGGAAAAACTGCTGACAAAGGCCTCGTCATTATCGCTCCCATCATTGGACATTGGAAATGGAAACTACATCATCCTCCTGCAGGAGCAGCAAAACTGCCAGCCAAGTTATTTTCCTTGCCTTTCGTGTTAATTATTTCCGCTGGGGCCGGGGCTCTTATTTATTGTATTGCGCTCGAGAAACTCTCCTCTTTCTCTGGGTAGTAGCCATAAATTATGCAGATACTCTTGTCCGAATTTGACGTAAACTGTGCTTAATTAAAATTTACAACTCGATGGAACAAATGGCATATAAATTCTGCTTAAAATCGAAGCATGTTTCTTGATTTCATATTTATAAAATGAAATACAAAAGGTGGAAGCTGCTTAGGAGCACCGGCAAAACAGCCACCACACATGTACTTACTTTCAAGGAGACACTCTCCCCTTTTCCCCCCAAAAATTGTTTCAGTTCTTTGTCATCCTGTCGCAATGTCCCCTGAAAAGTCCTGAGCCTCGCATCGCATAAATAAGTAAAGGAAAGGAAATGAAAGAACATTAAATGGGAATTCGGAGAAAATCAATTCAACGGACTGACAACACAGCCTTTGTATTTTATTAAAATTTTCAACTGCTCCGCCCGCTGAATAAATCATGAACAGCTGTTGCTGCTGGCTGATTGATTTGCTTACCATTTACATTTGGCCAGACCAGGATTTTCCAGCCCTCATTACGGGAAAGAAATTATCAAAAAAAATAAAGATAGAAGAAAATGATTGGAAATTGCCTTAGCCATTGGCAACTAATTGACGTTGATCGACAGTTGCCATTTATATAGAAATCTGGGCAATATTTATACGTTTCGGGCTGCTGCTGCTCCTTGCCAATCATTTATTCATTCATTAATTTGTGTTTGTTTTATGTTAATTTATTTATTACACATTTCCCTTCTTCGTCTCCACCTGCTTTCATCAAATTAAAGGTGAGCCAATTACGAATGCCAGGGAAAGTCCGACTCCCTTCGAGGCTTCGCGTCGTCCATGTGCGCATAAATAAGCTCTTTTTGGCAGTTGCCTGTTGGCCGGGGGAATTATGGCCCAATGTTCTGCCGGGGCACTTAACAAGTTGCTTTTTGATTGGCGCACGCAATTACTGGATTTTTATTTACAGTTAATTTGCTTAATTATGACAGAAACAAAGCCCGACATTGATGTTCAACATACGCAAGTTATGAAATTTAAGCCGGCAACTTATCACATCAGCATTTCTGTCTCTGAAATGCTCTCCTCTTGTGCCGCTCGCATTGTATTGTATTTTAATTAAAGCACGTAGTGGCCGAAGGGGCAGGGGCGGGGGCATGCAGCAATTAAAGCCAAATAATGGCAGCCAGCAGTGCATACAAAAAATGGAAATGAATGGCAAAAGGCCAGCTAACAAGGCGACAACGCCGCCGCCATTGCGTATACGCCGCGTTGGCCCATTACATAACGCTTTTCTTCGTCTGGGTCCTCCCCACTTTGTGCAGACCCTTGTTTTCCGCCCTTTTTGCACGACTGGACACGCGTAAAGGTCGTGGCGAAAGGAAAACACAAATTTACGCCATTTCTGGTAGAGGAGCCTAGGGAAAAAATAAAATCGAAGTTGGAAACAAAATATTTTACATGTAAGAATTTTTTAAAGCTTTTATTAAATACAGGAAACTATTTTAAAGTCTATGCATAAACTTTTTTATTTATAAAATGTATTTAAAAATATGTATATTTAATATTCAATAATGCAACGACAAAATGTTATAGCACATTCAAACTTCCACAACTCGAATACCATTTAAATATTTAACTTGCCCATTTTGATGGTCTATAGAATGTTCCATTACATTACACTAATCCCCAAATCTCAAGGACCTTCAGACTCAGAGCTCTAAATGTTTTGGGGCTTATCATTCCGATAGGTAGAAACTTTGGCAAAACCTTGTGGCAGGCAAGTTAATGCCCATTTGCAGCGTTGTTTAATTATGCCAATTTATGCAAACAATCAGTGCGCAATAGGCAGACAAGTGGCAAAAGCAGCAACAACCGATGGAATGTGGCAGCACAACGAGCAGAGGGCGTGCCTGGGGCCAAAATGGGCTCAGATAACACGTAAATAAAGACGCACACACACAGATACAGATACAGTACAAAATACGGAGAAAGTGCGACACATGCAGAACAATTGACTTGAGCCAACAAAAAGATACAAGATACAGGGCAGACACACACACACAAAAGACACAATTCCAGGCCATTGTTTTACAACTGCCAACAAAAGCAGCAAATTTAACTTCTTTGCCATGCGTGTGTGTTGTGTGCTTGTGGGTGTGTGCCGCACTGTTTGTGTGTTAAGTGACTTGTTTTACAATGCCAATGATAACGCACACACACACAACAACACTCCCATACAGTTGCAGATAGGCCAACGCACACAAACATCTGGATAAGCTATCTGCGGCTCGTCTGACATTTTGTAATTGAAATTCAGCTGCAGCCTGCTTTTCAGCGTTGCACCCATTACGCATACGCCGCGTTGGGCACTTAAAGGAATTAAACTATTTGCCAGGCCCTCAGATCCCTCCAATCCGTCTGGCCGAGCACGGCCCGCAAA
The DNA here is from genome assembly GCA_037075285.1 of Drosophila lutescens. Taxonomy (NCBI): domain Eukaryota; kingdom Metazoa; phylum Arthropoda; class Insecta; order Diptera; family Drosophilidae; genus Drosophila; species Drosophila lutescens. Next base: position 291,996 of record JBAMCF010000184.1, read on the forward strand.
AATACGAAGCGTCATTTTTGAAATTAAAAAGTATATGTGTACGTTGGAGCATGACATTGGCTTCGTTACACTGGCCAACAAAATAAGTAAAATTTTGGGTACATTTGTCCTTCCAAATCTTGTTTTTATACCAACCATTTAATTTGCTTATACTAATTTTTCAACGTGTTTAACTTACAACTCTTCCCAAGTTTTATATGTTGAAGGTGCCTTTGTTTCAAGTTTATTTCCCTTTTCATTTGTTTGATCTCATTAAATGATTAAAATTGCAATTGTAATCTTTGTTTTTCTAAAGTTACCTTCCTTTTATGTTTTTTAAAAATACAAAACATTTTGAAAGCTTTTGCTTACAATTTCTGCAATTATAAAATGTATAAAAAAAACCTCATCACAGCCAAATGTTATCAATTATTCTTTGGTAACATTAAAATTGCTTTCAACCGGTTCCATTCAGTGAAGTTTTTCAAACGCAACTTTTTAGCTTGCAACTTTGTTGTCCAGTGTGGCGCTTGCACACCCATGCTGCTGGCTGTTTTGCAGTCTGTTAGCCAGATTTCCAGCCACATACACGAGACAACTTGTTGCCCGACAGGCCGACAGACACCAGCAGCAGTTGGCATGAGTGTGCGCAAGTTTTCAGCCCAACCCAAGGTCAACTCGGTCTCATATTAAAGTGAAAATTTGTTTTATTTTCCCGGGCGATGTGCATGAAAAATAGATGAAGCTAAAAAAAAAGAAAAGAGGAGAAAAACAGGCAGATTTTCGCTGCCTCCAAGCGAAACGGCCCAGCAGAGACACGAAGCGCAGGACAGGACTTCATTGAACCTAATCAGTTTTGAGGCCAGAGCAAGTTTGGGTCCTGGCACGTGGCCATTGGCCGAATGGTCTGAGGCCACTAATCCCATAAATAATGCACAGGCCAAACAAGTCCGGCAGATTGGCAAGGACTCGGGGAAACGGAAACGGGACATCGGAGCGTCGGCGGCGTTTGGGACTCTCAAAGATGCGGCTGGCCAATCATTTCAAGGACATAAATTCACGCAAATGTTTCAATCAATTTTGCGCTGCCCGGGCACAATACAAATTCAATTTGACCCACAAATTGCTGGCTCAGCCCAAAGGACTCCCCCTCATGTTGTGTTATTGAGCCATCTTTATGCGATTACACCAACAACGCACAGGGCGCCGTGGGAGCGCACCGTGTCCACTGTACAGCGTACAGTGAAGCACGGAAAGGCACGAAAGGCAGAGCGGCAGAAAACAGGACACGGGCTGGACAGGCGCAGGATATCGTACACAAAGGACAAGGCAAGCGTCGCACTAAAAAGGGACAGCGCAACGGAAATGTCTAACGATTGAACAAAACGGATGCCAAAGGGGCGTGGCCGGAAGGGGGCGCTAAGTGGGAGGGGGTGGGTGGTAAGGGGGTGGGGGTAAGAGGAGCGGTAATAAATGACATGACAGACATCGAGGCGAATTCCTTTGAGGCACAAGCTCTGCATCGAAGCTCGACTCCTGTCAGAGTCATAACCGCTTACCCAATGCAAATGGGCTGGTGTAGCTACACTTAAAAAAAAAAATAAAATAAAGATTCCGCATTTTAATAGGATTTGAGAAATTTAAATAATTGAAAGATATACCTACAAATCGTATATAAGGTAGGGTTGTTAACAAATTGTCCAAAGAAACTTTATCAAATTTAATTGATAAAACATAACTTAAAATAGACTTACATTATTTTATTATTATTATTGTTAAAATTGTTTAATATTTTATTGTGATGATATTTTTTATTGGAAGGTGGTCTTAACTTTAAATACCTATCTAAAAACATTTCCCTTGACTAATTTTCATGCCAGCATAACAAGTTCTTTAAGTAAATATCTTAGACTTGGGAATATTTTTCTTTAGCGTATGATGAGGTGGGTGATTACCAGAGTGGAGCAAATGGGTGGCAGCAGTAGAAGGATATTGCATACTGAGTTTCCTCATTAAAAACTGACTAAATTGAGTTGTGTGTGAGCTGTCTTACAACATCGCCGAAAAAAGAGAACCCTACCGTTTACATTTCTTGGTAATGCGCTTTGCTCGGTTGGCGAGGGGGGCAAAGGGGTGGCAAAGGGTGGGCAAAGGGGGACGCAGGGGCTGGGTTTATCCACTGGTTACAAGTTGCGACTGCCACTTGCAAAATGCCTGCCAAGGATTTATAATGTTGTCCTCGTCCTCGAGGCGCTCGAGTTGCCGTTAAGTGCACGAGTTAACCCCGTTTTGTGTCTTCTGCTTGCTCCTTTTTTCCTTTCACTCGTTTTCCAGGACGAAGAAGAGGCTCCTGCAGCAGCAGCAGTTGCAATTTGCTGCTCGGTGGATAATCGCGGGAAATAATGGTGTGAGCTTAATATGCGAATGGTTTGCTAATCAAGCGTGCGATAAATGCCAATAAGCAAGTTTATATTTCTATTTTATGGGGTAACTAATTTGAAGTCTATCTAAAAATATTTATTTAGTGTTTATATTTAAATAAAGTTATGAAATAGAAAGTTTCAAAAAATGTATGAAAATTTAAAGTTGAGTAAACATCATAAAAAATGTATATAAATAAAATTGCAATATGCAAGTATTACCAATGTGTAGGCATTACAAGTTGAACAGGTCTTTAGGTATTCAAATATCTGTTTTTTCCCATTTGATAGGTACTATTAGTTCCGTATTGTTGAGCCAGTGCAATGGCATAAAATGTTCACCCCAGAAAACCGAAAACACAGCGACCAACATCCACGTGCTTTGGAATTTATTGAATCAACGCGCGTGGCATAAACAATGGGCAGCTGCAGCACGGGCAGAGATAATGGGGCGTGGCACCGCCTAAATATAGAACACAACCATTTCCTTATTGCAGATAGAACGAGCATTGTCTGAATCCTGGACGGGAATAATAACAACAATAACAACGGGGGAAGCCGCGGGGAAAAGGACCGCAGGACGTTAAAGAAAGTGCAACACATTAGCCGGTTCTGTGGGGCCTTTGTCTTTGCCAGACAAGTGCAACAATGGAGCGAATAGTATGAAATCTGAAAAGGGGAATGGAGTGGAGTGGAGGGGCTGGTCCTTATCCAATTGGGCCTGCCGCATAGCCTTTTGTTCAGATCCCTTTGTGGTACCTATTAAGGTTGCTGCGACTGCAAAAGCGCGTGAGTTCCCAACCACACCACAGATTTTCCATTTTTTTGAGTTTTTGTCTTCTACCATGCATAGCTGACATCGCGAATATTGCCATCAACAATTCGCTTCCTTTCCCTTGGGGCTATTTGCTTTGAATGCAATTAAAACTATATTTTATTGACTTTTTTGTTGTACGGAAAAAAAATCACTCGATAGCTGAGTGATGTTAATAAATTGTTCTTTGGCCAGGCAAAATGAGCAATAATCAAACAGAAGGCAGAGTAAAAAATTCATAATTGCCAGTCTAAAAGTGGAAAGTGGAAAGCGGACAAAGGAAAAACGCCCCAATGGAGTAAAAAGCAGAAAGGAGCGATTTTATCATTTGCAGAAGAGTTGCAAAAATATATGAATTAAATTTCCTCTTGCTCTTTCAATTAAAATTTTAAAGTATTCCATTTCAGTCTTATCTACACTTGGCTACTGATTAAAAGTTAGGCTGAGCGATGCTTTTCCACCTGCTCTCCGTTAAAGTTTTCCCAGCCTAAGGCTTTGGAAATTTTCAGCTTTATTTTTTGACTCTAGGAAGCTTAAATTAGGATATTTAAGGAAATGAAATGGTAAAGTTGAAATTTATGAATTTCCAATTATTTTATTGTACACAAATGATTATTTTATTGTGTACAATAAAGTCAATCAATATTTATGTAGTTGTAATTTTTAATGTTTTATTGATGAATGGAAATTTACATTTTCATCTGTTTTTATTTATAGCTTTTATCGATATTTATTATACATTAAATCGAAGCCAGTCCCACTTCCATTTCCATTGAAGCTCTTTCCTTTTAGTGACCTAATCAACTCGTTAGTAATTTTATAGCAATTTCACCAGCTTATCCGTACAGCATCCTTATGGCCGGCCATCAACAGCTCATTTATCCATCTGCTCCGTCCCTCCACCAGAACCCGAACCAGAACCTCCAGTTCTTCGGTTCATTTTCGCCTTCCAGTTAATGACATTGCTCTGCGGTTCTATCTCCTCCAGTGGCCATAAATTCACCCTGCTTCGGTCATTGGATAGCCATTCCTGGCGCTGTTCTCCGCAGCATTATGAATTGATTGCTTGCAGGTGCTGGCCCGACCACACCGACCGTACAAATATCAATAACTATCTAAGGCAAATCCCCATTTCAGCCAACACACACGGCAAGCTATTTTTCATTTTCACCGCTCAACTCTTTCCCATTTTCCCTTTGGCGTGTACATTTTATACATCAAATAACTACATACACACTTTATGTGCTGGCTGGTTGGGTTAGTTTTTCACCCCATTTCTCTCTTTTTGTGCATCATCAAAACTTAGTAAATTAAAATGGTCAGCGAGGCGTTTTTGTTTCGCTAGCATTTATTTTCAATTTGTGTGGCATGCTTTTAGGCGCTCGCACCCTCTTCCCTTTTTCTGCTTACCATTTGCTTTTTGTTTGGCCACAATTTTGGATTGAAAGTTTTGCTTTTTTTTGGATTGTATCTCCATTTCTGGCCGCTTTGTGTTTGGAATATTGATTAAATGGAAAAGCGCCGTTTTGGAATGTGAGTAGAAACAATTGTAGGGGGCACAGGGGTCTATTGCATTAGGGCCTGATTGCACAAATAAAAGCCTGGCAATTGCCCTGGCAAAAGGTTAAATTCCGGCAATTTATTAACACTCACACGTGTCGAACATTTGTTTAAATAGAGAGTGGGAGGCAATTTGTTCGCCCGCTAGCTTCGGTTAATTGAAACAAGAATTCGTCGAGTTTAAAGGGGCGAAACATTAGCTTAATCATCCGCCCAACCAGAAAGGACCTCCATTCACATTCACGCTTACCGCTAAGCCTTCTTGCCGCCGGAAAATGCTCGCTTTTCCGCTTCGGGCGTCTCGGGTGCTCCATTAAAAATGCATTTATCATTTGGCGTTTTGAAAAAGCTTCCTTCCTTTCTTGCGGGCTGTCTGGCAGGAGACTGACACCTTGTATCAGGATGCTCATCCCTTCCATTCCCGAACACTTTAAGTTGTTTGTTTTCCCGAGACCGAGCACAAATTGTATTTGGCTGCCGCCAGGACGGTAAACTTTCTCCTACTTTCCGTAGAAATATGCTCGACTTTAGTTTTTCGGGCGAAAGTGAAAAGTGCCAACGCCATGCAACTTGGGGCCTGTTCGAGCGCTAAACTGTTACTTCCACATGCTGAACCCGGATCGGGCTGGGATCTCGACTCCGAAGGGATGGTGGAGGGGCAGGGGCAGGGGGAAACAGGTCGCCAATCTGGCTCCAGCTGGCCATCGATGTCGGGTTTTAGCTAAGCCAACAGCCGAGACAAAGGCATTCCCAGAGTGTTCATAAAAACCCGGACGGCCTCTCCGTTCCCCGGCCAGTTAACTAGGTCAGCCGTACACTTTAAGAAAATGTGGAAATCAATCTAATTAGCTTGGAAAATATAAGGAAAAATCTATGCAAAAAAATCAGTATGGAAGTGCTTTTTAATAAACTAATAATATTTAGTTACTGGAAAAGCGTTTATAAATAGAACAAAATGATTTATTTATTACACAAAAATATTATTAAGAAAATATAGGTTTAGGGTATTTTTTTTAATCATATTTAAATGATTTATTATTATTTTTAATTAATTAATTATTTATTTTTACTACGATTTTAATTTATTTATTTATTTCAATTATGTACTAAATATTTTTCCAGGTCATGTGAATTATTTCCCCCAGTGTAGCCTCACACACTCTATCCACATTGTAAACTGGCGGAAAAGCCAGGTAAAAGTTGCCGCCACATGGGCAGGTGAGTGAGAAAGAGAGTTTGAGGCTTCCCATTCATGTTTAGCCGCAATGCAGCGCCTGCATAAATTTCATTAGATTTTAGCTCTGGCCACTCTCGATTTTCCCCCTTCAGTTGCCAAAGTCTATATCAAATCAATTGGCCTTCAGCGAGGGCCCATAACGGCGAGAGTAAGCGTAATCAAGGGAATATATATATATATATATATAGTATAGATGTTAATGGCAAATGGGCGGGGCGGAAAGCATCTGAGGCACACACTCGTAAATGGCTTCCTAATGAAGTCATAAAGTGCCCGGCGGAGGCAACTAGATGTCCGCCATTAAACGCACCTTGAGCCACGGCCAAAGCCACTGCGAAGTATGCTAATAAACGTAAACCGAGCTCCATTACCAACGGAAGTTGAAGTCATAAAAATAAAAATAACCGAGAACCGAATGATGAGTGCCGGGAGCGATTTTCAGGCGATTTTCCGGCGCTTCACAGCCGCCAGAGGCAATTCCCGATGAGCTGATAATCTCAAAAGCGACTCGAGAAGTGGCGGGTGAACTTTATAAGAAAAACTATAAATGGAATTTTAATTTTGAGGCTTACATATTCAACAGAATGTTGTTCTAGATAAAGGTATACTACAGTATCTCTCTTCTCAAAACCCTTAAGAATCGAAGCAACTATCATTAATTTTCTAATGGCTTGTCCTATATTCTGTAAGCCATGTAAGAGCACAACCCAATTCGTTAAAAATGTAGGCCAAAAATGTTAAAAGCCTCGTTGCTTCATCACTTCGGCCCAATAAACTCTATCCCACCTTTTAGACGCTGCCTCAGGGGCATAAAAAGCAAGGACTTTCAAGTGGCATTTACCTCTTGGGCGGTACACCTTTTCCACCCGGGGTTTCAGTGTGTGTTTTTGTAGAGCACAGAGAGGGAGAGAGGCAGAGAGACAAAAGAAAAGTGCGGTCAAAGGCATAAGGCAAAAGGAAAACCGCGAAAACCCGACTCACACTCACACTCAGCACTGAAAACACATATTGAACATGCGAGCAAGCTTTACGTGCTGACAATGATAATGACTTTGGTCCTCGGACCGAGGCGAATGGAAAAGGGGGGAATGAAATGGAACTGTCTCCGTGGGAAGTGCATCGAAAACGCTTTACACGCTAATGCACCATTATCAGGAGCAGGAGTCCACAGTCCACAGTCCACAGTCCTGAGTACGGAGCCCCGTAAATCTTCACTTGCATCTGAGGACTTGAAGGGCTTTAATAGATATTTATTCGAGGGGTTCATGACGGGTCCAAACATTTGCTCTACTTCCAGATCCACGGCCATAACTTTGATAAATTGTGGCCGGCGCAAAAGCTTTAAGTTCAAGTGCCTAAACGGAAACGGAAAAGTGAAAAGCGAAAAGCGAACAGTGAACGGTGAGCCGAGGCAAAACAAATTGTGGCGAAACAAAAACTGCAAACTACATGAACAATTTGGCATGCAATGCGAGAGGAAAGCGTCCAAAAAATAAAAAAAGAACAGAAGGGAAAAATGTAAAGCTTGGGACACCGTCTAGTATTTTTTTTATTCAGCCCAGCTTGTTGCATTTTTTTTTTGGGTTTTTTGGTTGGTTCAGGAAGCCTTAAAAACGAGCAGCGCTTCAAATTTATGTGCTGCGGAAGTGGTGACTTTTAGTTTTTCTCTCGCCAGGTGTCAGACATGCGAATGGCGAATGGCGAGAGGCCGAAATGGGTAAATGTGGAGGTAACCAGTTAAATGCCAGCCAAGCCAAATCCACCAGCTGCCAGTTGGGAGAAAAGTCGATTTCCCGCTTTGCCCAACTCTCATGCATTTCAATCAAATGAAGTCGCATAAAATAATGGAATGGCTGGGCATTGAAGAGTGCTAATCGGATTGGAAAGCAGAGGGACTGCGTATTTCCGTCCCGCGGCTAATGAATGTCATTCAGCCATTCAATCGGCGTGGCACTTTTAATTAACTATCTAGTATCTGTGTAGCTTTGCCCCTGCAAAGAAAACACGTGTTCAACACCGAGAGCTAGTTGGCTTTTATGATACTGTTCAGCAACAGCATCCACTTAGAGTGGGGTCGGAAAATCCCACCCCCTGCCATTGCAGCGGGTCGGTTAATGACCCGACCGCCACTCGATTGGCCATTAAACGGGAATCCTAAACAAGCCATAAAGTTTATGCAGAAATAAAATTAAATTAAACGAGCTCAGCCCTATCAAGTTGTCCTAATCAAGTTGTTTACGCCCATCGGAGGGGCGACGGAAGTGGGGATTGCGATAATGAAGGGCATTGCATCATTTCGCTTCGATTTTTCCCCCTTACAGTGCGCTTATAGCTACGGATATAGAGGAATTTCTGTCGCTGGCATTTTTACTATCATTTCCCATTCGTATACTCGGGAAAAATACTATTCTAAAATTAATATTTTAGTTATAAATAATCAAAAATAATTATTAATTTTACGTTTTACTCAAATATTGCATTTGGAATACAAAATAATTCATGAAGTTTTGAATATTCAATTAAAATTGAAAATACTTTGATAAGATATGATATACTTTTACTCTGTTTTGGCCAAAATATAGTGCTCATTTATTTTGACAAAAAATTAGGATTACGGATTAATGGGAAATCTGAATTTATTTTTTGTGTTTTTTCGAAGAAATATGTTCATAAGATTTAAAATATATTTTTCCAATATCTATTCTTTCTTTCTGAAAAACTAATAACCTAGACAAAATTAAAAGAAAGCATTTCGAATATTTTTCAAAGCATTTGGAAAGTTTTTCCTCCGATTTATTCGCAGTGTTCGCATATTTTCGCAGTGTGGTTATTTTTGCCCGGCTGTTATGCAGGTAATTGCACCGCCATCGATACTTCCTGCCACCAAGGACCTCGGGCCGGGGCTCGTCACAGGAAATTGGCAGAAATTCCATTCCGACGGAGTTGTTTGAATTTTACATGGCCATTCGTTTCGGGGCCCTTCGTTCGAGTTCGATGGTATTTATGGCCAGGTTTTCGGACAAACATGGATAAACAAGATGCGTTAATGTGGCTTTCGATGGAGTGCGCTGCTGCCAAATTCAAAAATTCAGCGGAAGAGCTCCGTGGGCGAGCACAAGGACGAGTGCTTCTTGTTGCGGCCCGTCTGGCATCCGAGGCGCCGGAAGCGGTAGATCGGCTGTCCGCACACCGGAGCCCGGGCGTAGTTGCAGGTCAGCTTGAACTGGGTCAGGTTCCTGACCACGTAGCGCAGTCCGGCGCATCCCACGTGCGAGTTGCCCTCGATGGCCATGGCCGCAAAGTGGCGGTACGCTCTGTCGAACAGCGAGAAGTCAAGTCGGAGGCTTCATAATGGAGTTAGCTTACTTTTGCTGTTTCTCATCGCAGGGATAGAGGTCCATGTTGGCGGCGGTCATCCTGTCGGACTCCGACCACCAGGTCTTCACGGCAATGGACAGCAGTTCGGGGTACAGACTCTCCATCACTGACTTCTCCACATTGCGCGTCATGTTGAACACGATGATATTTTGGCCGGATCGCGGGTACTTGGCCGTGTTGCGACAATCGTCGTGCTTGGCCTGGCACATCCTCACATTGAATCCTGCCACGGCGGCCAGGTCCTCGTCCCACTGCATGGCCACCATTCGAGCGGCACGAGGCAGTGCGGAGTCCTTGCCACTGGCCAGCAGATAGCGCCGCTCGTTGTGGTGCCTCACTATACCCTCTGCGAGGATGGTCAGGTTCACAAAAGTGATCTCCTTGGCGGCACAGGTGCGGTGGAGGCTCTGCCAAAGGATTAGGGGGTTATCATATTTATTTGAAATTAATTTTATGATTTAGAATCAACCACACCGAGTAATAGTGTTCGCAGGCCACATGCCGTCGACCCTTGGGGCACAACTTGGGCTGGCAATAGGGACTCTGTGGCTTGGGGGTCGTTTTAATTATCCTTCTCATTGCCATTGTCGTTATCACATCTTCCTGGTTAACCGCCAGCTGACTTGTGGCCCCCAGCAATCGGAAGACCAATGAGATCAGCACTAGGGACATCTTCATGGCGAATGGCTGGGCAAAAGCTTACTGTATTGTGAGCCAACCGTATTTCTGGCTTATAAAGCCCAATAAGGTTAAAAACAAAACAGCTGAAAGTTGTTCTTCCCTATCTGTTAGTTAATTAACACTAAAAAGATATTGGATAAACACAGATTTATTATTTTAAAAATTATTTTTTTATTTACTTTATACAGATGAACATTTTATATTGTCAGCTACATAAAAAATGTTGTCTGAGAATCAAATTTTTGCTAAATAAAACACATTAAAAAAAGCAACAAAAAGTGAAAAATGGATAAAAAATACGAAATTTAAATGTTAAAGTCGTAATAAATATTCCAAATGATTTTTTTAAAGGCAATTAAAAAAGTTAAAAACAAAATACAAAAAACATGTTATTTTATGGTGAGATCCTCTTTTTTAAATTGGCTGCGGAAGTAGTACCAACATCTAATTGTCACTGACATGCGAAAAGAGACAGCAATAGAGCAGGGGAAAGAGACGGCGATAGCGACAAGGAACAGAGACAGCGACAGCGACAGGCTTTGCCACTTCCCATTGTCAGTCAGTGGGCCACAAAATTGGCCGCGAAAAGTTGTAGCAAACATTCTGTTACCAAAAATGGCTGTCATCATCGTTGTCGCGTTTAACAGCTGAGTGCCTTCAGACTGAGGCTCACTTTCGTTGGCTCTTACACTGGGAAAAAAATGGGATTTATTTTTAAGAATTTTCTGAACAAATTTTGGACAAGTGAGGGATAAAACTAATTGACTTTCCATGGCAAACATAGTGATTATTATGAATAAAAAATATAACTTAAAATTAAGTTAACAAGTAAATTCTTACATAATTATTATGTATTTATTAGTACAATGTTTTTAAGTGAAATATGAATATCTAAGCTATTTTCAAAACACTAAAATAATAATTTATTTAATGTGTTCATGTACCTTTATATTTTATTTTGATACTTCTATATCCCATATTTCTCCCAGTGAAGCGGATGTCAATGGCATTCGCATTAGAGCACAATAAATGGTATTTGGGGTAACCACACTCGCAGAAACTTCAGCAAAAACACAGACCCGCCCCCGCCTCATCTCGGGAACCCCCATAAAAGCCGGCATGAAAAGCCTAATAACTCAATATCGCTCAATTGATTACGGCCAAAGACGCTTTTGCCGGGTTGCCAGCTGAGTCGCCTTAGTCGCTAATTGTCTGACAACTGGGGCCCCAGTTGATTTGCGTGTAATTGGCTCGACAGTGAAATTTCGGGGAACTTGCCGAGGACTTAATTAGCCCAGCGAGGCACGGCGGACTTAAAGCCACCGCATTTTGGCCTTCAAGACGAAGGCCCGAATTATGCGCAATCACTCATTCCATTGGGCCCCCAAATAATATACAGAAGGAGCGCGCGTGCACATGTCAAGTGGGCAACTCTGGACGTCTGTCTTGTTTAGTAGGTTGTAAATTTTAATGCAAAAGAGCAACATTTTTTGTGATTTATCGCTTTGGGCCAGGGCAGCCCAAGCTTCGGCCTGCCCGGGAGCCAAATCCATGTGAAAAGGGCATGCATTAAACAGCAGACAGGGGGCCAGCCTCTGGCCGGAAGTCCTTCAGCCAGGACTCCTAGATGTGGCCAGCACGCGTGCACCTGTTGCCTTCTCCTCATTCTCCTCCTTTTTGGCCACAAAGTCAGTTTGTTTTGCGGAAATTTATGGCCCCGGACGTGGCGGTGGCCAAGGCAAATACAATTTTTTGCCCCGGCCCCGTGTCTATAATTTATTTTTAATAGAGAGACAACTTTCTTTGGCCGCCTGGCCCCATAAATTTGTGTACCAGCAATCAAAGGAAGCAGAAGTTGGGGATCAGCGCTGGAATTATGCAAGCGTTTTGCATTTAAAATGTGATTATCGGTGACGGTGGCAGAGCCTTTGTGTTTGGTATCTGCTCCCTGGTAAACCCAGACACATATCTGGTATCTGGACAATACATCTGTGTGCACTTCCTCGGCACTTCGGCATTTCCCGGCTCTGCTGTCAGAATTGTGCAATTGAATAATCAAATTGAATGGCCACAATTGTCCGTGTGCTCGAGTGTGTGCGTGTGTGGCTATCTGAGTTGATTTATTGGCCAGGCCGAAGCCGCAGTCGGGCTTTGGCCATAACTCAAAGCGAGCTACTTGGACCACAAATATTTGCTAATGAAAATGGGGGCGGGGCCAGTAGGGGTTAGGTTTAAGGAGGTTTCGGGTCTGAGGTCTCCAGATATCCAAAGGATTGCCAGCCATCAATATGCGCATAAAGTTCAATATTTCCACGCAACGCCCCGAATCCTGCTAACAATAATCCCTAATTTTATGCAAATCTCGTCAAAGTACTCGGCTCTCTCTTTTCAATCCCCCGCGCTTCCCACAACTCAACAGCTTAGCTGGGCAAATCCTCTGCCCGAGACTTTTCCCTGGGTGGGGGGTGAAAACTTTTTAAGCGCCAGCGTGGAAAACTTGTCCGTGTCTAGCATGCCAAGGAAAATGTGTCAAACTCAAAGACTTTGCCTTCGGTTCGAAATCGTAAACATAAAAGGAAAGCGGTCTTATCAGCCGAATTTAAGTTAATTAAGTTGTTACACTTCTGATCTGAGCGCACGAATCGCGAAACAAAACCAATGTCTGTCTGGGGAATTTCACTTTGCCGCGAAACCATCAACCATTTGGCGAGGCCAACGCCGAAGGGCAGCGGCCAAAACTAGAACTTGGTCATTTGCATTGCGTCAACTCATAAAAAATTTGGGGACCTGCTTAAAAGTACGAACTGCGAATGACCTTTATTGAAAGTGCAAAGTTCCCTAAATAATTCATGAGCAGTTTATAGAACGAGCTATTCTTTCAGTTTGGTCTTCTATTAACTAATGCAGAACAATGTGCAAAGTAGCAAATAATTAATTCACAATATCATTTGTTATTGATTGACTGAGTGGCAAAAAAGGGGTTTTCATCATTCACTACTAAAAAACATGTTATATTTTTTTGATATATATATTCTTAAAAAATGCAAAGATAAATAAATAATAGTGTAAATTCAAGGTAAACGAAAACTCAATTTATTAAAGTACAAAGCAAATATTTTAATAAATACATTTCAATTGTAGGTATTTAAAATACAACATTTAATAGAATGACGAACCAAAATCTGCCCCTTTAAAATGAGTCAAGCTGCTCAAAATGCTAAATAAACTTGGGCACAAAAAGTGCCGGGATCACCACAGCCCATCGTCCCCTAGTGTATAATTATGCCAACGTTTTATTATGTAGAAACGTGTGACTGTGTGTCCATACAAGTTTTTTAATTCTTTCGAGTCCGCGCATTTTTTAAAGCCGCGCAAAAATATGCAAAAATCTTTATGTGTGTGTGTTTATATTTTCTTTTTGCCTTTCGCTGCAGGGAGTGGTGTTGGTGAGCATTGTGTTCGCACATAAATTTTAGGCAAACACTGGCAGCACACACACACCCTCATATGCACATTCGCTGGTTTATTTGGGTGAAGGCCACGAGCAGGAAAAAAAACAAAATGGGAGAAAAACCCAAAGGCAAATCTCAGAATTAAATGCAATTTAGTGCAGCAAAGTGGCAACCCGCAACTACACAAAACAAACTGACACAATCACATTTGGTTGCCCGGGCAGAAATGTTGAAAAATGCGAGAAACTTTTCCACTTTTCCCAGCCAATCGAAATACGCATTCAAAATTACCCAATTCATTGCTGGCATAACATGTCAATTTGTTTGGCCAAAGGTCGGGGTGAAGAGGTGGGCAAAATGTGGAAAATGCGCAAAAGGCTCGAGAGTTTTGGCCAACTTGGAGCGACAAGTAAACAAAATGCCCCAGCTTAGACGCCACTTACGAATGCCATTAGGCCTGGTTCAGATTCAAATTCAAGCCAGGGAAAAACATGGACGAAAAATAAGGGCCAGCATATATTTCGAATCCAATGCCAAGGCAAATGTGCTGTAAGCCTGCGGATTTCTATAACAATGTTGAATTTCTGAACACGGCATTTGATGTTGTTTCCACATTTGAATGTTAAGTGGCCGCTTTGTCAAGGCTCAGACCCGGGATTTTCCGAACCCTTCCAGCCCGAGTAATCTTTCTCCATCATCCGTCTTCATCTCTATCTCTCACTCGCAATCAAAGGGGAGGGAAATCGGGGAAAGAAGTACAAATTGAAAATGCAAATCTTTGGCACAGCTCAAAAGTGCAAAACAAACAGCCAACTGGTCGGGCAACAAATACAACTACAAATACAAGGACAGGAAGGAGATCTGAAGTCGAGCTGAAAGTGCATAAATTGTTGCGTACTTTGCAGAGCCGTAATAATTGCAAAGCGCTTGTAAGCACCTGGCTGAAACTTCTTCTTGGCCAGAGTTTTCGCCCTCGCTGATGAGCTGTGCAAATTTGTTAGCCCAGCTGGGGCGCTAATTGGCTAAATAAGATGTCTTAGCATCGCCCGCTTAGGGTAATGAATATTGCGTATACGCAGAGGGGTGCAAAGTGACTGGCCAGCTGTATCCGAAGATTAGGAAAATTGTTAATATCACCTTTCTGTTAATTTAATTACTCTATTATAATCCAGATTATCCTAGACTTTTTCTTCATAACATATATAGCATAGGGAGTTTAGTTCAAATATTTGAAACTCTTGTTAGCTGTAGGGATTTTAAATTGATTGCATTGCAAATAAAAAACATTCTAAAACATTTCTACCAAAATGTTAAATACCAAATTTAATTAATTATAAGAAGTTCTTTTCCTTCAAACGCCAACTAAATATTTAATTTTAACAACCACTTGAAAATGGTTTAATATAGAACATAAGTATCTCTTCAAATTGCTTCTACTTTCCCTACTAAAAAATCCAATGAGATCATTTTGTTTACTTCCAAAAGCCTAAAGAAAACACTTTCGATAATATGTTTACTTTGGCTATGAAGGAAATGTCCAACAATTTGAATTCAGCAGCCAAGCAGCCAAAAATCAGAAGCTTATATTTTTCAAGTGACCGCTGTAATTGTAAATTTATTGCAGTCTGCTCCACTGATTCCCTGGCTTTTACAATGTCCGAAAAGCCATGGTCTTCATTTTCTCTCAACTTCCTTTGTGGCTTTTGTGTGCGGCTACATTTTTATTGCCTCTTCATCTGCTTTGTTTGTTTTGCCTGCGACTTTAATGCCGCCTAATCTTTGCCGTTTACCAAAAACGGTGCCCCAAGGAGCGCTAGGCAAATGAATTGCATTATGATTGCCAAACCACAAAGGATCACGGATGGGGATGGTTTTGGGAGGGAAGAGAAGAGGAGAAGGGGAGACGAGGACCCTTAGTTAGGTGTGCCCCGGCAAGTGTGCACCGTAAATTCCAAGAAAATATTGTCATCTTTAAGCCAAACCAAAGAAAGTTTGTTCAGTTGGGAGCTGGCTGAAACTTTGACTGCGTTCTGGCAATTGATTTTGGGCACTTGCAAAAACTAAAAGAGTATTTAACTTATTTTATAAAAATAAAAAAAAACTATAAAAATAAAGAAATAAGTTAAACTAAATGAAAATAAATTTTAAATATTTTTTATGATACCAATATTTATAGGTATTAATTAAAACAATTTTGAACATATTTTTAATTTGGAAGTTAGTCAGTATAACAATAGACAATGAGACAGATTTGAGGTTTTAGGCTTAAAAGAATTGATATAAAATTAATTTAAGTCATTTAAAAACATATTTATTACCTAATTTGAAGACCTAACTATAGGATATATTATAATCAGATTTAAAAAAGGGAGTAATAAATTAATGCACTATAGTTCCAAATGTTCCACTTGCTAACCACTAAGCCTCTTAAGCCCTATAAACTGCTCCCCGAGAATAACTCAAGGTAAAAAGGGCCCGAAAACCCAAAAGTGGGTCACACTAAAGTGGATGAAAGTGTCGGGGAATCGTTTTTGAGAACCACTCGCCATATGCAGCAACCGTGCACACGTCCGCCGTCGGTTATTAGCCAGCATTGTTATGGCCAACGTTGTCGCTGTTGTTGCGGCCATGTTATCGCCGGCTGGCCGTGTTGTTTATAATGTGGCCAGAAAGGACCAGGACCCGGCATGGGCCAGAAAGGCTTACCCACTGCTTACGGCCTGCGGGCAGGCTATTAGTTATTTTATGGCCCCTCGATGATATCGGCGGTGCCCCGGCAGCGGCTTCAATGCATAATTTTGCACTCAATTATAATGGGGGCCCCCCGGTTGGGTGGCCAAATAGGGCTGGGTAATGAAGTGCTCGATCCGTAACTTTGACGTCTCGAGGGCCAAGATGCCGGGGAAGAGTTTGTCATGGGAGAAATTATCATTAATTACGTGCAATCAATGGATCAATCTGAAGACAACTGGGGCTGGGCTTTGGAATACAGAGTAGCGCCTCGTCGAGTGGGTCAAGTGTGTGTCTGGTAGACTCGCCCCGAATTTGGGTTAAGCTGCGGCATATTAAAAAACATTTCCAGCGCTTTATTGCCACCACCCAGAAATAATCACGATGATGATGATGGTGTTGCATCGAAGTTGCAGCTCCAAAGGCAGCAGCAACTTTTCGCGCGGTTGATTGAAACTTTTTCGATTTCGTGCTCATAACGGACACAACTTTGTGGGGAATTAGCATAATTATTGTGCCATAAAACGGTTATTTGCCAATGGCAAAATGACTGCAAAACGCTATATCCCTTTTCCCTGCTCGCAAAATGTAAATTTGTGGCGCTCTGGATTGATTCGCACCGCCAGTGGGATTTATTTCGAATCCACTCCAAGTAATTTCTTGTCCGTGCATTTTGCTCTTTTAATGTTTGGCCAGGAAAATGCTCAAAGCAGTTTTATTACTCGCCTCAAGTGGGGAAGTTTGGGGGAAAACTTTTCGGCTGACATATTAGAGTTGCATCCGCAAAAACCCCAACCGCAACTGCTAAGCAGGGAGAAGGACTTGAAAATGTCTTTCCCCTCTTTCCTTTTTCCCTCGGATGTTTTGTTGCAAGCAGGAGGACGACGGGCTACATTTCTTCCAACCGAAATTGTCAGTCTTGCTCTTATAAGTACATAAGCCTGGCCAGGACCATCTGTGTCCTGTAAGCCTGCCCCTACATGTGTGCCAGGGTATTTGTGCACTGTGGAAAAATGTGTATTTATACATTTTTAGTTTATTATTTTAAGAATCCACAAGGATAATTTAAAATAATTTTTTATAAGGTTTCATGACGTTATCAAATGTTAAGCGAGTACATACTTTGGGTCTTCATAAACTTCAACGAACCTTAAATAGAATAAATGTAATTTGAATTTATATTTTAGAAAAAATAGTTTTAAAAGCGAAAATAATTATTTTATCAACTGTCGATTTAATCACTAATTGATTTTATGGGTAGTTAAGAATTAAAATCCATAAAAATCTTATAAAAATATAGCCCCCATTTTTCCCCAGTGTGACAACTCTTTCGCATTCATTCTCATAGATTTTAGCGCATCTGGCTGTCCCCTTTTTTATAGCATTAGAACATGGACTGGCGTACAAGTGTCTGCGGCCAGTTGGGACACTTTTATTGCACAGCATGCGACCAGAAGATAGTTTGCGGTGGATTTGGTGGCCGAGTGGTGCCGAAAAGGGATATGGCCGGGCCATGGAAATGGAGACACTTTTATGGACGGGAGGACTGGGGGATGTTGGGGTGTTCGGGGGGCCTGGAGGCCAGTCGTTTTGCGTATAACCAAAAATGGCCAAAAACCAAAACACAAGAAACCCCGAGATCATGTGCTGAATAGTTAAGCATGTGGGGCAAGTGGAATGCGAGATGAATATCCGTTGGTGGGAGGATTGGGGCGCCAATGGGAGGTAATGGGTGGCACTGGGACCGCGAGTCATATAAATGTCGCTCACAGCTTGACCTTGAGCCACCGAGAGTCATCCGGATTTGTAGCTCCGAGTGGCCACTAGTCCGAGGTCTTGACAATGCGATTGCCAAGCAGGGCAGCCCCGGAATCCATCAAGCAACCATAAACTATGGGCGAGACTCTGCAGACAAGTGATGGATAAATGTTGGCAAATAAAGAAATAGTTAAGCTTTCTGGGGAAAACGGAAAGGAAAACGGAGGGGAGGCAAAGCACTTGACTCGACAGAGATGGCGTAGTAAAACTGGGAGAAATGGAAATGTAAATTGAATCACTTGAAGCAATTTCCCAGATAATGCAAAGCAGTTTCGTAATAAAGCTGGCTTAAATAAAACAATATATTTTGGTAAAATTTTAGTTCTCTTAAAAAAGTTAAAAACAATTCTAAATTTAATGACTGAATAAGAGAGAACAGAGAACCTCAATGAGGTTAGATAGCATTTTATTGGCAGCGGATATTTGCTGCATAAACTGCATATTCAACTCACAAATTATCTCAAAATACTTTCCATCAAGATAATGAAAGCTATCACGAGCAAGCCACTTGGTCCCACCTATGATTATACTTATTCACCGGCACACCGAGTCAACCGTTTAATCGCTTTTCCAGCCTAAAAGCCGAAACGGGTATATTGCCCGGACACGCTCCTCCCCCCTTCTGACTTCCCCCGAAAGGACCTCAAGGACACAGAGAGAGAGCCTGGAAAATGGCAAGTGAAAGAGCCGGACGGATTCAGTCGGTGGCAGTGGCACTGGCAGTTGCAGATTCAGATGCAGCTGCAACTTGCCATTTGCCACTTGCCGCTTGCCGCTTGCCGCTTGGTGGGGAAATCTCTGGCGAATGTTTTAAGCTAAACGACTTGGATTTAAAAATAAATTGAGGTCAGCTAAGAGACAGTGTGGAATGCTGATTTCCTGACTGTTTTCCTTGACTGTTTTCGCTTTTAGTGCAGTTGGCCGGAATCGTAAAACGAAATTCGGCGTACATAATGGTAATTGCGTGTTTTTTTCCACTCTAATTACGAGTTGTATGCGCTCACACAATGGCACGCACACATGGAGAAAGCGGAGAAAGGGGTGAAAGCGCCGCTAGAAATGCCAACCTAAATTTCCGGGCCTCTCGCAGTCGTCGTCGCACTGGCATATAAAAATGGGAATTAAAAGAAAAATGCATATAAAGTGTTGCATTTGCAGTTGCTCCTGCTGCCGCCTTGTTCTTCGGCTCTTTTCACACTCTTCTCGGCTCTTCTCGGCCCTTCTCTGCTAATTAAAAACAGCACATAGTGCCATTAAAGCCAAAAGTTCCCTGCTCGTATGCCGGCTTTTTTCCGGGTCAGGATAAGAGACAGGACCAGAAGGAGGAAGAAGGAGGGGGCGTGGCTGGTTGGGAAAGGAAAGGAAAGGAAAGGAAAGGAGGACGCTAGTGGCCCTGCATATGCGCTATTTGTACAGAGATTATCTCATTATGTTTGCGGTTTTAGTCGCACTGCCACTTTTTGGCCATAGGCTGCACAACATGGCGTATAATTAATTACGTAATGAGCACGCCTGCCAGACACAAGCCCACCAGAGGAGAAAGAGACGGGCGATGCCGGGGCAGAAAGAGACGGCCACACTTGGCAGCTGCTTGAGGCCACTGCAGTGGAAATCTCTGTCTGAACTCGCACTCAACGCCCCCGACTCATTGTCCTTTTGGTTTGGTTGGGTCCTCGGTGAGTCCTTTTTTTGCCACAGTGAAACTTCAGTAACTCCAACGAGAATGTGTTTGCCAGAAGTTTTGCTTTAAATATTAGTTTTTGCTACCTTTGCGCTAAGCTAAAATAATTTCAGGTGTACCTTGGAGAAGCAAGAGAAAGTGAATTAAAATAATAAATTATTTTAGTATAAGGTAAAATAAATTTACTTTAAAATATTTCTACCGTCACCTCGTTTCTGGCATCATAACTGGCAGAACGGCTACAAACAATTACATTCAGACTGCAGTTGTTCAAGAGCTCTCTTTTTTCATTATTTTTCTGTTACTTGTTATTGGTTGGCTCTTTTTTTTCCGTTTGCCAAGAGCTTATCACGCCGCCATTAAAAATTGTTTGCTTTTCCTTTGTGCTCAGCAAACACGACGAACGATTTACACAATTGCAAACATATTTGACAGCGACAACAACTGTAAAAAACGGCGAAAATATTTATGGATGGATAAATTTGCTGTGTACTCAATTGGCAAATGTCACAGCGGGTATAATGAATTCATCGGTAGGAATGCAACGAAGGAACTGACCATTTATGAGAGTCAATAAAAGATGAAATTATATAAATACCAAATGAATAAAGACAACCAATCGGAGATGTCGTGGATTTAAATATTTATACAGGGTATCCTCTGCTCGAAATTCTTTCGAAACCCCTTTCGTTGGATTATTTGCCGAATGACAAAATAATTACAAACATACAGACATTTTTATCCAGCTGCGTTTATGGTTTCTGCACGCTGCGATTGAGTGCCGCAAAGGTAGGGAGTCCATAGAAAATGTATCAGCATTGAACAGGGTGATTTGGTTTCCGAAAAGAGCCGCGAGGGCCCAAGGAAAAATATTTTAAAAATGTTTGCGAAACATCAAAGTGAATAATTCATTTTTACGAACTCTCGTTTTAAGGGTTCTCCCGAAGAACTTACAACTTAAGCCACCCTGCATCCCCCTATCATCCAAGTTCATATATGGACATTTGTAGTGAAATTAAATCGTATGTGTGTCAATATTTATGCACACCCATATTCACACCGTCGAAGAGCGCGAATAAATAAGAGCAAAATATTTTATGGCAAATGAATTAATTTCAGTAGTTTGCATTTTCCATTCGCTGGCACTCACTCTTAATTTCCTCCCCTCGCGTGGGAACTTTTTGGGCGAAATCAATGCAAATGTGTTCGGAGTCCAGATTTATTCAGCACAATTGTCCAATGATTTTTATTCTCGCGAATAACAAATATAATTACAATTTAATGCAGTTGTTAAACAGAAAAGTGCGAGAAATCCGCAAATATAGGTACGCCGAACGTTGACTTAAGCCAGGGCAAACAATTCAGGCGTAAATAATCATCTTTATATTTGCTTTAATTGCGTTGACTATGGCTATTATATAAATTATTTTACATACCGCCGCAGCGGAGTTGAGAAAACCACGACCTACATTACACTGTGGTGTGCTAGCCACCGCAGCCGCCCCTCAAGCGGAAAACAAAACATAAAATAGAGAAAAATCCAACAAGCCCAAACCACCGAGACCGAGCCTGACAATAGTTTATGGCACAAGTGTTAAATATTTTTGTTTGGCACGCCAATGCCCCGAGCGGAACTCGCAGGACCTCCTATTTCCCAGCACAGCCCATCCCGCCCCAATCACCAATCATCCCCATCCCTTGGAAAGGCCGACAGCCCGGGCTTAAGCTACAATTACAGCAAAGTTGGCATCAAATAAATGTTGGAATTATTAAATACGAGCCATTGCCTAGCCATCGATTGGCCCTATCGATCTAACATCGTTCTGTTCCCCGTTCGGAATTCGCCAGCAGTTTACAATAAATAACCAGGCCGTAATGCTCGGTGGGGTGGGTTGGTTTGTAGGGGTCGTAAATTAGAGGCCCTCCAAATTGTAGGCACTTTAAATGCCCCGAAGGATTCGGCGGCAGGCGCCTTCCATTTAATTCAATTTATCCAAGTTCTTACTCTTTCCAACTATTTTCAACTTTGGCGCACAACAAGCGAAAAGCGAACAAGCGGGCCCCGAAGGAAAGTGAGGAAAAAGGTAAGCCAAATTATAATGCTTAACCTTTAAGCCTGCCTCGGATTGCGTGCTAAGTTCTCTCGGTTGCTTAACTCGGCCGCGTTGCTGTTGCTGTTGTGCCCCGGGACCTGTTCTCTTGGCCAGGGGTGTTATTATGTTGTTCGCGGCGAGTGCAACAAGGATAAGTGGGCGTGGCCGGTCCGGGCTCGGTTCGCTTTTGGGCCCCAAAATGAGGCTTCGATGCCTAAGTCGGCTCAGACAGGCTCTCAGGATGTCTAGGATTAGCGGTGAAAGGATAATGAACGGATGGCGGCCCAGTCGATGAGGGTAAACAACAATTTCGACTGTTCTAAATCAGTGATTATCGGCTATCTGAAGGCCAAATGTCTTAAAAAGGAAAGGGTATGGAGCTTAAATAAATAAATATTATAATTAATAGAATATATTTATTACACTTTGTTAAGGTCACATCCTAGAAACGCATTTATCTATATTGATTTTTTTTGTTTGCAATGCAATAATTTTATAAGCTTCATAGCCCTAATAGAATATATTTGTTACACTTTTTTTGGTCCACTAAAAGTAATTAAAAAGTAAATTATCTGGTAGGTATGCAAAATAATAAAATTAATTATGTATTCTTTCTAAAAATATTTATATACAAATATTTGAATTTATTTTTCCGAAACTTCTCTTTAACATGAATAATACCACTTCTAGCTCTAAATCCCAACTACCCGCATCCGCCTTATTTAAATGCCTGCACTCCTGCAATCGTTTTTCATCCCTCTTCTGGCTTTATTCCACGAATATTGGCTCTTCCGCCATCATATTAACATTAGCATATTTCTGATGGCCAGGGCTGGTCCTCGAGACTTGGGGGCGTGGCAGTGTATTCCATGGTCGAGGTCAGAGCAGCTTCCTGCCGCCACATCCTTTGCCACTTCATGCTCCACGGCTGTTTGCACCGCTCCTTGGTTTTCATTTTTTCCCCGGATTCTCGGCATTGCAGCCGTTGGCCGTTGACTTAAGCCGTGCCAGCTGTTAACGACCTTTGCTAGTTGCGGCTCGTTTGGCGGATAGCTCCGCTCTGGCCGACCGATGGCGCCCGAGGAGGGACGTAAAACTGCAATTGCGCGGCGAACTTTATGAAAACGACTCCAATGCAGAGTTTCCAAGGGGCGGTTTCGGGTGATGGGGTAGGAGGATGAGTGTGTATATAAGTTTCCTAAATTTATTACAATTCGCGCGCAAACTGAAAGCTATAATTTTCGAGCGGTTTCTGGCGACCACGCCTCGAATGTCGAATGTTGAATGTTGAATGTCGATTTTTGATATTTGCGTTTGGCACGCAACACGATTTAAACTTTTCCCCACTCCCCTCGCTCTCTCGTTTCGCCAGCTAAAAATATCCATAAATCAATTTGAGTTGATTCCAAGTTCTGCGAGAACCGCCCCCCGCCGAGTGTCTCGTCTAAATTGAAGGCTGGGCGGGCACAGGATGGCCTGGCATAAGTTTGCATAAATTTCGCAGACGGTCCTTGGCTCGATTCCGGATCGAAAGAGGCTTTGCCGGCCTTGGGTGTTTGCTTGGTCAATATTTTGCCCACCTCCGGGGCTCAAGTGCTCGGTGCTCAGCACTTGATGCACACGGCCCACTGTTCTCGGCTGCAGGCGCAACTTCATCAGTGTCGCCGGGCTGTCAAAAGATTTAACAGTTTAATGAGGTTTTGCGCAGTACTCACATCTGTGGGCGAATTCATCTGTCCACATGTGTATTTATTGTATTTATTTTACTCTCTGCGGTCGAGCTCCTTTCGCAGGCACCGACTCCTGGTTAACCAGCCAGCCATCCATCCAGTCGGCAGGCTCATCCTTCTGCAGTTCGATGTTCGTTGTTCGTTATTCGTTGTCGACTGTCATCCGTCGTCCGTCGTCGCATGTCAATGCTGCTGGCCATTGTTGACAATGGGATTTATATTTCAACAGTCTCGTCGGACCCGCCGCTCACATATATACCCACATATACCCGAACACATAGCAAGTTTCGCCATTAACATATTGATTTTTATAGCTCGCAAATTTACGAGGCCCTGACTTGCGTGGGCCTTCGCTCCCTTTTCTGCTGACGTGTATAAAAGGTTTTAAAAGTAACGCCATTAATTTCTGGAATGTTTCAGGAAATACTCCAGCATAAATTCGGCAAAGTTCGGAGGCGAATATATCAAATGCTCTTTCTAAGCAGTTTTATGATTGAGGTGGAAAGTTGCCTAAGTGAATTTCTTAATCAGAAATGTTTCTCATTTCCCCATTTATTATTATTGATAGTTATCTGAAAGTTCCTAATTGATGGGCGAATCAAAAACTAATTAGGATTCTTCTGCAGCTCGAATTTTCAATTTCTCTTATTTGTCTGGTACTCCAAGTCGAACTCTGTTCTGTGCTTGGCCTCCGTTTAACCCTGTTTTGCACTGGGGAAGAACGCACATTTGTCTAATGAAATGCGCTGTCCGATATGCAAATCAGGCATATTATTTACAGTCGCACTGCGAGACCAATAAATAAGCAAATAGTTTGATAGCCAACCAGTAACAACAACAGCCTTAATAAATCCAAATAGATAAGTTTACACAGCCTCAAACAACACAAACTCGCATGTGTGTGATACTGGACAAGTAAATATTGATACTTTGATTTGAAATTGAGCGAAGCCATGGCCACGGGGCGGATGCTTAATGTATGCAGAAACTATTTTATTGCCCATTCAAAAGTGAAGGAAACGTATCGACTTTCCCCCGAATAAAAGCCAACAAATCAGGGTAAGCGAACACATTAGCTTTTGATGATGGAGTTTGATTAGCTGTGAGGATTTCAATTAGAAAAACTAAGGCAGCCGCAAAACCAACTCGCATTTCGGCTTGGGCAAATATTTGCCAACAATTATTTGCGATAAACGGTTGCCTGCGGACGTCGCTCGGTTTATTTGGCTCTTAAATAAATTACCGGGAAATGCCCTTCTCAGTTTTGGGATGATAAACACGTTCAAACCGTTGCGAACCGCATAAAACCTTTACAATTACTTATAAATTTAAGGCATTTATAACATGCTTAATGAATTTCCAGCGAGGCGAAGACGAGCTTCCTCCGCAGGACTCTTCGCTCCTTGCTCCTTGCTGGTGGCTGGTGGTTGGTAATGTTTTCGTTGAATTATGATGCTTTTAAAACGTAATTTATTTTTTTAAATAAACACTGAAAGCGCTTCCTGCTCCGTTTTGCTTTCTTTTGGCTTCTGACGTTGCCTCTTCTGCTGTGCGGCAGAAATCTGAAATGAATTTAATTTAATTTTATTATTTCAGTCAAAATTGCTTCGACTGCTGCTGCATCTTGGCGATGCTCCTCGAGCTGAGCTCATAATTCTGTTTATTTTTATTATGCCTTTTCTTTTATTGGTTCATAATTTGTGAGTGCCGCTTAAGTGGATAAAATCGATGGCACATAAAGGGAATCCTTCGTTTATCTACGCCATGTGAAATCGGAGATTATTTGAGTTTAATATTTTCAAAGATGGTTTTCTACGGATTCTTTAAACTTACGAAGTAATTGGGAAATAACTAGACTTGGAAGGAAATATTTGATATGCTCCTAGGGAAAATTGAAACCATAGATAGGAAACCTCCGAGCAATTTATTGATACGGTCATTACGGACTGAAGTTGGCAACATCTTCACATTGGAGGGTCTAGCTGGAAATTGCATATGGCTGGAACCGAACTTTGAGCAATCAAATTGGGCAAACATCAAGACGGGGGAGCGACGGGGCGAACGACGTAGTTGTCGTACTTCAAAAACTCAAGTCGTGCATATTTATCAAAACATATTCGATATATGGAGAGGAAATGGGAAAAAATTGCACGTGCATGCCAAGAGCAAACACGGGGAATTTGTTGGCACTGGAGTCCTTGCACACACACACATAGACACTCACACAAATAGGGAAAATAAGAGAGAGCCAAGACCAGGACGAAGGATATGGTCGCTCTCCATCTGCAGTTGACGTTGTTGGCGCTTCAGAAATGTCTAAAATATTTTCCACATCACGGAATATGGCACGCGGGAAAGTGCAGCAAACAATATTTATTATGGAAAATAGGAGAGAAGGCGGAAAATGTGCGGAGCCACCCACTCCGCCCGTTTCGCTTTGATTAATGCCTTCCAGGCGGCCAACATGTCGTATGCGTAATGTGGCAATGAGATACAAATCGAAGGCAGGCAGCATTAATGGCCAACTATTAAACTAATCGCTTTTGTTGCCCAGCGACTGGCAATTATCCCCTGCTCACTCCCTTATATACTAAATCCAGAAAATCAAGCTATAAAACAAACAAAGGAATAAAGAAGCATAAAAAACTCCGGCCAAATGTCGATCCTTACAGGGAAGATGGCTGCTCGAAAGTCCGGGGCTAAAGCAATTTTACACCTGTCAGCAAATAAAACGTTGATACACAAATAGAAAAATCCGTCTAAGTAGCAAAATTATTGTTGAAGGCACAAAGAGCTCAGGGAAAAAAAGGGACAGCCGACAAGAGGACTCAACGAAATCGCTTCCATCGCTTTTGCTTTCGTTGTTTAAGACAAATACCGCGCGGCAACAAAAGGCCAACTCATTGTTGTTGCTGTTGATTCACCTGGCTGCCACGCCCCCCACTTCCGCCCACTTCTAACGCTCTCTTTTTTCCCGCTCCTTTGTGCTAAATAAACATTTATAAAAACAGCCAAAAGTTTTTATTCGCTGATGCTGCGTCTGTTGCCACTTTTTGGACCTTTTCATTCCGCTTGCCCCTCGATTCCCTGCACAGAATTTCATTTTGAATTTCCACCGAACATTTCACGGAACTTTGACGCATGGCAAAGCTTATTTCTAAATATATTTATACAGTAGCCGAGAGCAGGCATATTTGATAAGTGGGTGAGTTGGTCGTGGATAAATATCAGCTGACAAGCTGTACGTGATTATGGTTATCTGCCTGGTGATTCACCTAAGGAGGTTCGAACTTAGGAGAGATTAGCTTTCGGGGGATTTTCCCCAGAAGTCGATAGAATATTAAATAGAAATATAATAAAAGAACATATATGAAATAAATATTTTAAAGAAATATTTTAATTTTAAAGTTAGAAAATATTTTAAAATCTTCAAATTGAAATTAAAGTCGTTTTATGTTCGAAACTAGTATGCAATTACATTTACCTCTACAGCTTAGTGATTATTTACAGGGCATCTCGGGACCTCCTTGAACCCAGAGTGAACATCTAATTCCGGTTGGCTCCGTGTCCTATTTGAAAATTGTTGCAGGCGCTGAAGTTGTACGAATGCGTGGGCTGCCAATTTGATGGGCCATAAAGGAATGGAATGGAACATCAGAACAGAACAGAACATAAAGCCATAAACTGCCGCAAGTCAAACATCTTGGCGAGAGATCTGTGTCGTCCTGGAAATGATAAGACTGTGCAAGCAATAGCTATGCCACACCACAAGCTATGGCCATACAAGTCGCCGTGGAATAGTTATGGCCAGAGCCGGGTGATGGATGGCAGCTGCATTGTTTGCTTTAAGACTTGCCCGATGACTTGGCTCCGATAATGGCTTATGAATGCCAGGCAATTGCGTCATGTAAACGAGCATGGTGGGCGTGGCGGCCAGACGCGTGACGCCCACTGTCCGCCACCCACCGCCCGCCGCCCTTCGGCCTTTACATGTGCCGCCTTCGTCGGGGGCAGGGCCACGCCCACTGTATGTTGCTGCAATGTTGTCGACTGCAGCAAGCTGCAAGGCGTTGAACAACATGACGCGCTGCGATAGCGATTGCGAGCTGCTTGTTTCTGCCCCTGTGCCGCCGCATGCCACAGCAACACTGAGCGAAATTAGTGAGTAAATTATTAAATTACTTATTTGAAAATTGTTTCTGCACTAAAATCGGTTATTTTCTGATAAATTCTAGAAAGAAAATGTTTCTATCAAAAATAGTATTTTTAACATGATACAAAATTATGAAAATTTCAGTGAATGAAAAATATTAAAATGAAGTCATTGAAGTTTCCTAACATTTTGAATTGCCTCACATAGTAATGGATAGAGTAATTTGATAGCCTAACCCCTCGACTAGAGCGTTGTTCTTATATCACTTCAAATCATACGCTACTTAAGTACCCAGGCAATATAAATAGATAATAAAGGGGCAGTACTAAATTCGATTATAAATAACAGTAATTGATAACTGTCACTTTTTAGATTTCAGCATGATAAGCATGGGCCAACGGCATCGGGCAACTCGACGGGCTATCAATGTTGTTGTTTGTGGCCCTGCAAGAGTGTGTCACTGTGTGTGTACTTTGCCAAGTTGATGTCTAATTTAACGCTATCGTAAAGTTGCCAGCGTTTGCTTTCTATTATCCTTCCCGCTCACTCAGTCGCCTACTCACTCACTCTTTATACCCTTTACTTGTTGAGATAAGGGTTGTACTACTTAGCATGTTTATAGAATTACTACCAATGAATATGGATTAATAACTCTACTAATTTTTAAAAGGTACACGTTACTAGACCCTAAAGTATGCAATACATTTCCTTACGAGAATGTGAGTACCAGGTATTTCCAAGTCGAGCTATCTCCACCAGACCTAACAGACTTCTTGTTCAATGCTGTCAATGTGTCAGGCAGCCCAAAATCGAGACTCGTTCGGGAAATGGTGAAAAACACATGTAACTGCAAATCGTTATCGTCATCGTCATCGCCGGTATTGTTGTTGCCACTGGTTTTTCCCCCACACAGACACAGAGGCACTCAAACACACACAAATTTAGCGGCAGACAGACATTGTTTCGGTAGTTAGCACATGTGTGAGTCCTTGTTGCAGGACGTGTAACGAGGAAGTGTAAGTAAAATGTACATAATAGTTGGCATGACTGTTCTGTTTGCTGCATGCCACTGACATAAGATGCAATGATCATTTGTTTGTGCAAGCCTGAAATGAAACCCATCACTTGTTGTTTGCTGTATCGAAGCGTCTGGAGCTGCGATGCCAACCTTTGGTATCATTATAAACAGCACACAATGGAGCAGGAATACTAATGTCATTTATGTTATTGCCATGAAGGTATTTTTCGATTGTATATCGTTACGCCTGGAATATCTGGAACCACATTGCACACATGTTTGTTTTGTAAAGAGAGACATTATTAAAATTTATGAATAATATATTTTAAGGTCTTTAATAAAAATCTAATATCTAGTTCCAATCAGTAATAAATCATGTTATCATCGCTCTGATCTGTGAATCTCCTCCCGAAACAAGTTATTTAGGAACTTTATCAATGGCACTCCATTTATCAAGTCCTTTAACACGTTTTTCTAAATCACAAAACTCCCATTACCTATGACCGTTGTGATAAAAGCCCCCTGACAATCCGCTTATATAAACTGCATCAATTGACCCAAGTTCCAGCCCAAAGTTGCCAAGTCAATCCATCACTACCCGACATTCCCCTTCCTTTTATCGCACAAAAGTCTCAAAAATGTTTCCCATGCCCCGAGCAACATTTGTCATCTGCTCAATAATTGTCAACAGACAAAACAAATTTACATGTGCAAATGTGTGTGCGAACTTTGCCCATGCTCGGTCTAATGTCTTGCCAAGTGCCCGAGAATGTTTTTCCATTTATAAGGAAACAGACTCAATTTAATTTCCCGTCGAGCTGACAGGAGGTAGAAGAGTTGCAGCCATTTGAACTATATAAATATACGTAGGCTTAGCACGGGCAAACTGATAATCCGACAGACAAACTGACCCGACCCAAATATTCTTTGACCCTTTTTTTCGGGTTGAGCTGGGCGAATCTGCATATTCCGTGCTAATCCTACTTGGGAATTTGGAAAATAAATTATTTACTTTGCCAGAAAAATTACCCAAACAGCAGCGGATGAAAGATGAAAGAAGGCGGCATAGTTTCGAATCCATTCTGAAGTTGTCCTGGAGGCTTTAAGTTGAAACTTGAAAGGACCGTGGGTGCGTAGCCCGTCCAGATCCCGCTGACGTGGCCAAAATGAATTGCACTTGATTGTGGCAGCACAGGTGGAACTGCCAGTGCAAAGTGCATCGTTAGCCAGAATTTACGTGGCACGTTAACCCACGACTGCCAAAAACAAGCCACCTAAGCCTAACCCTTGCCCCGCCACCTGTTCCTCGCAGAATTTATGCTTGTGAATTATGAATGGCAACGGCGTCTTGGCCCCTTTTTTTGTGGGGAATTTATTTGATAGTCAGCTGCAGAAAATGCTCTCGCTCGCCTCTGTTTTTCTTTTATTATTATAAATTCATATGCGTTGTCGATTAATTTTCATTTTCCCCCATTTGTCAGGCGCCCTCGCCGGTGCCCCCATTACTTATGCTGTTTTTAATTTTCTGGGTTCAATGCACGTGCCACAGCCCCAAAAGAGTCTTTGGCATAAATTCACAAACTACAATGGGAACAGTAATCTACGAGGGTCCCGAAAGCCGCCCATCCTAAGTATTTTTCGGGGGACCGAAACCCTTGCTGCCAGATGACGGCAAAAGTCGAAAGGGTTGGGATTGTTTACCCCTTGCCTTATTGGTTCCACTTGGAAAACGAGTTGAGTTAATGGAATTTTCAAACGAAAATATGATTTTTTGTTTGTGGAAAGTGTTTTGATTAAAGAGTAATAAATTTAAGACATTTGGGTTTCCAATATTATTATAACCCTCACCCCTTTCTTAAGTTATGAGCTAGATAACTTTTATTGAGATACTTCCCAGTGCATTAAAAATTCCTTTATGCTTAATATTCCCCCAGTTCATCGAAAATATTCCGGGAAATTAGATAGTTCCACGAATGGCTGATTTAATGCAGCTCGAGCACGTGCACTCAACTGCATTAATCAGTCAACTGTTATCGGCGAACTATAATTCCCGACGCGCTATCGACGACACCCTTGAGTGATTCCCATTTTCGGATAATTCAATTCTCGACGGCAATCCATTTGGGCAGCATTGTAAATGATTATACTCCAGTTATTCCCACTCTTTGGCGCCCCGAGGGCAAACATTCTCCTCGCATTCAAAGCAATTTTCCATTTGGCTTTCTGCTTTCATTTGAGCAATCAAATAAAAATCCCAATGTAAGCCTTTTTTGGCAGACAATCGCAGCCGAGGCGCCTAAATTGGCAAATCCCAGCTGAAATACAACAACAGCAGGCCGTGCCTCCGGTTTTTCTTAAATTTTTCTAAATTTTTTTTCATTTTTTTCATTTTGGGTTTGTAAATATTTTTCCTTTGCTTAGGCGAATTGCCCTCTGTTTTTTGGCAAGCGCCTTTTAATATTGTCTTCCGCAGAATTCGTGGCCCATGAGTTATGCGATTGCTCTTCATTAGATTTATCCGACTGTATATGGGCTGTTGGATATTATCTCAGCCAGCTGGATGTATGCATTATCATATTGAGTTCCTTTTACGGCGCGACAGCAAATAAACACGCAACCAGCACCCGGGGACCTCTCCACCGGCTCTTCAAATGAAAAGTCATAAAAAGGCACAAAGGATAATGCGTTTTTAATGGCAATGAGTTTGGCTTTTGTGCCCGACGCGTTTTTTCGGCTTTTGACGGGCATAAAATACAAACAGAACAGGGAAACGCCAAATAAAAATCCTTAACGAAATGAAACAGAAAATTTGTTTTGGAGATGCACAAAAGTCTTTGTTCCTTTTTTTATTTTTGGTATCCCAAAAGTTTACGAGCTTATTTAATTAATTTTTCTTCGGAAAAAAAGCGTGTGTAGGTGGGAATTTTTGCATCTGGCAGGAAGTCGGGCGCATCCTTTTTCAGGAACCCATGCCACTCTCCATGTGTTGATTAAGCGCATTCACTTGACTTTATTAACAAAGTAGGAAGCCTGAAAAAGGCTGCGGCCGACGTCTGGCAGGACATGGCAGGATACGCTGCGGGAACAGGACTCAAAACCGCTAAGCGTTGTGCGGGCCCAGTTTCTGTGCTACTCATCCATTTGGGATCCAGGATGGTTACACACAAAAATCTTACAAAACTTGCTTTTAAAAAAAATATTGTTCTTATAATGAATGTAAGTATGTTTTACTTTTTCCATTTTTTGTAAAAACTTTCTTAAAAAGATCTCATAAGTTTTAACAATGCAATATTTCTCTTCATAAAACAATTAGTTAACAAAGCAGGCTGGTTTTTCAAAAATATTTTCTTTTAGTGGTACGAGGATCCTTTAATTGCTGTATAATTATTCAAATTTTCGCTGAAAAGTTGCCGTGTTTCGTCTGATGAAGGACAGCGAGTGATGGGCGCTGCTCGTGGGGGCAATGAGTAGGTGGGTTGGCATCCCGGGCACGTGACTACTCATAAGCCATTAGCCACCGGCACAGATGACCTGAGACGGGCTGCCATTCCTGCTGGCATTTAGTGCCCCGTGTCCCATGTCCTGGGCGTCCTTTCTCGTCCTCAGCCCGCCGATGTCCTGGCCAGTTTGGATTGTCGCTGGTAATTGTTGACTAATTGAGCCAGGCAACGGAATCGAAGGCCCAGCGTCGTGTCAGTGATTTAGAGCCCGCTTAGCAGTTCGGACATGTGTCGACTCTGTGGCTGCTAATGAGCTGCAAATCGTGAGCCTTGCGTACGTGCACTAGTCCTTTTTGGACGCACATCCGCACTCGGGCTGAAGGATGCGTAGGCGAGTCTTAAATGTCAGGAACAGCGGCTGATTAACCCATTCATTTAGTCACTGAACTTCTGGAGTACATTCGAAGTTTAAAGAGCCGGTCTTGAGATCAATACAAGAATTAACCAAAGTAAACAGTTTAAGTTTCCTATTAATGACCTATTCGTATCGATTTTTATTATATTTAAATATTTAATTTTTCAAAATAAAACAATCATTTGGAAGCGTAAAAAATTTCCTATTTATTGGATTATCTTAACCATGGAAAACACACTCATTTCACAATTAAGTACAATATTTTTAAATGACTATATTAACTATTTACCCCCTGGAGCAATGACCTAAATCGCAAAAAATAACCTAAACTATTTTGATATTTATGAAGCAATTTAGTTCTGGCATTTATAATCACATGTGTGCGTGAAAATACTTTTATTTAAAGGATTCCATGGATATAAGACCCCTTTTTTCCACCCCATTTGACTAATTAAAACTTTAATTCAATAATTTAACCACTTAGAGGGCATTTAAGCCATCGTCCCTTCAACTCCGACTGCCAACTATTAACGACATTTTTATTGCCTTCCCAGGAAAAGCATGGAAAAAAACGCAATTAAACCGAACCCGTATTTAAGTGCGCCAATGGCAATTTAGTCGGGTTCTAATTTCAGTTATAGTTGCCGTCCGACGTCAAACCAAACAACAAAAAAGCCCGCAACTGTTGACCGACGACTGTTTGGTGGCTTTTCGCCGCTTTCACTTTTCACCGCTCGCATTTCCACTTTCCACTTTTGATTCGGAAGGGCAGTCGGGATCGGGATTGTTGCTATGCAAATGGAACGCACTGAAAGAAAATCAATTAACTAAAGCAAACACGGGGCGTGGTTAAACACAATGGTCTCCGACTCCTTCCCATCCTCTGCCTCTAGAATGTCCTGTCAAACGCTCGTTTCGGATGGGGGCTTGAAAATTAATTAAACCTCATTTGATGCAATCTTTCGGCGGGCCTAATTCGGGCCCAGATCCATGGATATCCATGGCCAAAATGCGAATTCGAAGCTGCAGCGGCGGCAGCAGCAATTAGGCCCAAAGTCCACAGGCGAATGGAATTCCTGGCCAAGGATATTCGGGGTATGGCGATGTTATGTTATGTGTGCGGCGATGTATATGGAATGACTGTCATTTGCTTTATGCACACGCCGAGGAAATATTCATGATTGCAGTTAACAAGGACAATTATGATTGATTTATGGCCGCCGCCTGTTCTGTGTGGGCCAATGCTATTAGTGCTGGGCCGGCTTTATGGCAGGTGTGATAAAAGTTATTATCCCACGAGCCGCACACTGTGTCTCAGGCACAAAGTTTCGCTTTGAGTGGCTCGTTAAAAGTGAAAAGCATCCTGGCAACTAAGATACGCCGCTAAATTAACATTGTAAGTGTCTTGTATTCCGGCGAAAACATAACATTTAATTAGATTAGCCATATGAGCGCGAAAAAGGCGTACAAACTCATTTACATTTTGTATCTCGAGCGTTAAGTTTATTAACCTTTATGGCCCGAACTTTTGTTATTGCCTATGCAAATGAGTTGCTGGCTGGCTTTAATTATGGCCAAATCCCTGGAGAGTAGGTTTAAATAAATCAAGTTCAAGCCGAAAGCCCCAGACTTAGCCAAAGATCAGTGACCCCTAACCGAGCTACATATGCCCCAAAATAAATATTCATGTATTGGCCGCAATCGAAGGCTGTGAATAATTAAAATCCAAATTGTTTTCAATTATTTTGCGAAAAGTTTTACGTTCCATACGGTTGTGCAATGCAGCATAATTAAATGCTCCTGGCAGGGGACTAATAAAATAACCGATTGCCATCAGGACAGGTGCAACAAAAATAGCAAGAAGAACAAAAAATAAATTGCCAAAAACTGTTTGCCTCTCTGTGCACACATAATGCAATTTTAATTGCAAACAATGTTTTAACTCGTATTTATATTCAGGTATACAGAAAGCTATATAAACTCGGGGCGGGACTCATAATTTGCGGCAGGCGAATCCTTTTTGGGCCCGGCAGCCATGTCGTTGGCCGCAATCGATGTCGTTTATCTTCTGATTTGTTGCCAAACGAAGCAAAACAAATCACTTGCTTGAACGGAGCGATCCAACAACTAAATTTCAGAGGTCCTGCCGGAAGGAGCTGCAGCTTTTCAAGGGATTTTTCCGCTACTCCTGCTCGATGTCCCCGTTTTCCCTTTTTCCCATCTCCAGCTGCTGTTGCGAATGAATTGTAGCCATTTTTCAGGCATCTTTGGCAGACTCGTGACGTCCGACGTTTCGCAGGAAAGGACAAAAGCGGAAAAAAGCTGGGAATTTGTGACGCCTCCGCCTCGTGTTAACAATGGAAGTATGCCACGCCCTTTCCCCCTGCTGCCCCCCTGACAAAAGGTACAAATGTCGCTGAAATTTATTAGCTTGCATTAACCGACACAAGGACTCGCCGGAATACACACCATATATTAATAAAGGAGCGCAGGAGCGAGTGTGTGTGGCACAGCAATTGTTTTGTCTTTCTGGCTCCGGCTAAAGTGCACATTTGTTGTCTTCTTTATTCCGGCCCAGAAGTTAATCAGGATTTGTGACTCATCCTCGCACGCACTGATAAATTAATTTGGGCCCCGGCTTCCTTGACATTTTATTGAAATTTGCATAAACATAATTTCCGAGGGGCCGTCCGTAAATCCTGGCGCCAAGCAAAACACTACAGAAGACTCGGCTGAAAGTTGGGTAAACATGCAGTAAGAAAAGCTCTATTATTTCACTACATTAACTTGGGATTTATTGTTTATGGCAGGCAAAGGAGGAGGTGGCGGGTTGCGGGCTGTGAGCAATTCAATGGACACGAACATCGATGGGCTCAAAGTCAAAGTTTCTGGGGAAATATTTACTGAAAAGTTCCCAGAAACTTGAGGCGGCCCTTGAGCAAGCAGGTGAGCTCTTGTCCTTGGCTGCACTTTTTCTCGTCCTCAACTTTTCCCCTAATTGAATGGGCTTTGTCTCGTGTGTGTGTGTGTATCCCCTTGCAGTGGCCGCATCATAAGGCTGTCATAATATGCATTTTAAATTACGTATGCACACGCGGCGTATGCGCAATATGACGAACAGCAGCCGCCGCAAATTTCCTTGCCACACAAACACAGTCTGCTCTCCTTCCTTTCATTTTGTGAAGAGAAATTCCTGCACGATGCGAATCCACTTGTCCTTTGTTTCTAGCCAAGTTTATGTTATACAATTTTCGTTTCCATTTCCGCTCTTGGCATTCGCTCCTCTTTGGCTCGTAAATCTTTGAAGAGGCGGCGGGTAAAAATGGAAAATTGCCCATTTTGTGTGCTGGGTCATAAAATGGCAACAGATCAATATAACATTTATTTATATTTTCGACCGAATGGCCATAAAAGTGTTGCGCCATTCAAATGATCGGCGGATTGGCGTGCTCTAATTAATATGTGGGTGGAGAAATCTAGTCAATAGCACTAGGAAGAGCACTTGAAAGGCTGCCCCGGGGATTTATGGCCTGCTGCAGGCCGGAAGTGTCACTTGGCAACTCCGGTAGAACTCACAGGACCAGGACTTCCTATCCCTCCTATCTCAGTCTGCGAGCCTGTATTTATGTAGCGATAAAATTAAATTTATTTTAACGCCAGCCAAAGGTGTGCGCACATAGTCAAACACTATCGCCAACTTGGTAGCAAGTTCGGTTCGAAAACTATCCCTACTTGGCCAGGAAATCGCTGGAATCGCAGAGGCAGCGGCAGAGGGGCCGGGGAAAGCACCTGCGATAAAAGTTTCTGCGCCATTTTCCACTTTCTTTATGCAGATGTGTGTGTGTGCTTGTGTCTGGGTATTTGTTGCCGGCTTTTTTGGGCATACGCACGAGTCCGCTGCTCCGGCAGTCGCTAACTGTAATGCAGCCCATAAACCAGGCGGCAAATGCAATGATATTGCCAATGGTCGTGGCCGTGGTCGTGTTTAATCTGCCAGCCGGAGTTAATATGCCTGCCGCAATGCAGTGGCAGACAGGCTGAAAGGGGGGGACTGGGTTTCCCCCATTTTCTTGCCAGTCGGCAGAAATTTTCGCTTAGCCACAAAATGTTCCCGAAATTTG
This sequence comes from Drosophila lutescens, assembly GCA_037075285.1. NCBI lineage: Eukaryota > Metazoa > Arthropoda > Insecta > Diptera > Drosophilidae > Drosophila > Drosophila lutescens. The sequence continues at coordinate 328,716 of JBAMCF010000184.1, forward strand.
ATGCAAATGTCGGCATGAGATGGGATCTGAAATGGGGAAATTCAATAAGGATCTGATACAGTGAGCTTTAAAATATTATTTAATTCTTAGAGTTATATAAAAGAAAAGTGTGAAAATAATAATTTAAAAAACGTAAAAAGAAGTGAAAAAAGACAGAAATCAATTAACAATTAACTTTTTGCCTATGGTACAAATTTCATTTTAATAATAATCATAATTAGTTTTTCAAGACGAGCGACAATCTATGTTTTCAGCGAATTAAATTTAAACAAACAGTTTTTAAAAGCTTTTTATGCCGTTTAATGTGTGCCTTGTAAAAAATTATTAAATACAAATTATTACGCCAGTGAGTCATAAGCTAAGCACTTTCATAACAAAATGCACAACAAACAATGCTTCCTCCTACATTCGCATAATTAAATCCAGCCGTTTGCTATTATTGATCAAGATGCCATACCCATATCACATTGAACTTCATCCACGTGTGTAAACTAAACCCCAATTATTTACTACTATAACCAAACTTTGATTAGCTATCGCCAACACCCCCCGTAAATGGTTTATGCCACCCGAAATTGTGTTAATTAAAACTCTTCACTTGGCTGTGGGGAGTGAGCATATTGATTTTCGCTGTTTCGATTGATGGCTGCTACTGGCGATGATTTTATGGTCTCGGCCATTTAGCCACACTTCTGGTTATGGATATGCCGGGCGATAAGCTGATAAACGATCCACTCACGGTCCCTTATAAATAGGAGTGGCTAGTGCGGCCGCCTCGTAAACGGATCGCAGATGTCGAGGGCCAAGAAGTGTGAGCCGCCGCCCCAGGACTCGCTTGCCACTGCCCCAAAGGCCACCTTTCTTCGTTTGGGCCACAAGAACCACTCCCAGTGGAATGCCCTCGGTTCGGCCTCCTTCATCCTGATCTCCGGCGGCATGAGTTTGGCCTGGGGTGCCGGATTCGCCGTCCATTCCGCCCATCGGGAGCAACTCCTGCTCACCGTGCACATGCAAGTCGCCTGGTATGCAACTGCCATTCTGGGAGCACTTTTTGGGGCATTCTACACTCATCGACTGCCTCAGCAACCCATCTATGTGAGTAGGTTGAAGAAGAATTTGTAATTTCCATGCAGCAAATCAAGATCTAAGATCCTAAGTCCCATGAAAATAATAAAATATTTAAATTGTAGAGCTTGTGGAAGTAATTTTGAATATTTTAAATATCTCTTAACTAGAGACCAAATAAATGTTATATATATATATATTTTAGATATTATCGCATTTATCATTTAGAAATTTCTAAGATCTCTTTTTAAAAAAAATCATTCATTATGTAGAAAAATTATTAAATTATTTTTATAAACGACATGATTTGTTCTTCCTCTTTTTAATTGCAGATCTTTGGCTCCTGCTTGGTTATAGCGTCCGGAATACTATTCCTAGCTTGGCCGGAGATCCCTGGAGCCATTATAGCCGCCCGATATCTGGACGGGTTGGCCAATGGTCTTGTTTTTGTGCCCGCCTTGAGTACCGTGGGTGAGATAGCGGTGACCGAGATCCGAGGACTTCTGGCAGCCACTGTGGAGCAGCTGAGCTCGAACACTGGCATCCTGATGCAGCTAATCTACACGGCTGTGTGGCAGGTGGACTGGAACGTGGTCATTGTGGCGGACCAGGTGCACGGAGTGCTCTCCATAATCTACGGGGTGATAGCCCTGGCCCTATCCCTCACCCTTTGTGTGGAGTCACCGGTGCACTTGCTGATGCGATCCAACGAGCAAAGGGCAGTGGTTGCCCTGAGGCACCTGCAACGTCCCTACATGGTGACTAGTGAAACGCTGCTGAGACTGGACGAACATAAGCTGTATGTGGCCGCCAATCGGGAGATGTGTTCCCGGTTGAGCCTGCAGAAGGGGTTTCCCTCGCTCGTTAAGCTCCTGGCCCTGCGACTGCTGGGCATCCTGTGCCTGAACTTCATCATCTGCAGTGCCCTCTATGAGACGGCCAGTCAGTTGGTGAGCAGCTTTCACGCCTGGCCCTATGTGGTCTTTGGAGTGCTGCGGTGGAGCGGCTGCTTCTTTGTGGTGCTCCTGATGGACACCACGGGCCGCAAGAAACCCACCCTCTTCGGAACCTTCTCCACCGGCGCCTTTGCCATCGCGTTTGCCAATCTGTTTGGCAGAACTCCCCACATGATCACCGCTCTGGTGATGCTCTTCAGTTTGCAATTCTTCGCGGGACTGGGACAATGCGCCTCGGCGGTCTACCTCACGGAAGCCTTTCCTCTGGGACTGAAACCACACTTGGTCGCCTTGGTTTACGTAGTGGAACTAATCACACGACTGCTCCTCTGCAGCTTTGCACCGTCGATTGCTGGGATTACCGCCTACTTTCATGTCCTGGGCACTCTTTCGATGGTATTCTTCCTCCTGGGAATCTTCTGTCTGCCAGAAACTAAGCTGGTTACCTTGGCAGAGGCACAGACAAAGTTTTCCAAGTGGTTCAACAAGGACTTTTAAGTATATGGGAACGGGGGTAATAAATGTTTATTATGTACACGATAAGAATGTTTATTTGGTCAATACTGCGTTGCGTTTATCTGCAGATAATATTGCTTGCTTTAATACATTGAAAATAAAGGGGGATCCCGTATAATGTAAAAACAATTCGTTAAAAAGTATTATTTAATGATACGAAAATTAAAAAAATAAAAGGTAGCAAATGCTTTTTAGACTGGTTTTTAAATTTCTAATCAAACTTCCTTAGGTCCGATAATTGAAAATAAACAGTCCATAAATTAATTTAAAGCTTAAGCGTGATAGCAGTTGCTATAGACAATAGGTTCACTAACTATTTTCATAACCGTTCAGTCAGTTACTTGTGCATTGACGACGAAGAAGGTTGCAAACAACATGAGTCGAATAAACCACAACAAGCCAAAATGGGATGATAGCCACAGGAAGGGAAACAAATTAAGGCCAAACGCATGGGATTCAGGTGGGTGAATGTCGGAACAGTAATGCAAAGTTATCTTATCTGGCCTGATCGAAACGGGGGAATTCCTGGAATTCATATATTTCATTGACGGTTTGGGAAAATCTTCTAATCAGCAAAATCGATTTTACCAGCTATAGGTGGCCTAGGAAACATAACCACAAAGTACAATTATGTAGCTTTGTTCCTTGTTGGAATTATTGGAGCTGCGTTTGACTTCTTTATCAGAAACAAGAAAGCCCGGAAACAAATCCTGGTATGAAATATATCAACTTAATTTACTTTACCGTTCCTGAATTCTTTCCTGGTAGCAATTTTGTTCTCTTTTAGTTGCGATTGGAAATCTGCTTATGGCTTGCTTTAAAACCACTGGTGGACGAAACCGAATATATATAAAAAAAAAATAATAAGTGAAGTCCCGTTTATTATAGCATGATGTATTAACCTTGAGCACTATATAAATATACACAAATAAATATTTAAATATGTATACAACATTTTAATTTTACCCGTTACCTGGGGTTTTAGTTTTAGGTTTCACAACAAATATTTTGTTGCACACTTTTCAAATACCTCATTTTCTTTCACGTATCCCCCAAATCCTCCAAAATACATTAATTCTTGAAGAGGCAGAACAATTTGAATTTAATAAACAATTAAAAAATTGTATTGTCAATACCTAACGACTTTACTGCTTTTCCTAAGCGGACAATTAACAAATAAATTATTTGGCAATTTATTTCAGTAGAGTAAGGCGGTGCTTGAGTCATTAGTGATTCTATCGACGAAAAAATGATTGATGATTATTAATTTATTGTAGCTACCTTTTTCTTCTAATTAATATGAATGACAAAACCTATTTATGGAAGCATTCTAATAGTAATTCAAGTAATTCTGAGAATTAAATGGAACCAATCGAGTATCACTATCAGCTTTTATTATTGTACTTGTGTTAGCTGCCGAAAAAAACATATTAGAAGATTATGATGCTCTGTTTTGAAGACATCTTTAAGTAATAAAATTAAATTGTTTACAGCATGCCTAAAAAACAGAAGGAATAAAAATTCTAGTCTTAGGAATGCCACTGGCAACTAATTCCTGGAATCGTTATATGGCTCTTTCTTAAAACGGATGATTCAGATTTTATTGCGGACTTTGACGCCGATGATCAGTCATAGCAACTGAAACAAGCCGGGGAAGAACACTATTCCGGCACACTTATGCCATTTAATTGCCAACACCTGAACCCAACACGGTCAAATCAGAATCGTTGTGATCTGAAGAGGCTTGTATATACCCCATATGTCATAAAGTATTATTCACAAATATTGATAGGAAAGTCCTTATCGGGAACTTATGTACTATGTTTTGCACCATTTACTGTAATCATTCCCGCCCCCCAGTGATAAGATTTGGCCGCGTACTTGTTTATCAGTTCGGCCAGGCTCTATGTCGGCAGACATAAATATCATTTGGCCAGCTGCCGTATTAGCCAGTTTCAAATCGACCTCAAACGGAGCAGGTTGTCTTCGTGCGGAGTGAAATAAATCGCGATCGGCCATGCAGAACGACAAGTTTGCACCACCGCCGTTGGGCATGCAAAACGACAAGTACCCGCCGCCAATGGGTTTCACCTCGGCGCCACCACAGCCAGGATACCCGCAGCCAGGATATCCACAGCCAGGTTATCCGGCTTACACCACACCGGCGGACAACTACGGAGGTCCTCCACAACCACCACCGCAACCACCGAGGGATCCACCCACCAGAGTGGATCCACCACGCGATGGATGCTTTAAGCGCAACCAAAAGAACAAACCACAAGCCAATGCTGTGGGCGCAGGTGAGTTCGGTTTTGTGATCCATCAAGTTACCCGCCCACTAAACAGTTGACAAGGGTGATAATCTAATCTGGTCCGAAAAAAATACGGTCTATTCCTGGAAACAAAGAAGATTATAAACAGTGACGCCATTTATTGCGTTCCAAAATCGTTTTTTTCTGATAGCCGAAAGATTTTATTTACTAAAATAAACAGTGCAAAATTAAGTCAAATAAAATGACCATTCCAAAAAGTGTAGGTGTCGACTTAGTAAAAAAAAAATATGTTTTGCGACGTAAACGGTTTAAAATATTATGGCTAAAATTCCAATCTAAACATTTAATTACTAGTTATATAAAGTTAAGAACCTACAGCTAAAAAATGAAAAGTGTTTGATAAATCTAGAATGGGAAAAAATTTGTTTACATATTTATATTGTAATATATTACATAATAGAATAAATTACCTTAAAAAGTACTAAAAGCAATAGGTTGCCTCAAGACTCACTTTAGTTAATTTTTACATACATAAAAGGACAGGGAAATTGTTTTAGATAATAATTTCTTCACTTTAAATAAAATCCGTTTACTATCTTAGTTTTGGGTGAATGTTTTGTGAAATTAAAAAGAAAACCGTTTATTCAAATGTTCTTTACTAATTTTAAACTATGCATTTTTTCGACATTCAGCTGGCCTCATCTTCATCTCAGGAGGCATGAACATTGCGTGGTCGGTTGGCTTCCGAGGTGTGATATACTATCAGTTTACCAAGCACAACTTTGTAGCCTGGTTCATTGGCGCTATTATTGGAGCGTTTATTAGCACCTTGCTCACTAACAAGGTGGCCAAAAAATATGTCCTGGTAAGTCAAGAATACCCGTAAATATTTCAATAGCACCCGAATGACACCGAAACTCCTTTCCCCCAGCAATTTTCTTCGGTTCTGGTCGCCATCGGCGGATTGATCATTGCCTGCACCCACAATAATGGACCTGGAACGGTGGCCGCCTGCTACTTGGACGGCATAGCCAACGGTTTGATATTCGCCCCATTCATGGCCCTGGCCGGAGAGGTATCAGTGCCGTACATGAGGGGCATGGTCACCTCCAATTTGGAGCAACTTTTGTTTGGCGTCGGTTTCTTGCTGCAGATCGTCTATGTCACCTCCTGGACGTATTCCAGCTACCCGTCCTACAACGATTTTACGGCCGAGAACATGAAGGGAGTGCTGAGCACCATCTACGGCTTTTTGGCCCTCATTTTCGGCTCCCTTATGACCATCGAATCGCCAGTTCTGATGCTGGCCAATAACGATGAGCAGGGAGCCATTGACGCACTGCGTCGCCTGCAGAAGCCCGCCGTTCTGACCGAGGAAACCTACGATCTGCTGGCGGAGCACAAGCGGTACTTGGCCGTCAACAAGGACATGTCGAGGGGTCAGGCCCTTGGCCAGGGCTTTTCCACCTTCGTCCGAATCGCTTTCCTGCGAGTCCTGAACGCGATGAGCTTTTCCAGCTTTGTGGTTACCACTTTGGCCCTTTCCATCTACGTCTCGCACGGATTGAGCAACGCCAATGCCTGGTACATAGGATTCGCCCTGTGCCGTTGGTTGGGAACCCTTATCCCGTCCTTCTGCATGGAGTCGTTGGGCCGAAAGAAGCCCACTGTTTTCGGGCTCGTCGTTAGCTGCATTCTGTCCTTCGTCGTGGGCTCCCAGTACAGTTGGTACACCTACATGAGCGGAGTGACCGCCTTGCTGATGGTCTTCGAGTTCTTCGCGGGAATGGCCTTCTCGGCCACCTCATCGTACCTTTCCGAGGCATATCCCATGGGAGTTAAGCAGTTCTACATCGCCCTAACCTTCGGCACCGAAATGTTCGTCTTCCTCATCATCAATGTGTGCGACTACAATCTGATGCAGGGATACAACTACTTCTACGTCATGGGCGCCATGTATCTGGTGGGCTTTATTCTTGCACTCGTTTCCCTGCCGGAAACGAAGATGATGACCTTGCGAGGTGCCCAGGAACAGTTTAGCCGATTCCTCAACGTGCGCTTCTAGTGTATACCACTGTATTATACAACATTAAATGTATTTCACAACAGATTATATTTATTTTAAACGGTCAATACTTGTTATTCTTGTTGGGGAAAACCCACCCGTGGGAAGAACACAATCAGAGGTTACCAACTTATCTTATGAGTCAACGTTCTTTTTAAAATTTTTGAATATATGTACAAGATTAAATATTACAAATTATTATACCTGTTACTCGTATAGTAAAAGGGTATATTGTATTCGAGGTAAAGTATGTATCAGGTAAATATATATATGTATATATGTTCTACATATATATGATTGATCAGCATCTCTAGCCGAGTCGATCTAGCCATGTCCGTCTGTCTGTCCGTATGAATCTCGTTATGATCGCACCATCACAGCAGATTTTCAATTCTGCGGCTATAAAATAGTAGTCGCCTTCGCACACTCTCCTGGTGCGCTTCGTTACTACGTGGACCTCCGTCCACAGTGATCTGTACTTGTCTACGTTTTTGACGCCATGGTTGGTTGGCAATCAAACCTAAAACTTTTATAATTTGGAAAAACACAAATTGGTAAAACAAAAATCCTTTTTTGGAAAGTGATGGGTATTGTTGGTCTACCTTGTTATCTGCCCAAATTTTGTCCAAATTACGATCGAAAAACGACAAATATGTCTAAAATCGATATTAGACGAAATGGAAACTAAAGTTTGAAGGACCTTGCATGGTCATTGGTTCAAGGGTACACCGCTAGGTGGCTCTATTCATGTGCCAATATTGGTTTTGAAATTAGTCAACAGAGCAAGAACTACAGCGTTGTTAATTTTTCCCAATCTTATTCAATTAACTCAGATAGCGGTTATAAAGGAAGACGGTTTTGTAACCTTTTATTTTGTTTCACTCACTCAACAATTTCAATGTATAAACAGTTTTGGCGCTTCAATACTTTTCATGTTAAGCCATAAAGTTTTACAACAGTCATAAATAAAGTAATTATCAATACTACCGTTTGATAAGGCAATGATAAATTTTAGAAAATTGTTAGGTGGGAAGGCCCTTTGAAACGTGATTCCATTATCGGCCATATCTATCAGTTTAAGTGATGAAATAGAAATAACAACTGCACAGACGGGAAATCACTTTATTAACGGGTGGTAATCTCATATACTAATCAACTTAATATGCAACCAAATCTATGGGAGGTACTGGTATTGGGGGTCAGTTTCACGGTAATGCTTCGATAAGAAGGCCAGGCATTATCGCTTGCCATTTGCAGCTTATCAATAACGAGTGCCGATAAGCCCGATGGTACCACTCAATTATCATTTCGGTCCCATGCCAAATGGCTAAAAACAATTGGCTCTCCCATTTCGTCAACCAGTTCCCAATACGCAATTGCCAGGGAGAGTTGCACAAAAACGAAAGTCCCAACGAAATGAAGAACGACAAGTTTGCAGAGCCGGAGGCACCGCCAATGGGCTTTGCAACTGCACCACCACAGCAGGGATATCCGCACCCAGGCTATCCGCAGCCAGGATATCCACAGCCGGAATATCCGCAGCCAGGATATCCACAGCCGGAATATCCGCAGCCAGGATATAATCAGGCTGGATATCCGCAGCCAGGGCAACACTGGGGTCCCCCACCCCCACAGCCAGGATTTTCGGGATATCCGCCACCACCACAGCACGGTTATCCCCCACAGTTTTACGGAGCACCACCTAGCTATGGAGCTCCACCACCACAGGTACCTCCTTATCCACCCATGCAAACCACCACGGTGGTGGTAAATAACGGATGGTACAGTCGCAATCAGAAGAACAAGCCACAATCGAATGCTGTTGGCGCGGGTGAGTCACGGTTCAATGTACAATCTAGATTAATATAATTGGACCCTCTCTAATAGACAGTATCTACAATAAATAGAATAATATTTTACCAACTAAACACTTACCTTTTTTTCCCCTCCAGCGGGTCTTATTTTTGTCTCTGGAGGAATGAACATTGCGTGGTGCGTTGGATTTCATGGGCCACTATGGTATAGAACCAACAATCACAGCTACGTAGCCTGGTTCATTGGTGGCATCATTGGAGCGCTGCTCAGCTCTTTTCTGACCAACAAAGTAGCCAAGAAGCATGTCCTGGTGGGTAAACAATAAAATGGAATCCTTAAAAGAAAACTAATTAAACCTCTTCGAACAGATCTTCAGTTCGATGCTGGTGATGATCGGTGGCATTGTGATTGCCAGCACCCGGAACAATGGCTCTGCCCAGTTGGCAGGTGCCTATCTGGATGGAATAGCCAATGGATTGGTATTTGCTCCCTTCATGGCCCTGGCCGGCGAGGTCTCCGTATCCTATATGAGAGGGATGGTGGCGGCCAGCATTGAGCAGATGTGCTTCGGCCTGGGAATCTTCCTGCAGATCGTTTACGTCACGTCGTGGAACACCTCTGGGATTTACAACTACGACTCCTTCTCGGCGGAGAATTTGAAGGGTGTGCTGAGCGCCATCTACGGTGTCCTGGCCCTGCTTATTGGCTCTCTGCTGTGCATTGAGTCGCCGGTGATTATGCTGGCCAAGAATAACGACGAACAGGGGGCCATCGATGCCCTGCGAAGACTGCAGAGGCCCTATACCCTGACCAACGAAACTTTCGAGCAGCTGGCGGAGCACAAGAAGTACGTGGCCCAAAACAAGGAGCTTTCGATGCGCCAGAGCATCGCACAGGCTTTGCCCACCTTCATTCGATTGGTCTTCCTGCGTGGCCTGAATGCAATGAGTATCTCCAGCTTCGTCCGCATCACCCTTTTATATATAATTCAATCACAATATATAGCAGGATCTGTGAGCTGGATCATTGGATTCGGCGTCTGTCGCTGGATGGGCAACTTTATAGCGACCTTCTGTATGGAGTCCGTTGGTCGCAAGAAGACTACAGTCGTAGGACTCGTTGGGTGCAGCGTCATGGCCTTTGTTGTGGCAGGCCAATATAACATATACGATCGTGCATCCGGCAATGCCAGTATGCTGCTGTGCTTTCAACTGTTGGCGGGAATCGCCTTCACGGCCACTTCGCCCTACCTCTCGGAGGCCTATCCCCTGGGAGTCAAGCAGCACTTCATCGGCTTCACCTTCATCGCCGAGATGCTTGTCTTCATAGGGATGGGCGTGGGCCTCACATGGAACCCTCTGGCCGGATCCGATTACTTCTGGGTCATGGGAGGAATGTACCTGTTCGCCGTCTTCTTCGCCATTCTCTTTTTGCCGGAGACCAGAAGGACGACGTTGCGAGAAGCCCAGGACAAGTTCAGGAGATTCTTCAGCCCGCACTTCTAGCCAACAGCCAATATGTTGTGTGTTAGTCAGACCAAAGATAATAAATATATATAGCTAATCAAGCACTCCGGGCGTTGTACTTCCCAATCGTATTTCAGCTAGTGATTGCCCACAACGTCACTAAAGTGTTGGACAATGGAAAACCATTTAGTTTCTTGCTGCTAATTTCTAGAAAGAGAATTCTACGAGCTAAAAAGAGAGTGAGTGCTGGAAAACAATTATCAAAAGGTGAAGGTTGGCAAACGCAGTATTACCTGCCAAGGTACACAAACAAGCGAGGAACAAAACACATGCTCGGTTCTCAGGTTCTCGGGCATATGCCAACAAATCGTGATAGGGAAAATCGGGCTCTAAGAGATAGCGAACACAGAAATATCTAAGCACCTACTTATCAATCAATACCCGATAAGATTAGTTCAGCGCCGATAGATAAACCTGTTCAACACGCTCACCCACAAGAACCAAAAAACCGCGGACGTGTAGTCTTCTCCGCGAGTTCGACCACAAAAGGTCCAATGCAAAGCGATCGACCTTCACCAGACGACGGTTTTCATGTCGTCCCCATCCTCAGTGACTCGGATAACCACATCCACCGCAACTCGGATCGCCAGCAGGAGCTGATCCTTCTGAACTCCCAGACGAGTCCCTGTTGCAATCGGGATCTCCGCAATCAGCCGCAGGCAAATGCAGTGGGAGCTGGTAAGAATCAGATTTAGAATCTAGAAATCGCAAGAAAAACATTGATGGTTGACTCTTACAATAGGTGCATTAAAATATTACAAGGTTTAATGCTTTTTAGAAAACTCTCCGAATCATGTTCGGTTGAAACTCCCATGTAGCACCCCCATTATTCCTCTAATAATGTGTTGTTAGTGATAAATATATTTTTTTACATCTACAAAAATAAACATTTACGTTGATCAATAGTTATTTGGAAGTAATAAATCATTACCTATCCATAACAATCAATATCTATCTATCTGTGGGGGAAGTGAATACGCGTCATATTATTTTGGATAAGTGGAAGTCCCAGTCAGAAATGATTCATTTCATGTGTCAGTAATATTTATTAGTAAGAATTTGGTATTATCACAGCGGAAACTTGTCTATAAATGTCATTTAAATATTATTATTATTATTATATTATATTAACACTTATTCTGATGAATTTTAATGAAATTCCGACTAGTACTCTATTCCGACTATAACTGAGAAAGTAAAAGAAAGAACTTATTTATATTATTTCATTTAATTTTATAAAATTAATAGAAGTGGAACCTTATATTTGCGTTTTAAATTTACTTGTACTTAATAAAGCGAAAAATAATACAGCAGTTTAAAATGTCACTCAAGTTGTCAACAGAAGTCTTATCTTTTAAGCAGGCATTTGAAGCGTTTCCTTTTATTAAACAGATAACGGTATTTGTGTGCAGCACTTAATATTTAATATATATATATTCTATTTTCCTTACAGCTGCCCTGATCTTCCTGTCCGGTGGCCTTCACATCGCCTGGAGCATTGGTTTTGACTCTGTTTTTGCAGAACTGGAAGTTACTAACCATGTTCGGATCTGCTGGTTTATAGCTGCCATTATTGGGGCCCTACTGGGTGGACTCTTCAGTAGATGGTTTCCCTACAAAGTACTGATGGTGAGAAAAATAAACTAAACAGAGAAACCCTTTTTAATACGATTTCTACCCACCAAGGAATTCTGTTCCCTGCTCACTCTCACTGGCGGAATAGTGATGGCTGTGAACGGATTGGATCTCGACGCCCTGCTGGCGGGGAGGTATCTGAATGGATTGGCCAATGGCCTGGCCATTGCACCCACTTTGGCCATGGCCGGTGAACTGTCGGTGTTCTACAAGAGGGGCACCACCACCTCGGCGGCGGAACAGTGGCCCACAACGATTGGCATCTTCGTGCAGATCGTGTCCAGCAAGAGTTGGGACCCGCAGAGTGAGTTCACGGAGGAGCAGTTCCAGGGCGCGGTGAGTGGAGTACTGGGCGGCATAGCCCTGCTGCTGGCCTTCCTGCTGTCCATCGAATCCCCGGTGGATCTGCTGGAGCAGGGCGACGAACAGGGAGCCATCCAAGCGCTGAGCAGGTTGCAGAGACCCCGGGCCGTGACGGCCGAGACCTACGATCAGGTGAGGGATCATCGCACCTACTTGCAGCACCACAGATCCCTGGGCTGGCGACACGCCCTCCCCGCCCTCGTTCGACTGTCGGTGATGAGGGCCTTGTACGCCCTAAGCCTGAGTATGGTGGTGGCCTTCACATTGACCTGGACGAGCACGGCGGTCTACGGCGACAGTTCGGGACCCTATGTGCTCTTCGGCTTCCTGCGCCTCGTTTTCAGCTGTTCGGCGGCCTTCGCCCTGGACTCCCTGGGCAGGAAGATTCCCCTGCTCCTGGGACTCGTAATCTCGGGCGGTCTGTGCTTCGGCCTGGCCAGCAGATTCACGGGCAGCTCACTGCTCACTTTGTCGGACAGTCGAATGGCCCTGTGGCTGCTGCTCATCTACCAACTGTTCGCCGGCCTGGCCTTCGCCCCCAGCTCATCGTATCTCTCGGAGGCCTTTCCGCGTCGCCTCAAGAGGACCTGCATCGCCCTGGCCTATGCCACGGAGATGCTGGTCCAGCTGCTCGTCTGCCAAGTGGATCTCAGTGCGTTTGGCAGTGACGCCAGTTACGTGGCCTTCTACTTCTTCAGCCTCGGTGGCCTCCTTCTGGCCGGATTCCTCTTCTGCGTTTGGTACATGCCGGAGACGAAGGACACCACGCTGCTGCAAGCCCAATTCAAGTTCCAGGAATTTGTCATTCCGCCCGCCTGAAAGTAGGCAACTCGAACGCAAACTAAAGACTAGCCAACACCCCCGTAGAAAATAGCTAACAAATAAATCTGAAATCTTTAAAACAAACCATGCGTGTTTACTGCCGCCTTATCGCTGCTAAAGTGACTGTCCAGATTTGGCTGTTCGAGTATTTGCTGCACTCTTTTGTGCCGATCACCGTGGTTATAAGATTCAGGGGGAACACCAAGGCATATAATTGTCAGATAAGACCGGCGTGCTAAAAGGCTTATGGCCAAACGGCAATTAAGTCGGTTTCCATACATCTTTGATAAGATTTGGGGCTCATAAAGGTTTGCTGGATTTTATATGTTACTCCAAAAATAATTTAAAATGTGAACTAGTTTTTGGTTTATTTGGAATTTTAGAAAAAGTACTTTAGAATTTACTGGGAAAGCAATAATCTTTTAACAACTTTAATTACGAAATAATTATTATTTGATAAGTTGTTAAATCAAGTTCGGTTAATTTAATTTGAAACTAAGTTCTGTAATTTTAGATGTTCATTATTTATTTTTGAACCCTGAACCAATTTTAGCCCATAATAACTGAACCATTTTGCTCATCACTGTCAAATCAACTTTCATTTCCAACGTCAATAAACCTTACAGTGCAAAGTGTCCACTGTGGCCCGTAACTTTACTCGCACTATATATACACATGTGATTTTTCACCTTCGTATGTATTCAAATTTAATTAATTTATTTATATCCACTAATCAGGCCGATAAGTGGGCTGACAGAAAGTGTTCTGCCCGCGCTTATCTTATCGCCGTGCTGGCCATTTCGAGGCGCTCGCTCAATAACCGCTCGATGCTCCTCCGTTTATCAAACGGCGTCCGAACAGTCGGCTAACTTGATTCGCCGCGTTCACGAGTTGGCCGTCCGACAGGTGCGAAATTTACAATTTAGCCAAATATCGGTGACACAAAGTGCAAAAATAATGACAAACTCGAGTAGACAAACAAGACAGCAACAGGGGTTCCAATGAAAAGAGTGCCAAGTAAACAGTAAACAAATCAATTGGACAGATAATTGAAAACGGAAACGTCGCAGCAATTGTTAAACCCGCGGATCTTAATTGTGTTACGCAGTGTCTCCAGTGAATATAGATTATAGCCCGAAATGCCGATGTTACCAACGATCGAGGAGGAGGGCAAGCTGTCCTGGCTTCGCCTTATGTGGAAGTATCGCCTTCAATTTCAGTCCATGGCCTCGGGTAATAACAAGCGAGAAACGCATAGAAGATCTCAAATTTTTAAACCCATTTCTGTGTGTCCCTCAGCTTCGATTGTCTTCGTGGGCTGTGGAATGCGCTTGGCCTGGTCAATCTTTGACACGCCCGCCGGAAAGTTCCTCAATAACAACAACACCCACAACCTGATGATGAGCTGGTTCATCGGAGCTGCCTTGGGCGCCCTTTTGGCCGCTCTCTTCGTGCAGCGGGTCACCAAAAATGTGGCATATGTAAGTGATTTTATGGCTCGCCATTTATCATTTTATTATTATTATTTTAACCTACTGTGCGCTTCAGCTGGTGGGAGTTTTGCCCTTTTTCATGCCACCAATTATTGACTCTGCAGCCATAAGCACTCAGCCATTATCAATCCAATAAACTGATAAGGCGATCGCGTTTAACCTGCATTGGCCATTAAGTGGCGATAGCGAGGGCTGATCGATCGGTTGTTGGGATTTCCCAAGTGGAAACTGTATTACACAAAAAGGCAATTATTATAAATGGTTTTCTAAAAATAGTTGGGGTGATAAGCCGAAAAGGTTAGATATTGAGTACGATAAGGTTTTTCTGAGAATTTTTATAGATAAATTTCTTTTTTATTTTGAAAGTCAAATTTTAAACAAATATTTTCCTATTTATTTTGTTAATGGTGGACAATCTTAACTTTATTCCATAATTTTAGATAGGTTTTATTTTATAAATATCCCGTACTTATTTAAGAATTACACTTGTGTTTATAAGCCTTATAATGTCCTGTAAAATTCTGCTTTTATTTTACAGACCTCCAGTGGCTTTCTGATGATCATGGCCGGCATTCTGAATATAGTTCTGCCCCAACACTTCCTGGCCGCCTGCTACAGCAGCGTGAGTGTGGGGGCGGCCTATGGGTTGACCCAGGTTCAGGCTCTGGTCACAGGATCCGAGGTGGCTCACAAGTCCATCCGGGGGATGCTGCTCAGCTGCGAAAAGATCTTCCTGTGGCTGGGCGTCTGCGTGCAAGTGTTCTACACGCGTGTTTGGCACAATTTGAGACCCCTGGACTCGCAGGGCTACGAGTTGCACATTGATCAGTTGCACGGGATTGGGATGGCTGGCCTGGGAGTGGGAGCTGTTATCCTGGCACTGGCTCACCGGCTGGAATCGCCACTGCTGCTGTTGCACCAGGAACGCGACATGGCCGTGGGGGATACCCTCAAAGCGCTACATGGACAGTCCACCACCGAGTTGGTGAGATTGAGGGAGGACTGCCGACAGCTGCATAGCGCTCGGGATTGGGAGCGATTCGTGGAGGAGCCGGAGGAGTCCTCGGTGGCTGGCTGGCGGATCTGGGCCCGACGATTCCTGCCCTTTGTCAAGGTCCTGCTGCTCCGGTGCTTTGCCACCCTGGCCGTGTCCTTGAGCTACAACCGGGCCTTTGTGGTGGTCAGCTGGCATGGCCTCGAATGCGATATGAGCTGCATGTATTGGCTGGCATTCGCCGGTCTCGCAGGTAGTATCCTGGGAGCCTTCATTGTGGACCGGCAGGGTCGCAGGAAGCTCTGTTCCCTGTCTCTTTTCTTCGCCGGCATTGTGATTGTGATGGTGGGCGGCGTCTTCGAGCATCTGGAGTCCGTGAAGAGATCTTTCTATGACATAAATCTACTGGCCATTGCTCTGCTGATGCTTCTATTCGAGATAATAGTGGCTGGAGGCGTGGCCGTTCCCGCCCTTATATACACAGCCGAAGCCTTTAGTATCGCCCACAAGGCTAGATGTTTGGCTGGGATCCTGATCCTGGAGCAACTGCTGCAGTTGGGCCTCCTGCTGGCCACCTTCGAGCACTACATCACCGTCTCTGTGTTCTTCTTCACGATCGGCGGTCTCAGCTTTATAGTCGGTCTAATGGTATTCATGCTCATGCCAGAGACCAGGCAACTGACACTCTACGAGTGCCTGCTCAAGTTCAAGAAAGTTCCTTAAGGCCTCGCCGTATCTCTAAGTGCCAAGTATCTGTTATCTGTAGCTATCTGTTATCTATTTTTACGTACTCTATATTCTATTCGTGTGCATATCATTATCAATCGCATACGGTATACCTTTTCCTAGCGATTTCATTTGCCATTCTGGCAACCTCATAATATAAGTGATTATATAAGCAAAATACCCTTATATCTTTAGCTAAACATCAATTCAAATAATATGAAAACAATTCCAAATGAGGATCGAACATTTGTGAGTTGCCCTTGTTATTAAAGAATTTCTTAAATAATTTCTTAATAAGAAACTATTCAATAATTATTTACTATAAAAAATAAATATAAACAACTTATTTATGTGAAGCAAAAGCAGCTTTCCCGTTTACGAATTTCTGTAACTTTGGTATTAGTTTTCACTGCATTTAAAGTAAACCTAACACTGAAACAAATATTTTTGATTGCACATAATTTCGTATAATTTAAATCATTTCAGGCTTTATTAATGACTTTAAAATTCTTTTTTTCTTTTTATTGTTTAATTTTAGCACGGATCTATAGGTATATTTAATAAGCAAATCAAATAAAATAAAAAATCTAATTTAATAATTTAAAATAATAGAAAAGATTCTAACGTATATAGAATGAAACTAGTTTACATTCAATCGAAATTCCATGTAAAAACAATGCCACTAACTGTTTACAAAAAAGCTTTTATAATATTTTACCATGGCTTATATTATAACTGGTTCAATGCAGAGCTAAAGCTTTTATTTCCTCTAACTGTTTTGCCAAGCTTTTCCACCATAAACTCTCATAAACTGTTACCACTATTGGCTTTCCACAGCTTTTCCTGGAAGCCATACTGAAAACAACCAATCTGCGGTCTATGTAAACAAAGTGTTTTTACGATTATGCTACCCTTGCCGGCTAGTGAAAGCTCCTCGGCTCATTCATAAAGGTTCCTGGTGCTCCGCCCTACCCTTCCACGCATCCTGGCACTTTCCTGAATTTAATGCGGATTTTAGAGCGGAAAAAGGACGAAAAAGAGAGCGAAATCGAGTTGATTAATATGGCGTGTGATGAATATGCATTGGCCACCAAAAAGCCGAAAGGGAAACGCGAACCAGCTCCCCAGCTGGCCATCTAATGATGTGGAAAATTCGCTGGGCTCTTCCTTACCATTTTTTGCAGATACCAGATACTTTTACTACTTTTCGATATGCAATTTTTGTGTTCCACATTCCGCTTAGCCAGACAAAAGCACTTTGGGATGCCATGGCCCCAGAAGTGGTTGCTTTGCCGTTCTGTAGCTTGTGTTCCATTTAATGGCTGGAGATGGGCTTGTTTGATCATGTGGATGTTAGTGTGTGGCCAGATGCTGCGGTTGCTTTGTTACTCAATTGTATCTGGCCGCAATTAGCAATTCTGGCCAACACTTGCCAGCCATTCAATAACATGCGGTCGACAACCAAACTCGAGGCTCTGGCCCAATTGAATCCCGTTTAAAGTTATTTAATTTTTAATTGAGTTAATTAGTGGCAGTACAATTTCTTTGTTTATGCAGCAGCAACAGCAATGGCAAAAAAAGTCAAAGCAAATAACAAACAGAAATACAGAGAGAATAATATGGAGCTATTTCTTTTTTTATTGACTTTGTTCTTTAACACTTCCCACCATGAATGTTGAAAAAATGTCCTAAAAAGTTCACAAAAAATAAGGTTATTAAATCTATTCATTTAAACATAACATATTTAATATTCTATTTTATTTTATTTTATTCTATTTTCCATTACTGAATTCTTACAATAGCATCAGATGGAAAATCCAAATTAAACTATTGGTTTATAGTTCTTAAGTCATTTTATGATGCAAATTTTATGATAAAATAGTCTTGCTTTAATCGAGAAAAATAAAATATAAACAAAGAATATTTTTAAAGCTATTCTTTCAGTCTTCTTAATATTTTTATAGGTAAAGTTTTCTGATTTAATTGTGGCTTTTTTCTCCGAGTGAAAGTTACGGCCCGCTCGGTTGGTAAAAGTTCCCAGGGCTTTACTGTGGTCCGAAAACTATTTAAAACTTTAGGGCTCGCCAATAAGGGCCAGATCACGAGACAATTATGGCTTTTGTAAAAGATTTACTAAAATTCCAAACAATTTAAGGTGTTGAGCTAGATACTACTATTCCACTATAATACTCAAAAAGCGGCTTACTACTTACTGCTTAACTGGACGCCTGCAGAAAGCAAACCTTTTCCGCACGAAATAACTCGTCTTATCCCTTAAAGTTTCCTCTATCTCTCGCTTTCAGAGCAAACAGAATAAAGTATGGCCGCCAGAGAAGCGCTCAAAGTAGAGAACTGCAAACAACCCAAAAATCATGGAAAAATAGTAGCAAAGCAAAGAAAAGCATGGCTAATATTTTCCCCAGAAGTGCGGCTCATATGAGGTCCCTTTGGAGCGGGCTTAATGCGTTGCTGTTGCCCTTGTTTCAATTAACTGAAATTGAAAACGACAATCGTAAACATTAACAGCAATGGGATTCCCCGCTGAGCAACAGGAACAACAACAAACAATCGCAATGCAAATCGCTGTGGTGCAGCGGAGAAAACACGTTGACGGCCAGAAGTCAAGGAAAAGCGCTTTCCTCATTTCCACTCCCCCGCAAGCCAAAAGAAAACAGGTTAAGAGGGGGAGAGGCATCGTAAATGAAAAAAGCAAACAAACGTAAAATTTTATTTGTGCGCAATTTTCTATAAATTTTCATCGATTGCCATTGGGATATTGGCGACATTTGCGTTTGGCATTTTGCTGCGTCCTTCAGCAGCGTATATATATGTATTTGTGGATTCCTGGTGGCTGGTGGCTCCTTCGGCTGCCATAACTTCAGCTGCACTTGGAATTATGTTTTGCCGCACACGAAATTGAAAAGTACATATACTATATGTATTACAAGTTTCCAATCAACAGCGAATGAAGTTTCCATAATGGCAAATAAATTATGTTCTGCTCTCCGCAGGAAAAGTGAAAAGAGAAGGACAAGGAGAAGGAAAAGGAAACGGAAACCCGGTAAGCAGCCATTGCTGGCATCAAATTAATGTCTCAGCACGCCGCAAAATGGCCGACGTGGCGAAATTTATGACGCCGAAAGACAACTCTAAAGTGGCCAAGTGGTTTTGGCCACCCACTCCGCTGCGGTGTGACAATAAAACGGAGTCAAATGGCCATAAAAACGAGGGTCTCAAAATCCGAAAACCACAAAGAAATGGCCCATACATAAGCATATAAAAGCGAAATAATAAATAAGACCGTAAATTCCTCAGAGGGGAAACGGGGGGTAAAGGGTTTGGCCGATCATAAACAGACAAAGTGCGAGCCATTCAATAAGCCAGCTTCTCCAATCACTTGGCCGCAGGCAAAACTGGGTGAAAACTTTAAGCTTCACTTCGACTATCGGAAGATCGGTATTTGGGGAAATTTCAAAAGTTAACAAATTAATTGGAAATTAAAACGAGCAACTGACACGCATCTTCTGGGCGCTTGTTTCTGTGTGTCTGGCCTGTCAGAAAGTAAATTGACACGTTTTCATTTCATTTGTTGCCGTCCTGGAGTTTTGGCCTTTGAGTTCTGCGCCGAAAATAAACGCCGCCCAGCTAAACTTTTCCCTAACAAGCCTACAAAGTTTGGCTCGCCCTTCCGACAGCAACTTTTCCTTTAAACGAGCAGCAGGCTTTCCGAAAAAGTTGATCAAAAATTAAAGAAGGGACTACTGCCGAGCAGATTGACTGCTGCGCCACACAGAGCGCATTAAATTTAATTAGCTCACATAAATCCCGCTTCGAGGTCTGGCTGAGATTCGGATTTGGCTTTGGGATCCTGCCCAGGGCACACAGGACTCACTCGAGCTGACATTTTTAATGCAAAAGAGGGAGGGGGACGGGCAGATGAAGTCTACGGTTTTTCCTCTTTTTCCAGGGCTTTCATGACTTATGCAAGTTTTGACGACAGGTGCACGCGTCTGCAACTCTGCTATTTGTGTGTGCCTTCGTGTTAAATCAACTGTCGCTTCCTCTCGGCAAAGTTTGTCCTGCGAGGACAGGACATTCAGGAGCAGAGCCAGAGCCAAAGCCAGAGCCAGTGGAATTCAAGTTATGATAGCTGCATGCGTTTCAACAATTTACTTAACAGCTAACTGCGCTGAAAGTGTCACAGGGGCGAATAAATCGGAGGAGCGTGCGAAAGTGCGGCAAATGGAGCAGGAAGTTGGGCTTACTTATTTTTAAGCTCCGTCGAATGACAGTTGGGCTGAGAAAATAATGCAATTTCATGGAACATTCAAGCATTTTATTGACTAAGAAATTATTTAAAGCTTTGGTTGTGAAAAGGGAAATGCAATGTCCAAATATATTCCCCATTGGAAGCCACAGAAAGCCGGAGATTTTTTCAGCTCAGTCGAATGGGCAAAAAATGCCGGCGGCGTCAACCATTTTTTTCCGCAATTTAATATTGAACTTTAAGCTCGGCTCGCGATTGTTTTGCTTTCGCCGTGCGTCCTGCGACTGTTGCTAATTAAATTCTCCTTTTTCCCAGATTATTAACGCAGCCAATGGAACAGCGGCGGTTGTCCCTTTTGTTGTTTGTTGGCCAGTGTCATTTATGCCATGCAATTAACGCCATTAAAAATCGCCGAGCGCTAATTAAGTGCGGCATGTATTTATGCATTTTGCATGAGTGACTTGTGCATTATTTATGGCGGATTTTTCAATATTTTTGATTACCAGTTGTGCTTGCGGTCGAATGGATCGATTCAATCAGAGCCTTTGTGAGCGCCTTTGGAAGTCATTCTCCTTGCAATGGAGCCAGGGAGCAGGGAGGATGGGAGCGGGCATGCACGAAACAATTCACTTCCGTTTTGTTCAGCAAAGTTCCGTGGCCAAGCCCCCTGCCACGCCCCCAATCCCGATCGCCGCCCCGCCCCGCCCCCCGCGAAACGAGGTTGCGGAAGTCCTGATAATGTCTGCCACCCGGCCATTGACAACCGTTGCAAATGCAACCTGCAACCTGCCTCAAAACAGTTTCCTTGCTATAATAGCACACTTGAGAAAAGTAATTTAGTAGCTCTAGAAATGCATCTAAAAATGCTGTGGGAAATAAAAAATTTATTAAAATCGCTAATATAATTATTTATTTTATTAAAATAAGGATAACATAAAATTACATAAAATCATTTACATATATGGATTTAAAAATAACACCAATTTTATAATTATAGTTTTCTATGAGTAACTCAATGAATTAATGGTTTAAATTTATTTAAAAATTGATTTTCTAAGATTAAAAATATTTTTTGGAGTTAAACATTTTTTATTTATTTTATTACCACATTTTTCCCAGTGCAGCGGCAACAGCTCCGTGTCTTCTCACCGTTATTTGACTTAGCTGACAGCGGAAACGACGTTTCCAGTGGGGTTTTCCACCTGCTCGCTTTTCCTTCCCCCTCACCTTTCCCTTCCCTTTCCGCTTTGCTCAGTGTAGTTCTATGCTGTTTACAAAATAAGCGAAGGCTGTGCCAATAAGCCTCAACGTCGCCTGCACTTAATTTATTTGCAACAAAAGGGTGCAGAAACTTTTACGCAAGTGCAACTTTGCTTTACGTCCTTTTTTGTTCGCAACCCCTGCCATTCTCACTTCTTTTGGCCCATTTGTCTCGTTTTCTTTTTTTTCTTTTTTTTGTGGTTGCATCCACATCAGTTGGCTTGTTTTCGACACCGACACCCACGTGTATATGTGTCCTGGCTTACGAACGCGAATTTGGCGACCGCAAACACGAGAACAGGAAGTGGGGTGAACCGATGTCGGGCGAGGAAGTGCCAGGAGTCCTTCGCAGGATCTGACAGATTTTTACGCGTTATAGCTGCAAAATGAAGGCATTTGCATATCAGCGGCTCCATCAGAGCGGCACACTTGAAAAACATCAATGATTTTCGAATTGTCCCCACCTGTTGTGAATGCCCCATTTTCGGGAGCCTTTGGGGGGGAGAGAGATTCCCGTAGGCAGGGTTTGCCCAAGCATTTCGGGGAAGGAAATGTAATCAAATGAAATGTGTCACCAGCACTCTCGCTCACTTTCGGATTCAAATGCAGACAAACGCTCAAAGAGACTGGCAAAAAGCATGGTCTAATTTTGCATAGAAATCACCAGCAACAAATAATCAAATGCAAATATGTATTCAGGAATCAATTTGAGTGCAATCAGTGAGGAGTTAGGCAAAAATATATGTATTTCTGACTGAGCAAAACCTCTTGGTGTGGTTGCTTTAGGAAAGTTTAAGAACTTATACTCAACAGAAAAATTAGTTTTAAAGGATTCTCTTAAAATGTAATTTCTTAGCATTACATACTAAAATGTATTAAAAGTATAAAGAATTTTTGAAAATTAGATTTTTGAGGTTGGACAATAGATAAACAAATTATAATAAGATTATTATCTTAAAGAAATTTTTAAAAAGTTGTATGTTAATTTTATCATATTTGATTGAGCTTCACTTTTCAAGTGATTTCAAAATTCTAAAGGCCTTTCTTAATTTTTCATATTTTGATTGGATTTTGTTTTCAACTGATTAAAGGGACCCAAAACTATTTTCGAAACATAAGTTATAGAAGTTAGGTTCCCATGTTATTAGTGGCTAAGCAGATTCACTAAATTATTGATGCGGTTGCCCTAGTTTAGTTCGGAATTCTCCCCCAAAAGCCAATCTATTTCGATCTCACAACATTTATCTGACCGACTTGTCACTGACTTCTGCCGGCGAATCGAAAGCTCAGTAGGGCAGCTCGAAATTAGCACCTAAAATGTCCTTAAGTGAATTGAATGAAACTGATTTATGGTCGCACTCAATGCAAATGTGCGGACCCCAAGGGGCTATCTATTCGTCTCAGGGCCAGTATCTCTATCCAGCCATCTATCTAGCCAGTTAGTTGTTTGTTTATGCAGCCTACAAATACACAAGTGTGATGGAGGGGGAGGGGGTTTGTGAGGTGGTGGGGCAGAGGGGCGAAGCATAGGAGTCTGCCTAAGCAGGCGTGTGAAAATCGACCATTAGCAATGCCATATATTCTCCGCCCAGCTATGATATAACTTCCAGACCCGCACATCGCACATCTGGGGCGGTGTGTGTGATAATTGGTGTAAATGCCACATAGCCGAATCGGGGCCAACGGCAGCTCCGACTTGGACTCGGATTCGGAATCAGAATCAGAATCAGAATCGGAATCGAAATCGCAGTCGGGTGTTTAATATGCAGCTGCATAACTTATGGCGCTGCCAGCCATTAATTTGAGTGTGGAGTGTGTTTATGTGTGTGTTTCCGGGGAAAGGAAATAGGAGAATGGTGCAGAAATCGTTGCATAGCCACAGGCGCACGTGCGTGACCCACCTCGCCACATATATATTTTATTTTAATTTGTTCAACAAACGAAAGTTTGCCGCCTTCGTCTTCGGCGTCATCACGATCGCTTCATTTGCCTCATTCAATCTGGCACACGTTCCGCAGCTCCAACATATATACGTTCAATATATATTGAGAGCGGGACGCAAAGTCACAATGGCCGAATGTGTTGGCCAGGCCGAAACAATATGCAAACAATTTTTACCGTTACATGACCGAAATACACAAAATATCTACGGTCGAAAGAGCGACAAACGGACAGACGCACTTATGGTCACGTGCGATTATAAGTATGTCCGAAATGTATTTCAATCTGCATTTGGAAAAAATATCGCATACTTTGGTGATAAGGAAAAATAAAAAAAGTATTTTAATGGTTTCAAAAAATAAATTAATTAAATGAAAATAAAATATATTGCTAACTATATTTACAATCTATATTAATGTGAGTATTTTAGGATTTCGAATTAAAGATAATTGAAGTGACTATTTAAGCTTTTTAAATTTTTGATAAATGTTTTGTAATGTTTATTATTATTTCTATTAATTAGCTTAAAGTTACCAAAACATTTTTGACATGCAAAATTAGATTCAAAGGTGAAAAAATAGTTATCTTTAAATCGAATAATACATAATTGTTTGATGGTAGGAAAACAAGTCTAATGGAGCTAAATAACTCAAAACGATAAATATTTCTCCAAGTATAAATTGGCTATGTAAAAATGGCAACTGACCAGGACCCAAAGAAGACGAAAAAGACTCCAGAAGGCGCTAAAGCAACAAAAACGAGGCGAAGAAAATTGCAGGGGAAAGAAATAAAAAGGGACCCAAAAAGGTCGTGGCATGGCACTTTTCCAATATGCCAATACTCGTAGATACAAGCCCAAGTACAGTGGGCTGTCGGTGAAAAAAACTAGAAATAAAGGATGTAACTTTGACTTTACTCACCAGTCTTCACTGCACGTCCTTCACAGAGAAATAACAGATTTGCTTTAATTTTATTAAAAATTGTCTCACTGCCAAAATGCTCGTGGTCAGCCAGCTAAGAGAAAGGACCGTGAGAATGGCGAAAATTAAAAATAGGAAACTGTTTTGCATTTTAATTAGTTTGTCATTGCGGGCAAGTTTGTCCCGCTTTTCTTGGCAACGAACGCGTGTCCTCGCCTTTGGCCCGCTTTCTAACCCTTTTTTATTGGTCATGTCTCGGGAGTTGATCGACGTTTTTTCCCTTCCCGAGCAAGGGAGGAGTAAGCCCCAAACTGGAAGTGGTCCGTCATCCTGATGTTGGTCGTGACACCAATAAGTGGCATGTGTGTGCTGGAGTCCAGGAGTGTGTGCGTGTGTGTGCTTGTGTGTTTAGGTGGCTGGCCCTTTTGGCCTGATTGATGATGTCCCTGGGAAATGGCCAAACAATGCGAAATCCATAAGTTGACAAGACAATTATTTTGCAGCCCGTTGCGTTTCCTTCTGCACAAATCAGACGGGACTCAGCCATTTCAATTCAAATTGAGATTTAATCTAGCAGTGGTCACGATTGGCTTCCTCGGAATAATAGAGATATAATCGAATTGTCGTAATTTGATGAAATTTATTGAGGTGCAACATATTGACCATTGAGTAGGTACGATTTTCTTGGGAGTAAAGGAAGAAACTATTGTTAAATGAAAGTAGCACTAATTAGAAACTCATAGGGGGTCATTATTCAATCTAATTAAATGAAATCCAACTCAAAGGACTCATATATGACTGCGAGTGGCGAGTGAAGATTTAATTGTGAGAGCTTTATACGGCTTTATGTTCATTTTGCACGAATAAAATATTTGGTGATGTTTATTAAGAAATCTTTTGAGCTAACACTAAAACATCAACATACACGACTTTATCCTGTTCTACTTTCTTAAATAAAGGACCAAAGTAACGATTCAAAACGTGGGAGTAAAGTAAGCGCCATCTGGCGATATTTCAAAAGAAACTGAAGGTTCTGAATGTAAACGTGTATATGTCAAGGAAAAGCTGGCTATCGGTAAAAGGTTTTTGTTAAAAAAAATTATATGCTTTTGTATTTGCTTTTTATTATACCGGATTCTATAAATACAGGTATTCACAATCTGTATAACTTTATACCAATAGGAAGAACAAGGAATGCTGCAGTCGAGGGCATCGACTATAAGATACCCGTTACTCTTTTAACTAATTTGAAAACAAATATACCTTCGATTAGAGGTGAAGAAACATTGTTATTTAGATTCTTATCTACTTTACATTTTACACTTTACATTTTTATCTACTGTCTGTGACATCACAAGCAGTTTCCTTACTTGATCATAACTTATAGAACTAATAGTCCGATTTAAAATATATTTTAGCAAAAAAGAATTTACAAATTGTGGCATTAGAGTGCGTGGGGATCGAACCCCTGGTGTATAAAAGGGTATAAAAATAAATGTTTAACGGATCCTTGTATTTCTTGACAAGTATTGACAGCTGTGGATTTTGAGTCTTCTTTATGGGTTTTTTTATTGCATACCCATTCTCTCCTGTATGAGTTAAACTACTTACGTCTTGTACACGACTACTCCCAAACCAGTAGGCTGTTTCCGAACCTCGTGTCAGTGCATCCGGCGGCAGATGCAGGATGTGCGGATGCCACGATGGCAGGCAGGAAGTCCATGTCCGCTCGAGTCAACACGGCGGTGCTATCGCTGATCCTGCAAGTGGTGGGATTCGAGGCTCATGTCGTGTCAATGGCGCCGCCTTCAATTGAAGACGTCGGCGAGTGGCTCTCGGGCGGGCATTGAAATCGGCTGGCTGGAGGCATGAGTGGAGTAAGCCCACTTAACGCTAAGTGCAGTTGATTGCTGCTGAAGGCGAGCAAATATGCCATAAGTTCATACATAGTTCATAGTTCTAACAGTCATATCCACGAGCTCAGGGCCCTAAGTCTTATTTAGTGAGCGCGGGAGCGGTGCAAAGCCTCGTCATTTATCATGCCCCGTCTCGCATATCTCGTATCATGGCTATATCGCTCGTCTGACAACAATAACCACTCGAGAGGCAAACAAAGCCTGCGTTGCCAAACACTTACTGGTTTCTATACCTTCTATACAATGGAGGTCAAAGTAATATCGTGAAGGAAAATATATATTTAAAAAATAATTATCGGGGAAGGGAGTGCAAATATGCAAACAGAAATAATTCGTTTAAATTTGTTATTGTTAATAGAATTCAGAGGAAATAAAGTACTAAATTGTTATATCTTACTAAAATTTTAAAAGCAACATATTTCTTGCCAAATCTAAGTACCATAAAAATTTACAAATTATTTAAAAAATATTTTTATTAGAACTCGGAGGAAATAAAGAACTAAATTGTTTTTTTAATGTATAAGTATAAATTAATCATTTATTTTTTATTTTTGCAAAATCTTTTCAATCGAAATATATTAATTTCTAAGTTTTAGTGCCATCAAATATTCTACTGTGCAGAAAATATCCTTAATACACTTAAGCCCTTTCTTTGGCCGCTGCTGTTTTGCTAGGTCAACACTATTGCAGACCTTATTGCTAGAAAGTGTGAGGTCGAGCTGAGTTACATATATTGTCCAACGATTTTTGCAGGACATGCTCCGCTGACCAAAAAGGATTACCGCGGCAGCAAATACATACTTGCTGGCGTATAAAGTTAGGGCGACCTTTGTCCCGGCCATTATGCTGTTTTATTAATGTAATGCACGAAGAGTGTTTGCAAATATTTGCCCCATCTGTCCATGTCGATTCATAAATTATGGAAACATTGCATTTATCGCTGCTTCAAGTGTCGCGCTGCATGTAAAATATGCATTTATTGATATCACGCATACGCCGTGTGCTCCATTAGAAGCCAGCGATTCGATTCATTTCGTTTCTATTCGGCGTGCGGTGTGCGCCAAAATGCTTTCATAATATTGGCGATAATTTGTACAAATTATAGTTGCAATTGCAAGTGGCATTCCCATCCCTTCCCCAGAGAATGAAGCTGTGCGCAATTGTTGGCGGAATTTATTTCCATTGTCGACCTAGTGAAAACAATTATCGGGGAATGGAGTGCAAATATGCAAACAGAAATATTTCGGTTAAATTCTCGATGGTCCTCAGTCCGTTTCAGTTCCCATTCTTGCCACCTCCCCCTGTTTGCAATTTTCTCGTTCCATTCCCCAAAATTTCTGCTTTGTTAGCCCACAAAGTCCGCAAAAGTGGCGGGCATTAAATGAGATTGGCCAATAAGTGTGCCAGTGGCGTGCTCACACTTTACCCTTTCCCAGCACCCCTGCCACGCCCCCCGCCCACCACTTCGCACCGCCCTCCGATGCACCGCAGCATTGTTGAATTTTCGGTTTGGCTGCAAAGTGATTTACGCAATTAAAATAATTTCATTCAAATGGTCTATAATTCAACTGGTATTTCATGCGGTTGCTGTAGCGGCCAGTTTATGCCCGACCACAGTGGGCGTGGCCACGCCCTCGCGGCGCAAACACCCGTTGACACTGGACGCCCCTCGAAAAATAATGGAATGTTGGCCGTTTTGTGTGCCCTGGAATCGTTCGTAATCAGGACATGGATAAAGATTTTTCAAATTTTCACAATATTTATATAGAGCAACCTTTCTTTATTATGCCATTTTTGTGCATTTTAAAGTTTTAATTTCACCAATTTTTTTCATTTTAATGATATTCCCATAACTTGTTTACCTACCTTTTGGGGACTAAAGTTTGTTTGATATCCACGCCTAATGTTCACTTACTTATTATTAAATTTGATTGGCTTAAAATACTAACTAACAACAAGCTTTAAGAATAATGTCGCTTTATGTACAAGATTTTCCATACCTTTAAATCCCTACAAAGACAAAAATCAGGAAGGCCCTAAATACGACTTTAAAATTAAACCTGAATTAAGTCAACAAATTATAATTCTGAAGAAAAATAACCCTTAAGAATGAGAAATTGTCTGCTTTTTCAATGTGCAACTGTCATTTGAGGAATCCATGCGGATTACATGTATAGTATGTTGATGGCATCCGAAATTTCAGTCAAATTACGAGTACTGGCAAGGAATGCGGTCAAACGCGTGTGTGCAAAATGTTTTGTCATATGCGAAAATGTGAAAGCGAAATCTGAGGTCTGCGGCGCCCGGAAGCCTGTTGAAAACTGATTTCGCAGCACCCCATGCTGGGCCCGAATCAATATCTGGCCAAAACCCCGGGCTATTCCGCCTGTTCCTGTGGCTGTGGCCCGGCAACAAATGTTTCTAATGCCTGCCATTAAGGAGAATCTATCAGGCCAAATTACATGCCCATGTCCGGGTTTTCGGGCCTATTCCAGCCGGAATCCAGCCAACAACAGCTTGGCACTGCGGTTGCTTAGGCAACCAGAAATTTGCATAAGCAGCGCGCATCAATTTGGACTCAAGTGAGCGTATAAATATTTTTATGCCAACGCAGTCGCCGAAATGGCCTTAAAATCAGACACCATCATGTTTTGGGGTCCCACTGCATTTGGCCGAGCTGCGAAATGCGAAATATTTCGGTTGCCTGTGGTCGAAAGGCGGCCGCAGCGTCGCATTATTGTTATTATTTTGAATTCGAGCGCCGCCATGCATGTGGATAAGCTGGGATTTGCGGCACAATTTATAGAATTACAGCTGCATTCCGGCGCAGCGCAGCTGCCCATCGGGAAATAGTTAATTAATGAGCTCGCCCGGAATACACCTACACTTCGCTTTCGATTGCGGTTTTGCTGGATGGCCGGGCTGTCAGAAGTTCAGGGCTCAACGGCGTTCCGAAATTAGACCATTTTTAATTAGTTGATTTTTAATTAAAAAGCTTTTCAGCCCCAACAGAAGATACTTGTACTGTACTGGGAGTAAGAAATGAAATTTAAGAAAATATTTGAGTCAGTTACACCTTTACCTGCATGTTTCAATCATTTAACAAAGCTATAAATACCTAAAAAAAATCAAGAAAAGGGTTAGAACGAAAAAGAAATAAAAATAGCTTCTATATCCCAAATTCCTTGGTGAATAAATGAATGCCATGGCTTTGCTGCATAAGCAACCACATACTTTTTAAATACTTTCAGAATAGCTCGGGCGTGAGCTCTATTTGTTTTCTCTTACGTGAATTGAGCTGAAAGTAATTAGAAAGGGAAGAATGTCCTGTGTTATTGCAACACATGAGGAGGACAACAAATGTAAATTGTTTTGAGTTGCTCACATGCGCACATACTTACACACTTACACCCGCAGCACCCACAAACACCCGAGTCCTTTCTGGAATCATCCTACTCCTTTCGCCCGGGAGCAATCTGCTCGGTGTGCATAAGCTTCGTACTTCGGCTGTCCATGGCTGTTCTATGGCCTCTCCTTTTCCTTGTTTTAAGCCTTTTCGATTTATTTGCTGACCCAGTTTTCAACGCCTGCCATCCTGCCGTTCTGCCGTCCTGGCCGATGTGCTGTCTATAATCCAGCGATTACATGTGACACACGCATACGTTGCAGCTTATTTTTCATTTCTTCGACTGCCGCCGGAGGATGCAGCCAGCTGTTGGGGTTCCCTTGTAGTTTGCATAAATAATTGAGCAGCAGTGTCTTTAACACGACTAAGCCCCCGAATGAAAACGCCGTGGATGGGTTAATTTTTAAATAAAAAATTTTAATCGTATCGTTTTTGCTTTTTGCTCGTCTCTGGCTGTTTGTTGTTTTACAATACTGTGGCGACAATCATTGCACAAAGGACAAACAACAACAAACTGTGTTTTTACTCATTGTCCTGGGCTGTTGTTTGCCTTTTGTTATCGTTGCTATCTGTTTATTATTGTAATGTTTTGCTATGTTTCTTTACGATGTCATATTTATGTTATGCTTTCACTAGTTTGCCATTTAGTTTAAGTTCAACAGTTAAAAGTAGTTCGTTTTACACAGTTCGATTGCTTTATTACAACTATTTAACTATGTCGTTAGTATACACATAGTATGTAGATTTACTCGACTAATGCATAATTCTAGAGTTTCACTAATTAACTTTAATATACAGGAATTACTTAGCTGATGGCCTACGAGTATATATATATGTATGTAGATTTATGTGATGCGCCTTAACGGTTTGTGGGCTTATGGCATTAGCACTCCGTTGAGCTAGAATTTCAAATTGGCTGGCATATGTTCGTACTCACACTTAAACTCAAGTACATATATATTTGTATGTTTTGTGGGCGACTGCTTATATTTTTGATTGGTTGCATGTACAATTACCAGATTAGCTGTAGTCAGAAACACAAGTTAGTAATTTAAAATGCAAATCTATGAAACCGAGTCTAAATTAATAAACTGTTCATGATTTCCGGTCATTTATATGTTCTGGAATGCAGCTGAAAAGGAAGAGAGTAATTCAATAAGGAAGCCACACAATTAACGTTTGATTTTAGTGCATGGTGGAAAATATCATTATCTCTTATGACACAATTCCCAGATAAAACGCTCGTAAAGACGGCTTATACTAATATTATTTTTAAAGCTTAACGAAAATTAATAAAATTAGTTTCGCAGCAAACAAAGTGGCATTATATAATTCGGAATTATGTTTCATTATAATTCTTTCCAAACACAAGATGGGGGAAATCACATCACATTTTAATTGGGCAAGCGTTCACAATGAGTTTGAATAGGTTATTGCTCGATTTGAATGGCAAATGTTAGTTAATTTGCGGACCTGTATAAAGCGTGCCAATGAAATTGTTGTGATATAATTATAACAATTATGATTTATAACAATTGCTGCATGATAGAGTCATTTTACGTTATTTCTTTCATCGGGCCAGAAATCGAGTTTGATGTTTGAATTTTTTACATTTTTATGGTTTATTAAATCAATTGAAATAGGAATGCGTTTTGATATGGCCAGCAATTATTTAATTATATTTATATTTACTGTATTTTTTTTGCCAAATATTGTAATTAAATTTTGAAAATATAGCATTTCACAATGGGTGGTCATTTAACACGACAGCACAATTTTTAATTAAGATTGCAAAACTAATGGGAAATCATTATTAAGCCAAGGAAACAATGCCAGCTGAATGTGGCATTTAAATAATGCCCAAATGAACAGAGTGTTGCAAATATTTCAGCAATTTTAAAGAAATTGTTAGATAAATATTGCGAGGAATTTATTAATCATTTCGAAATGTGGCATGTGTACCGTCAATTATGAAACTGTGACATTAAACTCAATGCTACAAAAAATTAAATAAATTGTATTTTGCGTGGGTGAATAAAGCAGAAAATCGAATTTACATTTGGTTTGGCGGAAAATTGCGCAGTGCAAATATTTCCATGATATGGCAATCAATTTAAATGTTTTACGACTCACTGCTGCCCTCATATCGTTGCTATTTGGCTTGTCTACGTTTTTATCTAATTATTTAATATTGAGCCCGGCAATTGCACTGTACACTGCACTTTATTTGATTATTCATTAATTATTAAAAGAGTCAGCGCCGCTGGCCATAGAGATTACTCATTCCCATATTATGTTTGTGATACACATTTTTTGCTTGCCTCGCTTCGGTTATGCCGTAATTATATTTAAGTTTGTTATTTACACACACCCTATCATAAATTTTGATTTTGTTTAAATATACACATTAAATTGTAATCAATAGGCTTACACATAGTATTATTTATATAAATACATCGCTTCACAACGGCTTGGGCAGTAAGGAAAGGTTGGGAGACATTTCAATGGATATTATACTTTAATTATCAGTATTTAATGAAGAGATTTGGTTTTTTAAGCGAGAAAAAACAGAAATAGATTATTTATAGATAAAAGATTGTCAATCATATCTCTGTTTTTAAAAATAAATCCGGATAGAACTAATATTATACAGTAAAATATTGTTGTAATAGTAAAAATAATTAAGAATATACTCGTAAATGTTTTAATGGATAAATAATAATGGAATAGTAAATTTAAATAGGTTGATTAAGAATAAATACATAGATCGGTTTGAATATTAAGGAAATAAATGTACTCATAACATATTCAGAATGATTAAAAGTTATTTTTATTAAAATTAAAATACATTTCAAGAAATTACAAAAAATATTAAATAACTATGTGATTTCACTGTTTAAAATAAATCTTAATAAATATTGAATAATACGTATAATGAAATTGGAAAATGCTTATTAAATACCTTAGAGAAAATGCCAATAGTTAGACTAAATTAAACCCATTACTGCGCCAATCGTTCTGCAATGTGGTTTTTGAGTACAAGTTTAAAACTGACACACCAAACGGCCGAATGGCCAACACTCAAACGATCATTCACACACTCAGTGGATACTTAGCCAAACACTCACTCGCACACATTTCATGTGGCTCCCTAAATTACTCTATTTAGTTGCGGCTGCTGTGGCCTTCAGTTGATCATCTGTGACAGGACCTTTTGGCCAGCACATGGCCGGTGGCCTGGCGACAACTTTTGACCGCAGGACACCGCTTTCTCGTCGTAGCTGTTGTTGTTGCTGTTGCGGCTGCCACACTTTCACTGGATGCACTTTCTCCCGTTGCTGCTGTTGTGCCTGCCGCCGGTAATGGTAATAGTGATGGTAATGGTAATGGCGATGTTAATGACGCTGCCACTGCACCGGAGCTGCACTGCTGGCTGTAGCAAAGGACGAGGCCCAGGAGCAGGACGATTGTCAGCCAATTGTACTGACAACCGGATGAGCCGGTTTGCATTGCCTCCGGATGTTCACCTGAAATTATGGCCCGAACTAATTTCAACTTTATTGCATTGTCTTGAGCTTACATGTTAAGGCGGTAAATAAAGGCGAGTGAATGTGAGGACATGAACGAGTTCAAGTACGTCTGTTGTGTATGTGTATGCATATATATATCCTTCGTACTCCTTGAGTCAGCGTGCCGTAACCGAATTGACCGTCTTTATTTGTTGCGCTCTGTTTGGCGTCGCATAAGCGTGTGCCGTGTATGTTGTCTGTTCGTTTGTTTGTCTGTTTGTTTGTTTGTGTACGGTGCATAAATATTTAATTAATGCTGCAGTGTTTGGTTTTGGGCCAAAGGAGCCCGGGGGAAATCGCCAGACATTTGTGATTTCTGCCCGGACAAACTCGGTGTCAGTCGGAGCGTATGAAATATTTAATCATCAAACTGCCGACCACCGAATAATTAGCTAATTTCTCCCCAGCATTGTGATGCCATTGCCAATGCTATTGCCATTAATAAATTAATGATTTGCCAGATGATTTATCTGTCGAATGCCGGCCCTTAATTCCCTCGTCCTGAGAGGTACGGAACACAATGTAACCGTTTAATTGCCGAAATGAAGTGGTTCTGTTAACACATCGCATACTCCACAGCCCAGAGTGTTTGCACGCGAGGCTGGGCAAAGGAGTAGCCACATAAATAACACAAAACACCTTGAAGGACTCGTATCAATTACACATGTTCAACTGTCCGAGTGTGTTGTCCTGGTAATTGATTGAGTTGAATTTTTCCACCCATTACGTTTGCCACTCGAGAGTCGCCGTAGACTACTCTGTAAACTGTACATTGTAAACAGTGTGCAGACAAACAGTTGCCATGATGTAATACACGGCGTATGCGTGATGAGCGAATGGGTTGTGCTGTAATACACGGCGTATGCGTGATGGGGCATCCCCGTCGGAGTTGTAAACAGATTGCGTAGGTCGTCGTCGGGGGACTCTCGATTCGAATTCGGTTGCTGTACAACAAGATGGCCAATAAATTTAGATGATGCCTAGTTCTGGGACCCCAAACCCCCCACAAAAATATCACGCATACGCAATGTGGCCCGGCGTGGGAAGCCGACATTGCGGCACAAGACAATGTATTTGTTGACAGCACAGGAATTATTAATAACGTACGTGGCGCACATAATTCATCATCAGGATACCGAGATGCTGAGATCCCCAGATCCCGACGACCTTTCTCCAGACGCTGCATAACTTAAATATCCTCGGGCTTTTCGAGGCTGGCAAAACACACAAAACACAAGCCGGCTTAGCCAAACAAAGGCGAGCAAAGTGCACTGAGATGAAAGGAGCTGCTAGTCAGAAACCGAAGAAAAAATGCTAACTGAAATATGCAAAATTAGCGCTGATGGATTTTCAGGAAGGAAACCGGTCATGGAAGGATGCAGCTAAGCAACTACCAAGTTCCAAGTTCCACACAAAATTCCCACTCAAGGACGAAGGACGCAGGACGCAGGACGCAGGACTGCCGACGAACTGAGCTGCATGCACGTAGTTTCGAGTGTTTTTACGAGCAGCTTTGCATACTTTGGCAGTATTTTTACATTTTCTTAAACGCGCTTTGTTTGTGCAGCTTATGCCGGATGGCGGCTGACAGCCACTTGTTCTCCGCACTTGGCAAGTGCCTCCAAAGAGCGACATAAAGCTGCGATTTGGTTTTGCCAAGCACCATTCAATTACGGCCACAATTGCCTCCCTTCGCCACCTTAAGCTTTTCACTTGATGCGACTTCTTTCCACCGCCGCTGCTCAAATGAAATTACACAGTTCATTAGCGCGATTGTTTCGTGCCCAATTGAGCCCGTAAATATTAAATAATTTCCATTATCAAGTGCAAACAAGTGCAAATGGGCAGAAATGTTGATTGCTATTAATTTGTGTTTTACATGGCCAATGAGAAGCTATTAGAAAGCTGCCGGCAAGGCCGAAAATTCAATTAGAACTAAGACCTTTTGAACTGCCCTAAGCTGCCTTCGCAGCGCAGAGAAAGTTTTTTGAGACAAGTGCTAATGTCATTATTTCTCGGTAATAATTGAATAATAATTATAATTGCTTAAAACTCAAATATTAATATTTCGTTACATTTTTACAAGTTTCTCAACGCAATAAATTCTAAATAAATAAATCTGACAAATGCAAATAAAAACCTTATAAAAAAGTAAAAGTAAAGAGGATAAATAAATGAATACATAACAAATTTGGAACATAAATAAATACAAAAATAAATAACAAATTAAATAAATAAAAAAATAAATTAAAAAAATAGATAAATAAATAACTAAATAAATAAGTAAATATAAATAAAGTTATGCATTTGCTTTCGATTTAATCCCTAATAGAAAATAAATAAATAAATAGTTTAAAAAAAATAAAAAAAAATAAAATAAATAAATAAACAAATAAAAAACAAGAGAGAACGCTATAGTCGGGTGCCCCGACAATCAGATACCCGTTACTCAGGTAAAGGGAGTGCGAGGGAGATGGAGATAGAAACTTTGAACACGTATAACTTTTTAACGAATGGTCCGATTTGAAAAATTTCTTCTACATTTCGATAGGTATTGATAAACACAATAAAACTGCATTTTTACTTTTCCGAAATATTGAAATTTTTAAAATCGTATATAAGCGATTGTGGGCGTTAGAGGGGGCGTGGCACCCTTTTGAAACAAACTTGCGCTGCGTAGGAACTCCAAGAATCTTCATGCCAAATACCAATCTTCTAGCTTTTATAGTTTCCGAGATCTCAGCGTTCATACGGACAGACGGACAGACAGACAGACGGACAGACGGACAGACGGACATGGCTAGATCGACTCGGCTAGTGATCCTGATCAAGAATATATATACTTTATGGGGTCGGAAACGCTTCCTTCTCCCTGTTACATACTTTTGCACGAATACAATATACCCTTTTACTCTACGAGTAACGGGTATAAATAGATTAATAAATAAGTAAATATTAATAAAGTTATTCATTTGCTAAAACACATATAACATTTCCTAATGTGCTATTAAAAGCCCTTCTATCTCTCCATTTGCCTTATCAAAAGCATTTAGTGCAAATATAAGTTTTGGCTGCCAACAGAAATGTTTATTCTGCTTCCAGGAATTTACGGGATCCTGGTTTTAAAGAAGTATTTTAAGGGCGATGCACTTGTGTGTTGTGTATGCCTGACTCCGCCCCATAGTCGGAAATGGGTTAAATGGCCTTCGTTCGAAACTGAGACTGAGTCGCGCAGCTGAACCGTTCGGCTTGGTCTATTGTTTCACTTTGCGTGCTTTTCAATTATGCATTAAACTATCGTGGGATATAAAAACGCTTTGCTTCTGCCGCTTGACACTGTGCACATCCGGCTTGGGCATGATAAGCATTTCACGGACTTTATCGCCGGAGAAAAGGAGTAAAAAGGGAGTAAAAAACAGGGGGCACAAAGGAGCTGCCCGTTGAGGTGGCATGGCATTCCGCGGAGTCGGTCGCTTTTTTCTGCTGTTGTTTTACTGCAAGTTTATAAATAAAATGTGCATATGTGACACTCGAGCACGCAATGCCGTTGGCAAGGAGTTGGCCTAAAGGGGCGGCGCCAGGAACTGGGCGTGGCAGCGAATACCAGAGCGCGAACAAAAACCGGAAGCCATGCATCGCTCCGTTTCAGTCCCCCTCTCCCTCCATGCCCCGCCAAAAACTCGGCTTTATTATTGTTTTTGCCACACGTTGCGGCTGGCTAAAAGTTGGGCTTGTTTTTCATCCTGCGTTGACATTTACGTCGCTGTCATTAATTTTAAGCTGCACGCTTTTTGGGCGGCAGCCTCGAGTCCAAATTACGAGTTATCCGGCGAAAAAATAAGAAACTCCCACTTGCATTTGCATTTGCAAACAGTTCGGAATTTACCTAAGCTCCGCCAGGGGAAAATTGTTTGCGAAATCGAGCACAAACTTTTCAGCGATCCCGTGATTTTCGCACATTGCGGGTATACGAATAAAGGTTTTTTCGGGTGCCACATATTTATTATTGTTACAAGCTCATATTTTACTGGGATTAAACAGGGTTTTTTAAAGTGTGACTTGACTTTAGGTTGGAAATTGTAAATTTACATTTTTTTAAAGTTGTTTAAAATATATTTATGACGATTTTTATTAATACATTTCTTTGCTGTGACTTTTAAATTATTTGTGTTTAATTTACTATTTTTTTCCACAAAATATAAAGGTGGCAAAGATAAGCATATATTTTTATAATATTATGAAGAACTACAGCTGTAGATTTCACTTCAGTTTCATTTTCGTCTGATATTTTTAAGTGCTTTTATCAACATTTATTCAGTGAAACACTGAAGACCACTGTGATGGTTCTTATCGACATTTCTTGCTGGAAAGTGCCCCTAAAACTATAAGAAAATCCTGGGCGCCGAGTGCAGGTACAAAATATCTTGCTGCTGCTGTAAAACTTTCCCAAAAAACTGCCTCAATTTTGTTTTAATCAGTTAAAATGCCTGTCTAAGCCGTATAATGGAGACTGAGTCTCAGTGTCTCACTGTCTCAGCGTTTCTCATTGAAAATGTAATTTAAAAGTTTTCATTTTATTATATACGCACACACAGCCTTACATACTTATGGGCCATTTTTTGTTTTTACTCTCTTGTAGATTTTGTTTTGATTTTATTTGGCACAAAACTATTTGAAAAGTTTGGAATTTAATGCGCAAATACGTATTATGGGCCCTGTACCCCCATATATATGTAGATTTATATATATGTCTGTATAACTGTCGGACATTTGTCTGACTGTAATACATTCTAACAATATTGTCGTTTGTCGCAGCATCTCGTTTCGTTTCGTTCAGTTGAGTTTCGTTGGAAAGTTTGTGCACTGCCTGGCTGAAATAATAATTGAATGTCACTTGAACGACAAGTTGGGATCGAAACGAGATGGTAAGGGGATGGGGCAGAGCCAGGATCTGAAGCCGAATCCGAATCCGGCGAGGAAAGTACCAAACAATTTTGTCAAAGTGACAAAATGCCGAACGGCGGCAGCTAGCCAAAAAACTTGTTTTCGCAGGCTTAGCCAAAAGTCTCTCGGCCCAGAGAAATATATATGCATTTTATCAGCGGTTTTGCTGGCTTTGCTGACTTTGTCGAGAATATCAGGGAATGATTTTGGCTAAGGTCGAGGACCAAGGGGAATTCCAATTGAATTTTGAGCAGCTCAAGGGGAATTTTTAATTGAGCGCAGGCAAATCTCTGGGCCAAAGCAGACCGCACACATAGTTTCGTCAGTTTTAGCCAGAGACCCAAAGAAGCCAGAAAGCCAGAGAGCCAAAGCCAAAGCCAAAGCGAAAGCCAAAAGCTGTAACCACATTTTAAGTCCCCGAAAGCGACTCATATAAATCACGAATGAATTAAGTGTGGCCTGACCTGTTACCACTGCTTTTCCTTGGATTTCCCGTGCTCTTTGTAGCTTTTTGCGCTTGCTCGTTTTTCTTTTCTTTTTTTTGGCTTCCCATTCGTTTTTCTTTGATAAACTTGAGACGTGCGTCCTTGCCGACGCTCAGATGTGTGGGCTTCTGCTTCTGTGTGTGCGCCGGCTGACTTACTGTTTGCGTAAGTCAGGACCCACAACAAGGGATCCTGGAGAGCAGGACGCCCTTTGCCGTTCGTCATTTGAGTCATTGCGGTCAAGGCGAATGCCCCCACTGTCTTTGGCGTAATATGTGGCCGGCTGTTTTAATGCTTTATTTGCACGTGCTGACGTTTATCTCAACTGGCAATCCCACACACTCACGCTCGCTCAAAGGACTCGCAAGATACAGTAGCAGCCAGCTCGGGATTATTGGGCCAAAAAAGTTTGGCCGGGCCAAGAGGCGAAATGGAAATGGAGCCCCAGTTTCGCAGACCAAAAGGAGATTACCCAACAAATTGTCCTGCTAATGTGACGCCCTCAAAGCGAAGGGAAGGTGCAAATGTAAAAGATTAAAAGTATACTTTTCCACGGAAAAGAAATAGATTTTAGTTTTATACAACCCCCTATGTTAGTCTTAGTTTTGTAGACTTTCCCAACATCTTTAACAAAAAATGAAATAAAATAGTTTAGAAGAAAGAATGGAAAATTTAAAAAAATACTATAGTTAAAAAATACTCTGGTTATTTATAAAAATTTTAAGAATAATTGTCATTAAAATGTGGTTAAAATTTTCAACACTTCTCGAAAAATAAAAAAAAAAACATAGAGTTTGATAAAAACATTCTGGTTATCTAGACAATTTTAAGAAATTTGTACAAAATATTGTCAAAATTTTTTAGATTTTAAAACTAATTTTTTTCTGATTTTATCTATTTTTATAAAGAGCTCTTTTATTTTAATTATATATATTTTCCAATAAATACTACATATCATATCATATGACTGACTACTTTTTTATTAGTTCTCTAACAAAATGACAGTCACCTCTTAAAAGTATTAATTTTGTGATCATTTTCGGAATCAGAACTTATATATATTGTAATGGTTTTATGTGTGAACCCATCTCTCTGGGAAAACAGCACGCGCAGCCGGGCAAAAGTTTGCTTTCAAATGAATTTAATTGAACACTGCACTGAACTTCCCCTTGGATATCCACACATGTGCTGGCCCACGCATTTTACGAGTAGCAAATGTTTGCCGATTTGTTGAAACGCTGATGCACATTAGGCCACGTTCGCAGCGAACTCGATGGGTGGGCGAGTGTCCTTGACAACGCCTTAGCCTTTTGCCTTCGGCTTTGACTTGGTCTTGGTTTTCTGGAGGCGGTGGGATGGGGCAAAAGTTTGTCCATGCAGCGCCCCAACGCCTTTAAGTCCTGCGCCTGCTCCTGATCCTGTAACCCTGGGTGTGTGTATGTGTGTTGACCTATCAGTTTACGTGCCATTTAGCACTCAATTAAATTCGTACAGCGCAAACACACAGGAAATACCCGGAGAAGCCACCGAACCAAGAGCATTTAAGTAAATGTTCGCTCATCAGCCGACTGAAAGGACCAAGGACGAAGGATATTCCCTGGCTGTCCAATCATTGGCCAGCTGCCTCTCAGCCTCGGCTATTAATCAAGGCAGTGAGCATTTGTTGAAAGCAATTTATTTCGTTATCGAATGGATGGCTAAAAATTATGCAGGCCAAGCGAAATAAGAAACTTTCGATCTGCTGCCTCGTGTGAGATGCACTTTCGTCCTGGGACTTCAAGGAGCTGTCCAGTGCACTTACTTGTATAAGTGAGTGTGTGTTTGTTTGCTCTAATTGAATGTGTGAAGAGCTTGGAGAACATAATTCATGATTATCGATTGGCCAAATATTTTATTATTTAAATTGAGATTGCTGGCAGCTGGTGGCCAAGCTTCGACCAAAGATGACATCCTGCTAAGTGCAGATAGCCCTTGTTTCCTAATTTATCTGCCCTTCTTTTATAGAACCTACAGCAGACATGGGCAAGCATGTCAAAAATCACACATACGCCCTGTTGGCCTATTGCCCTATTGATTTTTGTCGCTTGGTTAAACAACAGTAAGCGAAAGTCTAAAATCTGAGCGCGTTTTGCAACTGAGTTTCATTATCGCGGCCATTACAACAAGCAGCCGGCAAATCCAATTACTAGCCTGCTTCTGGCCGCATCGCAGACTCCCGATGATTGGCCGCCTGAGTGACTGACTGAATGACTGGCTGACTGACTGATTGGCTGGCTGAGTGCCTAAATGATTGCCAAATTAGCCAAAAGTGCACTTAGTATTAGGTTTGTGCTCCGGAGGGGACGGAGGGCGTGGCAGGATTAGTCTATTCGATTCATTAACGGTTTGCCCGTCCGCCAAAATCGAAAGCTTATTTAAACCTATTTATGACACCTCTGTCGAACATGTTAAATTTAATGGTTTTTGTCCAATGAAAACAGTTTTTGTTCAATTTTTAAAACATTTTATAATTTGGTTCCTATAAGAATGATTTTAATTTCAATTTTTAATATACTATATGCAAAAAATTAACAGGATTTACTAGAAATTACCTAAAATTAATGTTAAATTCCAGAATTATGTCTTAAATTCTCCACTCTTTTTTTAAACAAATCATTTTAAACGTTTAATGACCACAGTAGAATTTCGAGTGGTCGAGTTTTAGTCGTTACTGGAAATTCACAAAACTTTATTTTAGCCAACCTGGAAACTGGAAACGTAATTTTAAGCCATTATTATTCCAGGCCCTCTGCTTGGCAACCGAATCCAGCTTGCCTGCCTGCCTTTCATTATCGGACATTTTATAGTAATTTAAAATTCAAGCCTCGGGCCAAAAACCCCAGCCCAGTGCCCACTTTTCACTGCCCACTTAAATTTTAGTTAAAGTTTATCCTGTCAATGTGCGCACCATTGAAACCTGAAACGGTGACAATTTTGGGGCCAAGAACTTTACCGTTGGCCGTAACAATATGTTGTGGGCGAATCCTCCGCTCTCTCACAGTATTTTGTGGCAACTTTGGCGAACAAAACTTGCCAGTGGATATATCCTGCCCGATGCAGCATTTACCTGTGTGCGTGCCGCCTCAAGTGCTCCATAAGTAGACCCGTTGTATCCTGTATCTATTCGCCATATCCCCTCTGCTCAGCCCCCCTCGTGCCACGCCCCTGTGCGTTTAGTTACAGAATTTTGTGGTAAGTAAAACATTGCAGCCCCGAGTCACATGACACACGCACACGAGTGCAGATGGGAAAACCAGGCAACTAACCCGCACAAGTTGCATTCTGGGTCATCTTTGGACAGGCCTCTGAGGAGGAGAATGGAGGTTTGAGTGCACAGAAAGAAAATAAGAAATTCCAGAAAAATAATAAATATTTTATATTTTTCTTGGACTATTTGTTTACTTGTTTACTTTTTAACTATGTAAATTGTTCTGTTTTCCTTTGAAACTCAGCAAATAAATTCAAATAAATAAAACTCAGCAAAAAAATTTAAATAAATAAAGTTGGTTATCCCTTAACTGAATTTCGATGCTCTGAATTATTATAAAATTTTATGTAATTTTTCTAAGAAGTGTATAACACAATTGTTTCTAAATAGCTGGCTAATTCCATAAATTAAATTCCTAAATAAATTAATTACCATTCAATATATCTTTAGTTTATCAAAATAAAAATATAAAATATTTTTTTCCCAGTGCACTCCTCCATTGCCAACGCAGCGTAAAAGTGCCGTGTACGGATGCACGTCCTCTCATATAGTATAGT
Source organism: Drosophila lutescens (assembly GCA_037075285.1). Lineage (NCBI taxonomy): Eukaryota > Metazoa > Arthropoda > Insecta > Diptera > Drosophilidae > Drosophila > Drosophila lutescens. Next base: position 371,477 of record JBAMCF010000184.1, read on the forward strand.
GTGTCCCGTTCGAGCATCGCTGCGGTGCACCTCAAATATTATTACCAGCATTCTTACCGATATTGCCGTGTACAGGACACTCCGCCCGGGAGGTTCTGCTGCCACTTGCATGCCAACTGGACATGTATTAAGGCCAACATCAACTTGTTATCGTCGGACAAGCCACATTGGAACGAGCGGTTTGGGGCATGCCGATTGAACCATCGGAGAATGAGAATGGCATGCTGGGAATTCGTTCGCGGATCGAACTTTTTTCAAGGACTCCTTTGAAAAGTGTGGTGATGCATTTATCATTGTAGTGAATGTTTTTATGAAGCGATATGATGGCCGGTAGTATCTGTACACTCAGAAATATTTACACCTCTAATTTTGGGAATTCATAAAGAATTCATAGAGAGTTTATCAGAAAGAGTATAATTATTTAATAAGTTGCAAATCACAACCGAATATTTTATATTTTGAGGGTATCACAACTTCGAATTCTTACATTCAGTGTGGCTTCCGCTATTTGATACACAAAACTTTGCTACTTAGCTTGAGATACAAAACAGGAAACACAAAAAGAAGATGATTTTAAAGACTTTAAGTAAAGCGACGGCGATGCGGAAAAGTTTAATGCAATTTCAGGTAAACGAGTCCAAATTGATTGCAGAAAGTTGTGCGGTTGAAGCGGCAGAATGACGACATTTTTACAGCTGCGGCGGCTGGCAAAAAAAGCAGAGTGAGTGCACCGGCATAATGAAATATTACGAATATGCATCGCAGAATGTGGAAATACAATTACGAGTGGTGTGTGTACTGCCTGCCGCACACAAGGAAACATGGGGATTTTTATTTAATTTTGTTGCAGCCGCATTTGTGTTGCTCTGTGAAGCGCTCTTGAAACTTTGTGCAGAACACGCAGCCGAGCGCTTAATTTGCAACATTTCTTTGTCACAAGAACACTGAAAGGAACAACGAGTGCTGCAACAACAGTGGCAACAAACGCCACGCCTTTAAGGCGGCAACCGGGACAACTCGCACATTGTAAATAAGATGTAATAATTTAAAAACGCAGCAACCAAACAAAAAGAAGCACAAAAACGGCTGTTTTTTAATGCGCGAGGGTTGCTCGTGAGCAAGTTGTTGGCAAAAAGAAAAACGAAAATAAGTGGCAGGGATTAGCTGCGAACCGATGCAGCAAATACCCTAGAAGATTTTTCAACAGCTTTACTAGGGGATTTCCTGATGAAATAGCTTAAGTTTGCTTTGCTGGCAAAACAAATTCACACCTTTACGAATTTTAGAAATATATACAATTTTAAACCAAAAAAAATATAATTAATACCAAATATTTATTAAGTAAGCACCTATAGATTTTAAAATTTTATAAAAGTAAATAATTTGAATTTGAAAATCAACAACTATTTTTTTGAAGCTTGGGCTCCTATTTTAAGGGGCTCGATTCTCTTCTGTTTAAAATCATTATGATGCCCATCGAAACATCTTACTTTTTCTTTCCCAAAGCTAAAATCTATGGAACTTACTATACTAGTGGCAAACAAACATTTTAAACAAGTCCTTAGAATTGTTTGAGACTTACTAAAATACTTCAAAGGATATACCATATTTTCTAGAATGTCTCAACTGTTCTCTGTTTATAATAAACGCATCTGCTGGTGATTTTCCGCATTATTCTTCCTTCCAAAACGCTCTGCGTGAGAGTATAGAAAGTAAAACCCTTTTAAGCCACATCGGTGCCGTCATCAGTGGCAGAGTCTCACACACACACACACATACCGAGCATATACACACACAATGCATGTTGCAATTGACAGCGCAATGGCAGGCAAAAGGCGCAGCTGCTTTCCCCACACTCCCCCACACACACACACATGTGCAGAAGAAAAGCGAGGCAACTGGGAAAAGGCAGTCTGCTCCTTAACCCCCCGAAACTAGGATGAAAAAGGAGCAGCTGCTCCTCGTGGCCAAAAAACCGTTTCGTAATTAAGTGCTGCCGGCAGAGTGTGGTTCGTATGGGTGTGTGTGTGCCTGTGCACTTGGCTATTGGTTGTGGGTAATGAGAGCCCCCAGGAGTGGGCGTGGTCTTAGCCACCCCCTCCACCCTTTCCCACCCATCCCCCTATAAGCAAAGATCCCTGCTTAGCCATTTGTTTGCTTATTTAAGTTTGAGTCTGCTAAATATATATTTTTTCAACTTTAAATTGAAAATTCCTTGAACAAATATACGAGCACGAGTACAAGTACTTCCTCTCGCTTCATTATCAACGCGCTTAATCATGGAACTTTGGCTTGTCCAACTTGGAAAATAGTACGAGTGTCTGGACCTTCTGAAATTGAAAGCCCGAACAAATTGGAAATGCAACTTAGAATGGGTTAAGCTCCGGGCAGGGATGGCCAGCAGGCTCAAAGCGAGAACTGCGGTGACATTTCGATATCCACTGACACAGGAATAGAAAGTGGGAATCAGCAGAACTTCGATATCCCCGGGAAAAGTTAGTCCCGAACAAATAGTGACAAACTGGGCAATGATAAGGGGAAAACAATTGGAACAAGGCCAAGAAAAATAGGAACAAATCGATCTCACCTTTTACGAGGACAACAACTCAATGTGTGTGTACACACAAAAAAAAGTTGGTAAAATTAACCAATGTAATTGTCAAAAAGTCCCCAACCACAAAAATTGTCAATTCTACCAATTAAATAGTTACTTTCACAACAACAGATACACACAATTAGCAAGGACACACACCCAAAGTAAAAACAAAATACACGTAACTAT